>JAEBDU010013172.1:0-370907 GCA_016802625.1 Heliconius numata
TCGTTGTTAGAAGTCGGTTTTTCTTTTTGTTAAAAATTAATTTATTTTACGATTTTTAGTGATGGGTAGATCTTAAAATGATGCTTCTTAAACGAGTGGTGATGGTGGTGGTAGTGGTTGTGGTTGTCCTATGTAAAACTTCATTTAATTAGCTATTATTTTTGTGCAAAGTTACATTTTGGTATATTGACAAGAACATACATAAAAAGTATTCGGGTGAACTCGGAATCTCCCTTTTTTGAAGTTGGTTGAAAATGAGAACATTCTCTGTTTTGAGATTGGTTGTAAAGAAATGCAACGATCAGGAATCTCACCTCTGACATCAATTTAAAAAGTTTTTGCTTGTAACTATTACAGTATAATCAATTTTTTACCAAAAAAAAAACAAACTTTCTCAATTTTCACCGGATTCCATAATCGGAACCTAACCAAACTTTCACCAAATTATCCTTGAAGTGTATCCTTTCAAATAAAAAAAGAATCATCAAAATCGGTCAGCGCGACATTGAGTTATTCGGCTATTTGTCGCGCACATACATATGTGATTTTCTCATAGATACCATTGTCAGACATGGACCAAAAAAAATGGGACCATTCGGGAAGCTTCACCTTTCAAATAAAAAAAAAATTTTCAAAATCGGTTCACCCAGTCAAAAGTTATGAGGTAACAAACATAAAAAAAAATAAAAAAAAAAATAAAAAAAAATACAGTCGAATTGATAACCTCCTTTTCTTACAGAAGTCGGTTAAAAAAAACATAAGAGAGGATACAAAATATTAATATCCAATATAAAATATATTACTAAATACTAAAATAATCAATTAAATACTAAAATCATCTTGTTACAGCTTTACGCGCGTTTTGACGTTTCAGGGTAGGTATTTACAAACAGGCGCTATCCCACTACACCATGAAGGCCTCATGATGCCGTACACTGTATAACTATTTAATATTTTAAAAAACCAAAATCGCGATTCTACTATAATAATAAATGTTGACTTTTACTTTGTCTCAATCCGCCTAATAGGACATTTACATTTTTCCTCCCATACATATTAGCGAAACTACAAAGTTACCTTACCGAAATATCTGGGTTATGTGAGCATATTTCGACACGACTCGCTCGCGGCTATTCTCTTTGCTACGACAGTATTACTATCTCATTAACTAATGTAAGAGTACCATTCGTGTAGCGTGCTGTTTGTTTTTAAAGTATCTATATTTGTATGATATTATTTTAAGGCTTTTTAATTAGAACCAATGTCAGTGTCTATATAGCCTAAGAAAGGTCTAGTCGTATTTTATTTAAAATTTTAGAAATAAAGCACATTCCTAGTCGTCATCGCTGTTCTGGAAATATTTCAGTATCTAAATATTAAATCTGTCAATATATACCTCGAAATAGGAGGAATCAAAGTGAAATTTACTAGGTTTATTTTAAGCCAACGTTCTCAGGATTTGTACAGGATTCATCAGAAATTCCACCCAAAGAAATATTGATAAAGTTTTTATGAACAATTTATTTTCGTGAAATAATTCTCGCTGAAATAAATATGTGTCATTGAAAATAATTTTTTTCTACTTACTATATTATTGTATGTTGTTGTTATTCTATTATTATTAAGGAATAACAGACGATTCAAGGAAATTGCAATAAGATTTTTAATTTTAATTAAAACATACCTTTCCTAGAGATTATTTCATCTATCGATTGATTTTTAATTCCAAATACTATATAACTATATAAATGCCACCAATAATTTTCTCAAATATTTTTTACTGCGATGAGGTACAATTTTATATGTATAGACGACATTTAATTGTCAGTAGAATAGGAATCCACAAACATCGCGCCAGTCACACACAAACTGTGCAGCATAGCAATATTAATATCTTAGAACGGCAAAATTAATTAGTAAACATGACAAAACCATAATATAATAATAAATGCAACGATGAGATTAATTAATTATCTGCCATTATCTAATAACTATGACCGCGTACACGCCACATGCAAATATGTTGATTCGATGCTTACGAATAATTTACCATATTTTGGTAAACAATCCATGCGTAAGATTTAACAATTGTGTAGTCCAAGCTAAATAAAAATAAATATACTATTTCTTTTAAAAAAATGCCGACTTTTGTGTATTGAAAAAAAAATTGGCTGTCTTGGTGCAGGCAATGCATCAAAATTCAAACGCGCCAGTTGTATGTTCGATTTCCAATGAATGGGAATGAACTATTATCATTCCCTCGCTTTGGTAACATGTATAAGTGGATACCTACATGGAAACATAATATGGTCAGAGTGAGAGTTTTCATCCATCTAATCTTAATAGCTTTAAAGGTGAGCGAATATTTATTACATAACTTTTAAAATATATATTTTACAAGCTTATTAAAAAAAACTATGAAAAGTTTGTAACTTGTACTGAACCGCGCATTGTTATTATAAATACATACACCAGTAAAACTATTATAATAAATTAAAAACGTTGTTTATCGAAAACATGAGAGAAATGAACCGTCATTTGGTTGCGTATATTAAAATTCGGTTTACCTAAAATCAATCGCACCAACGAACAAATTGCAATATTTGCGGTATAAATTAATAATATATCCACAAAATAAGCCTACTTTATTATCCATATTGCTTCTACGATGTAAGCTTTATTTAGTGCCCAGTTTTATTTGAGTGGTGATTAAGTCTGTAGCCCAATGGGCGTACATTACGGATTTTACAAATCCGCAAATGTAATCGTTTTTGAGTGTTTTACGATTCATGTTACTTGTTCGTATTGAAAAATATATATATATATATATATTACATGAGTATAATAAATAAATAAATATTATTTATAATTATAAGTTTGTTTGTTTTTACTTCATTAAAATTGTATCTTCTCTGACACAACCATATATCTCAGTATATTAAATTTTTGAACATTTATATCGACGAAGAACATTTTCGTATCAATAAAGCCAACTATTCTTACTTTGATTGAGTCTATTCTTAAAATTAGTTCAATGCCAAATCAATATTATCTCTAACTATGATATCTTCACTCTATTTATTGAGCATCTTTAATAGAATATATGAAATAACTCTAAAGCTAGAGCAAATTTAAATCAGACCCTAAGTAGTAAATATCAAATAGCTCGTTGAACGGTCGACCAAAGTCGCTCTAAATGCAGTAGACACAAATTCGCGAGCAAAAACAATTTGCCAGTCAAATGAGTTTTCTAAAAAGCCGATTAAGCGGAAACTAAATCAGTTAATTATTTATGGAATGTTAGTGCATATACAGCATAGAATAATGCTAATGAACGATACAACAATTTTGAATTAAACATTATTTAATCCTACAGTCGTAACATTTGGTAAATCAGCATTAGATATTTACATTTTCATATGTGCCATTTGCTTATTCTATTAGATAGAAAATTAATATTTAGAATAATCGTTGTTACCTTTATATATGATTTCCAATACAAAACTCCTTACCTGGAAAGATAAATCAGTAATTAGTAGGTATACTATCGTATAATATTACCAGGTCCTGGGATTGACAATGACGTCTACAGTTAATAATGTTCCAGTTGAAATTTGATCAGTGAAGACTGAAGCAGATCATTTACAATTACAAACTATTGAAGGTAAGGAAATTATAGGAAAATAATACTATTCGACTGGAAAATAATTAACATAGTACTTATATTTTTACTAGCGACCCCCTTGCGGCTTCGCCCGCTTTTACTACTGGATTATTCATATAATGTATGTTTGCAAAGCACTTAAGATCATGTGAAAATTATTTAAACCCTAATGCAACCCGCATTTTCGTAGTTTCAATAAGGATTTTCCAATTGTTTTACACAGCAAGGATTTTTTAGTAGGTAATTTTAAATCTGTGCTACTAATCTTTTCAAGTACTTATTAAAATATATTTAAATGACTATGTTTAGATAGTTAAATGACTATTTTTAAACGGAAGAAATTATAAACAAAAACCTACCTACTAAAAACTACTATAAAAAATATGAAACCAAATATATCGCGCTGAAATAATACATTCAACTCCAATTATCCAATACGTGCAAACGCATCTAAATCTTCGTTGCTATGCCTCTATAGCGGGCGGGTTTTTTTTTTTCGAGCTTGTGGTTAATGCTGAAGAGGGTATTCTGCCCCTGATGAAAAGCAAGCACTACGTGGCTGCCTGTGAGGAAAATTAAATGGAATGCATTGGCCGGGAATCGAACCCGGGCCGCCCGCGTGGCAGGCGAGCATTCTACCACTGAACCACCGATGACTGCTCATAACGCGCTTGTATAAGCAAAACATCGCGGGGCGCGTTTCGCAGCAAGGATGTTTTGATATTGTAACAACTTCTAAAGTACTTATTAAAATGAAAAAACAGTAAAAGACAGTTTTGATCTACATTAAATGACCAACGTAACTAATATACTTATTTATATGCTGAGAGTAAGGGATAAGTAAAACTTGAGTCGGCACAGCTGATGAGTCAACGGCGTGATGTGTCGACAATTAAATGCGTTTTTCTCTAATACTATTCGCAATTTCGAAATAGTGTAAAAAACAAATTTTATCTTCGTTTAACGTAGAAAATTAATAAAATATTTTAAAGGATAAGGATTAATACCATTATGGAAAAATATCACTCACAATAAAAAATATATTGAAATTACTATTTTTAGACAGAAATATGATCACTACACGTTATCCTTAAAAGATAAAAATATGCTCTCGCGGACTTTTTTGTAGATCTTATTAAGAGGAACAATACTCCAGTACATTTTTTTCATGTAGTATTTACCATTAAAGCAGCGCATGCGCGAAAGTGTATCAACGGGTAGTACTTTAGACACATTTATCGTATTTATGTTAATTTACATAAGAATGTACAAATAATAAACTATATATAAACCTTCCCTGAGAAATACTTGACCTAATGGTAAAAACCGTATAAAAATCCGTTGGGTGGTTTAGAAGAAGAAGAGTTAGAAAGTTCAGACAGACACGAAAAGCGACTTTGTTTTATAAGATACTAGCGACCTGCTCGCGGCTTCGCCCGCCTTAACTACTGAATTATTCATATAATGTATGTTTGCAAAGCACTTAAGATAATGTGAAAATTAATTAAACCCTAATGCAACCCGCATTTTCGTAATTCCAATAAGGATTTTCTAATTGTTTTAAAATAAACACAAATAAATAACAAAATCTAAATCTTCTTCGCTATAGAGGCAGGCGGGTTTTTTTTGAGCTTGTGGTTAATGCTGTTAAAACAGCGACACCGGTTGGGTAGGCACTACGTGGCTGCCTGTGAGGAAAATTAAATAGAATGCATTGGCCGGGAATCGACCCCGGGCCGCCCGCGTGGCAGGCGAGCATTCTACCACTGAACCACCGATGACTGCTCATGACGCGCTTGTATAAGCAAAACGTCGCGGGGCGCGTTTCGCAGCAAGGATGTTTTGATATTGTAACAACTTCTAAAGTACTTATTAAAATGAAAAACAGTAAAAGACAGTTTTGATCTACATTAAATGGTCAACGTAACTAATATACTTATTTATATACTGAGATTAAGGGATAAGTAAAACTTGACTCGATACAGCTGATGTGTAAACGGCGTGATGTGTTTACAATTAAATGCGTCTTTCTCTAAAACTATTCGCAATTTCGAAATTGTGTAAAAAGCAAATTTTATCTTCGTTTAACGTAGAAATTTAATAAAGTATTTTAAAGGATAAGGATTAATACCATTATGGAAAAATATCCCTCACAATAAAAAATATATTGAAATTACAATTTTTAGACAGAAATATGATCACTACACGTTATCCTTAAAAAATACGAATATGCCGTCGCGGACTTTTTTGTAGATCTTATTAAGAGAAACAATACTCCAGTACATTATTTTCATGTAGTACTTACCATTAAAGCAGCGCATGCGCGAAAGTGTCTCAACGGGTAGGACTTTATACACATTTATGGTATTTATGGTAATTTACATAAGAATGTACAAATAATAAACTATATATAAACCTTCCCTGAGAAATACTCGACCTAATAGTGAAAACCGCATCAAAATCCGTTGGGTGGTTTAGAAGAAGAAGAGTTAGAAAGTTCAGACAGACACAAAAAGCGACTTTGTTTTATAAGATATAGGATAGGATAGGATTATTCTGTTGGGAGAGTGGAAAAAAAAGGTAAAATATATTATGTAAGTAATTTTTTTTGGAACTACTCTTTATTTTCATACAGGATTATAATTATTTAGAAACAAACTAATATTTACTTAATGTGATAACACCTTGTTACTATTTCGGGCTATTACAAAATTTAGGTTAAAACATCAATGTTATTGTTAGTAACTTAATCAACAGCAAGTTTTTAATATTTGAATAGCATATCTTACTTTATTATCACCTAAAAGTGAAAAACAAAGGAAGATATTATTAAATTTCTTCAGTAGTCTTAGTTTATATAAAACAAATATCAAGTTTCCGAAAGCTACATGTCATAGCAACATTTCCCTAGATCGTTTATTAAGCAAATAAGAGAAACGTTTACGATTGAATTTATATAGGAATTTATTTAGTATCCATGTTTACAGCAACAAAGCACTCAACAGTTAATATAAATAGTCTTCTTAAAGTTGTTTTTGAGTCAATTGTGTACACTTCGCGTTTGTGAATTTGTATGAAATACTATCAGTTACATTGTAAAATTTAGAGTGCTATTTCCAGTATGCCAAAAACGGCAAAATTGGCAAAAATTGGCAAAAAATGGCAAAAAATTTCATATGTTTTCATACCGATAGAGTGTGCAGAATTTGTACCTGCACTCCTTAGAAGCGGTCCAAGAGCTTAAACCATTCGATGCGTTCTCATGGCACAATAATGTTTTCATTTTATTATTTACTGGGTCCTAAGCCTTTACACAGTTACATACAGTTTTATGTAAGTATATATATAACCGCGTCAATGTAAGTCACCGTCGCGTCGCATCGCCGTCGATTCAAAAGTTATGTCTCTAAAAATATATTGTCATTGAAAATCATTTATTTAAAGTCGAAAATGTATCGAAATTAGACGAATTTGAAGAACAAAGTATCTCAACACTATGTGCTCGTGTGCGCTATCTCTAGGTAGAGACCTACCCTCCCTAATATACGGAATATATGTGGGCATGTAAAGGTAAAAGAATATTTGCTTTTTTTTAATAATAGCAATTTCAAATGATAACAATACAATGAAATGTTTTCTTCATAATATTACTGAATTTAAAATGTCAATAAATCTAGTATTACACTTAAAATAATTACTTGTATAAATATAGGTACTTCGTCTTACAATGACATTCAAACAAGCGTAATAAGATACCAAATTCACAACCCAATAGCAGACAGTAAAACGAAGGTGAGATCTAAATTCTGTATCTCTAGCACAAGATGCAGTCCTTTCACGATAAGGCCACCAGATGTCGCTTATGTAATTGCGTTGCCTTTGTACCATTTCTAATGAAAGGTCGAAACTGATATAGCTATCTTTAATCAACGCGAAACTTGCGCATAGATGCGGGCTTATGTTGCAGACAGGTTGGGTTCTACGATACGACTCTTCTATTTCATATTTAGAATATTCATTGAGTTAAATTAAAAAAAAAAGATGATTAGGACATCTATTATACACATAAATGAGAAATAGGCTTCCTTTATAAGAACGTACTATATATGCTATAATCAGGATAGCTCTGTGAATAACTAGACCGATGAAAATTAGAAATGAAATATTTTTTCTTTTTTTTTAGTATTATAAGCAATAGCATTCAAGGAACTTTACCATAAAATTAATTTTAAAATATTGTAGATACCAAGAGCATCGATTACTAGACGATTAATGAAACATCTTAAACAGCAGTTTGTAAATAACGCCGGATATTGAAGTTCAACACTAAATAACACATTTCGTTCTGTCATAACCCTAAATTAATCCACATCACAGAATTGTAAGGAAATTAATCTCTTTGAGACAATACTGGCGTATCTTTGGTTTACGACGGCCGTCTTAACTGAATCTACAAATATTTGAACAAACGTCTCACTATGGCAACTATTGTCTAGGTCAAACTAATTTGGAATTCTCTAAAGCCGTAATTCAATTTTGCATAGAGATCATCAACTAAATTAATTTGGTGAAGGCTTTTGTGGTAAATATACGCCATGCAAAATTATGTAAACAAATCGGGCTATTAAATAAGCTCTTCTTTTGTTAGTGGTATGATATGTCACTGATTTTCTTTTAAAATTACTCCATAAAACATAATTACATAATATAATTTTCAATAAAGAAAAAACTGTAAATGTTTAATAGCTTACTGATAATAAACGTTATGTAAAGGATTAAAAAACATATCCTTTAAGTATACCAGTACCTATAAGAATGAAATTAAATAATTCAATATTACGGCAATCAGACTGCGAATATATGTAACATTAAAATTAAATATTTTAGTAAGTAAGTATAGTGTAATTTCGTTAATGACACTGAAATATTGTTATGTAAAAAAAACTGTAAATAGATCAAAATAAATAATTTACCTTGGATAGAATATTGAACATAGCGCTAACGCTATATACTATTGAAACTTATTACTCACAGTGTATTGATATTGATAATTTTACCAAACCTAATAAAACAAATTTAAAATCCAAAGACTCTAAAACACTTCATTAGAACAAATGCCATTTAACTCATTACAGGGAGCCGGCCCTGTTTCCCGTTAGCGTTCCGCTCTGACGCATGGGGGTTCCTTGGCGCCCATTTATCACTTAGTCAACCAAAACCGCGCACGCGTTGCACTGCGGCTGAGCTCTTGCAAGTTGTACACAGGTCACAGAGGGATTTCGTTTCTATATTGGCTAAATTTCATCATTATGTATGTTTTTTTTGTACAGTAGATTATTTTAGTGTATCTATTCAATATCCGAAGTAAATATTGTTTTAACTATACATACACATAATACGCGTTTATATCACAATATTAATAATCACAAAAAAGCAATACATATTCATATCTACAAATTCAATATTATTTATACTAAAAATATATTATAACGTAATACTGAAAAAGATTTCCATGATTAATAATACATAGATCGCCAACATTTTTGAGATAAGTATAATATTTTTGTAAAGATTTCTCACTGTAATAACATGTTTAGATTGACATTTTTGAGAGACAAGGTAAATATCATCTTGATTCAAGCTCCAGGCGAAATACGATGTACGGTGCCGTGTCGTGTCAAAGACCGATGTTTGTTTGTCTCTATTTATTTAGATTTCTCATATTTTATACCAAGCGAAGTTTGGGTGCAATTGAGATACTTTGCACGAACGTATACTATGGTCAGAGATTCAAAAATACTTCAGTATTGTAAGAAGGGACAGAAAATATATTTTATATATATGAAGGTCATCTCGTATTTAAATTTAATATATATATTTCTCTGCATTATTTGTAAGCAAAACATGATGTTGTATAAGAGAAAAACGATAACCGGCCTCAATGAGTGATTACAGAATTCCACCATAGTTGCAAAGTTTTATAACAAAAACATCATGCAGAAATAATGAATTCTTTAAACTCCCTATACAAACACTTAAACTGTATTGTGATGTGCAGTTTGACCTGTTGATTATGGAAATTAAGCGCCTTTGATCAACGCAGTGCCACGTACTGATTCGTAATGGAATTCGAAAAATTTACATCATTAAAAGTCAATTGAATTTACTTGTTTTCGTTCTGGCGCCGTCGGCAACGGCGATGTGTGATGATTTCTACTGTGATTTTTAATTAATGAACGTATTACATTTTTGGGGCAAACTTAAAGTAAACATTAGGGACATGATCGATTCTTCTATCAGTTTTCTACTTATCCATAGAATCAGTTTGAGCCATTCTATATTGGAAAAAATATAGTACAGTTCAGTTCTTAGTTTATGGCGTTTCGAGCGTGCCAGCTGAGCACTAATCACTTCGCCTGTGACGTTGTATGCAGAACACATGAAGGAGATTACGGTACGACTACGATATAGAAGTTGTTCTATACAATAGAAGACTGCATGTCAAAAAGAGGTCCAGTTAAAGTACCGCCTTCACCTATAAAATAAAGTTAATATTTACAATATATACGTAATATTTTTATTACAAACTAGTGGACCCGGACGCGGCTTCGCCTGCTTTAACTATAAGAATATTTTCGCGTCGGTCATACTCATACTGTGCCGCCCGAAGGTTAGGTCCTTTGGAATCAGTGACATCTCCTTAATTATTTATTAGATTGTTATACAGTAAACTATAATTTCAATCTAGATAAAATGCTAAAAGTGACTATTATATTTATTTTCATAAGGATGAATATCAAAATGTCGCGGTAACGGTTGCGTAGCGACGCGACGGTTGTTATTAACATGGCAGAATAAATTGCATGTCAAATTAGAAAGTACTTTAAAATATATTAGTTTATATGTATAATGTAATGTTATATAGCCTATAGCACATCTGAAGAATGCAGCTTTCATACAAAACAAAAACATAGTAAATCGGACCAGTAGATCCTGAGATCTTAGCGTTCAAACAAACAAACAAACAAACTCTTCCGCTTTATTATATTACTAGTGGACCCGGACGCGGCTACGCCTGCTTGAACTATAAGAATATTTTACGCGTCGGTCATACTCACACTATGCCGCCCGAAGGCTAGGTCATTCCGAATCAGTGACATCTTCTTAATTATTTATTAGAATGTTATACAGTAAACTATAATATCAAAATGTCGCGGTAGCGGTTGCGTAGCGACGCGACGGTTGTTATTAACATGGCAGAATAAATTGCATGTCAAATTAGAAAGTACTTTAAAATATATTAGTTTATTTGTATAATGTAATGTTATATAGCCTATAGCACTTCTGAAGAATGCAGCTTTCATACAAAACAAAAACAATGTAAATCGGACCAGTAGATCCAGAGATCTTAGCGTTCAAACAAACAAACAAACAAACTCTTCCGCTTTATTATATTAGTATAGATTATTAATTATTATTATTATATTATTACAAATTACAAATTTGACTACAATATGACTACAACATAAAAACTATATATTACTTATATATAATTTCTTTCTGACGATACTTATAGCGAGTAAATATATTAATTAGAACATGAGAACCTAACTGCTCAAAAAGCTTGTAAATTGAACGAGGCGTTCATCAAGCACCTTAATAAAGAGTTCTTAATCTTCAAAGAAAATCAAAAGTTACAATAGATGAGTATATATTTAAAACCGCTTTCACTGAAGTGAATCGATTAGATTTCATATGCTTCCGCGATTCGGCAAATTAGATTGGCACTCCAAGCGGTCAGAAGTCGGCACCGGGCCCTTCAGCAGATATCACGCTATCCCTCCTCTTAGCAATCACGGGGAAATTTAAAATGCTGTCAAGATATTAGCCTTGCTGAAGCATGGGTTCTGTATGTAAATATATTCAGAAATAAATGTAAAAAGTCTCAGAATGGTAATATAGAACATTTTATTTCACACAAACGTTGACTGAAAAGATTAAAACATTAATGGAACTCATAATTAAATATTTTTACATAATCAATAATTAAACAATTTTAGTTTTTTTACAAATAGCCCAAGTCGTTACGTATCTACGAATTTGCTAAAAATTTTATTGAAGTAATTATTTTAAACCGCTCACCATTGAACTAATTTGTAATGTGTTTAAATTTGAATACGCTTCCTGCGGAACCCAAGTCACGGCAAAGAAGATTATTCCCTTTTTCTCGCGGATCGGAAGCAGATCCTATTTCCTCCGACAACATCAAAGTGAGATAGCAATCAGTTTTTTATTCGAATCAGCAATATTTTGTACGACATCGACTAGTTAGCTCGCTCCGATCAATTTGTTTGACATTAATTGCGCTGGCAATGTTTTTAAGCCTATTTGCAAATGTTATTCAATGCTGAATGATGTGTGTGGTTGATAGATTGACTAAAATATTTGATTATATGAAAATGTAGGTTAATAAGTACAATTTAATAAGCTTTTTCTAATTGTACTAACTAGATGTATAAAACTGTTTACATAATATGACTTACGTATATTAAGAAAATATGTGTTTGTTTTTTAAAACATTTTTATACTCTTAGTGTAGGATAACACAGTAAGTTGTCAAAAATATTTACTTATCTATTTAAAAGTCCTATTTTTAATTTGATACTAGCTTTCACCTAAGGTCAAATGGAAATAACTTAGAATTGAGTGTGACACCTGACAAGTGACACGTTCTAAGTGCCCAAGGTATGTCTGGCTTCAAATATAATAGGTAACATCAAAACATTTAACATATACACCCTCTTCTTGAAATATTTAGACGAAGAAGAACAAGAGAATTATTCACTACAAACAATAAAAAAAACAACCTTCCACTATCATTACGATACAAAACAAACTTAAACGATATCAATGAATAAAGAATAAATATTGATTTAGAGCAGCCAAGTTTGCGAACATCTCCAGGTATTTTTATCAAACAACAGTTAGCGCCGCTATTTCCTCAGCAGTCACAGGTGAAATTTATCTTCGGATAATTGGATAAAGAACGCTCGCGGAAAGTGATACGACGCGGAAGAAGTCGGAAGAAAGGTAAAGGGTGGCGAACGGAATAATCTGTGTGTTGAAGCGAGTCAACCAATAACATATTTGGCTAAAACATAACAAACCTAATATATCGGAGATTATTAATACAATAAGAGAACATTCAATTTTTGCTTTTAATTCAGAAAGCTATTATTGTTTACACAATACTATTTTTGGTAGCTTACTCAAACATTTGCACGTCATTCAATCAATGTTTGATATTTTTTCAGGCTTTTATCTTTTTTAATCTGTGTTAAAATGTTGAATGAAATACTGTATATAATACTGTAGATGTACCTACAATATTATTTTACAATGATTGCTTTTCATTTATACATTGCAATATGATATTAATAACGTCGTTCATACTATATTTTATTTTTTTAATTAAAATTCGGGTTTAGTGGTAGTATGCCTTTTTTAATGGATAATAGTTTGTTGGTTTCTCTAGTTAGCTCTAAGGTTTTTTTAAATTTGGGTCTTAAGCTAGAAGAATTTTCACCTTAGTTTAATTGTGTCAGGGAAGATTCCAGTAAAAGTAATTAGAAAGCTACACCATTACGAAGATTCGATCCAAGGCTCTACCATTTCCGAGAACAATAACAATTTTTATAAAGACGATTAAATACGCTATAACATTAGTATCAAAGCCACATTGAGACAATAGGATTGACCTATTATGTAACAAAGTACCTAACAATTACTGTAAAACGTTATTAAATATTAATATTACTGATGTTCAGCTACATATTTTTCCAGTAATTTAAGCTTACCGCAAACAAAGAGTCAATATTCACGAAAATAATTTTCATGAAAAATCATTCGCTACAGGTTTCCATTAAATATAATAATGATGTAACAATAACGACCGCATTGTGCTTTTTGCTATTATAATTATATTTCGAATAGCATTATTATTATTAATATGAAATATTTTTATATTAGGAAAATGGAAATAAATTGTCATTTAATATATTAATTTATAACAAATACTTCGATGTTAATTTGGAAACGGATCCGAATATATGTAGATTTCTGCCAGTACAGTACCACCAGTATCAGCAATATTTTTCATGTTTTTATTTCATTTAACCACCATTTTCAGTAGCTAATTACTAAACTAAACTTACCGAGTTAATTATAAGTAAGGGTTAACACATCACCATAAACAAAAGAGTTATAAATGTTCATTAATAAATTAAAACAAACACAAGTTAGTGACTATTACCATGGATATTAATAAAACAGAGAAACAATATACTTCAATATCACAAACATTTATGTAAACATAAGTGTTATAGTACTTCATTAAACTAAATAAACCTTCAAAACTAAACTAACTGAGTGCTAAATACGAGACGTACAAAAATTATCCAGTCAACTAATGCAAAGCAGCCAAAGAGAAGTGCGGCCAAGTTTCAATTTAAAATTCTAATCGAAAATTCAAACAGGTGAAGTACATTGCGCAAACGAACTTAGCGAGTGGTAGATGAGTGATTTAGAAAATATATTTACAAAGTGAAGCCCACACAGGGAAGGGTTAGCGTGGCGTAATTCAAGAGCGGTGAATAATTCATAGAGAATTTTGATTACCTTGACCATTTCACGTAATGCGACGGTCGGCCACTAGGTACTTGGCGGATGCCAAACCCGCACTTTACGCCAAGCGATATTTAAGTCACTTATGGTTTAAAACACCACTTTGAAAAGTCTATTTTATTGTCTTCCCGCGATTTTATGTTCTTCAGGATAATAGCGGGCCCTGAAAATTAATTTGAATATTAACTTTGAATTCCAGTCATTTTATTAATGGACACCACATCTTATTACAAGGTTTTACGTCTAATCCAATTTGATTTTACCATTCAAAATATGGAAAAACATATCTCAGACATACGTAAATGACGTAATAATATATATATGTTTTAAATTCTCTCGTCAAACTCTGCAAAATATAGGAATACCATTGTATACGAATGTAGGTGAAAATTGATCTAAAATTTAGATATTTAGTTCACTGAAACAAAGTCATTGCAATGAGTCGTCTGTACGTGGTCAAATCAATGAAAGAGCTCTTTACAGTGGCAGCTTTATACAAAATATTGGCGCCGAGCGCTTTCGATGATTAAAACTACATATATGTGAAATTAAAGTTTATAGGCCGAGCGAGTAGATTTACTTGGTACGTTAGCATCGTCAAGTTAAATCGACAGTGTAACAGGTAACCAATTTAGTTGGCTCCGGTGTGGATATCAGCGTGGTTTTTTCTTTTCCACTGAGCTTCGAGTTGCCTCGCGGAATTAGTTTATGCCGACGTTTGATCGGATATTCCTTTAAAGAAGTTAAACGTCGCTCCGGTAGCGAGTAATCCGTGCGATATTATACAAACAGCTAGATCTGAGTTTTTGGTAAACGAGTTTATTAGTGATCTTTGATTGAAAGTATTACATCGATTTGGAAGTCGTTTGATGAAAATATTTAAGTTGTTTAAGTATTGGAGGAAACTTCTGTGGGTTGTGAAAATGTAATTTGAATTTAACTTCACAATTTTTGTGATATTTGAGTTGTGGTGATTCAAATATTGTGCTACAATCACGAAATTTGTATTTATTATTCATGGACGTTAAACTAAAATGCACTTTCTTTAATAACATTGTGTGTCCTTCATTTGAAATATTTTAATATTACTTAGAAAGCATAGGATGTTCTGAGCACGGCGTTAAGTTGCGCTACTCAACAAGCTATGTATGTATTGCCTATGCCTACCCTATTATTATACGAAAAGCCTAAAGCTACTTTTTATAGAAATATTTGAATTTGAACTGCCATCTTCATGATCAAAACATGAAATTTCATTACATTACTAGAGAGATATCACATAATCTAATGAAATTTTCAATTTAAAACTTAAAATATTTATTAACACTTTAACAATTAATGTAGCATTAAAATAAAAACAATGAAAGAATAATGGCCGCGAGGAGCACGAAAAAGAAAAACTGTTATTAAGGAAAATTTGTCACAAAAAGAAAGGTAGGGGAGAGATACCCATTTCGGCGCCCTAATTACGGAACTTTCGTACAATACGAGCATAGCTACCTGCAAAATTTTTGTACCTCGCGTAATAGATCATCTGTGAACTTAAGAATTACTTGCCCAACTTTCTTTTATTATAGATATATAATATATATATTTTCTTATATAAAACTGGGTGAAAATTGTGTCGTAAAATATATTAAATTGAAAGAAAAGTTTTAAACAGTATGAAGGTAACTTTAAGTACTGTGTTAATATATTTTAATTAAAATAAGAAACTTACATCGACCAAAGGGCCGACGTAAACTTAACTTTAATATTACGTATTCACAAAAACGAATACTAAATATTAAAGTTTACTTTGAAATATAATGATTACTTGGTAGGTATTTGACGTACGATAAACGAGTTTTGTGATAATCTATATTGGTATTTTATCATTGACTGTTCGACGCCCACAACTTTGCTTGCACGAACTTCAAGGCAAAAACAGTAGGTACATCCCATAATTCCCATTCCCGTAGAAATATCGAGAAACCTCTCTTACTGCTCCCCTATACTTTACTCCCTACCAATAAATATGCCAAATTTCAACGAAGTCTAGTAGTTTCATATATATATACGACGTTTGTCAGTTACTGAGTAGCGGAAGAGTTTTAAATAGATATATTAATCTATTCGTAATGTATTATAACAAAACGCACACAGAAATATTACGCAGGTTACTAAGAGTTTGAAAGGGCGGGGCTCACATTAAAAATTGAAGTCAAAGGAGATGTGGCGGCAGCGTAAATATTGAAGACGGAAAGCTTTAAAAACAATGAAGCCGAAAAGTAAAGCTTTTATACGATTAGGCGATGAATAATTATTTCTTTTAAGCAAAAAAATATACATTTGTAAGAAAATAACGTTTTTTAGAAAGTTACTTGTTTCATGTAAAGTAACAATAATTTAAGACGATGTTTATTTATAATCATATTTTTTTTGCTTCACGCTGTATCCCGCACATTATTTTTTTTTAAATTTATTTTCTTTAAATTAGTGAACAGACACAGATTCAGTTCCTATACGCTATTTTATACATTACTATTTTAATTGCAGTCATCATCCACTGTACATCATCATCGTCAACGTAGGCGTCCCTCACACCACTAACGTTGATTACTAATGAATAATTATATATACATAAAACGACATCTCAAGATCGATCTCAGACTTGAGTGCGTGAACACAAAAAGTTGCCATTAATAAGTCCCTTTCTTATAAGACTATTTTAAAATTACCTAAAGTCAAGCAAGAGTACTTAATCAGCCGCGGATTTATTTATATCCGGAAACAAGTGTCTAGGCTCCACTGGACATCTGGTCTGATTGCTAAGACCTTCTTTAAATATTTTATAAATCAGATTTCTTTTTATATTCCTTTTTTGTTTCAGGTCATATTTTTTTGTATGACAGAC
Organism: Heliconius numata; assembly: GCA_016802625.1. Lineage (NCBI taxonomy): Eukaryota > Metazoa > Arthropoda > Insecta > Lepidoptera > Nymphalidae > Heliconius > Heliconius numata. The sequence continues at coordinate 17,244 of JAEBDU010013172.1, forward strand.
AGATTAAAATCTTATTTAATCAACGATGCTTATAGTTTTTATTAAGTATTCTAATCTTCAGTGATTTTTAACAATTATCAGTTAAAAAAATAAAAAAAAGTTAACCAATTGATAAAGTTCTTTTTATTATTATTTATCGGTAGAAATTATGTAAAATAAGATGAGGAAAAGCCTTTATTAGTCATAAAATAAAAACTGACGAAAATAGTTTTAATAAAATATCAGCCTCCAGCTTTACACGCAAAACAACAATAAACTCAAGATGGTATTAAAAAATAATGAAGCAGTAGTTTATGCCCTAAACATGTTTTTATTAATTACACTCAGTATCACGAATAGAAAGTGTTTGAATTGATTAACTCATTCATAGAAAAGGTAATATAAGAGCAAGAACATTATATGCACCTATACGTTATTGGTAACGTTTTCATTTAGGATTAAAATTTAATACTTACATTTATGTGTTATTTCGATGGGATATAGTGAGCATCCCCTCGAGTTTTAGGGACTATGAAAAACAAAACTTATTTTAGCAAGGCAGTTAAAAAGAGCTATCGCCATCAATTGTCACCTGTAGGCAATAAGCAAGAACAAAAACTTAGCCGTGGGATGGCCTTTATTACAAAACTTCTATCCACAATATAAGGAGTATGGAAAAATAAAGCTTCTGTACGTGGCACAAATAAAACATAACGACCCAAACGTAGATAGAAAATGAGAAAGCGAAAAGTGATATATTTTTAATTTGCTTCTTTTAGTTTTTTTTTTTTTTATTTTGATGAATTCTTGATGGGTTTAAGTTGATTTTCAGCCCTTCCCTGAATCAAGTAATTTTGATCAAGTTTTTAATATTATTTTGTCGTATATGGAAATAGTGCTGAAAGGGCTCGACATATATAGATAGAGATTTGTCAATATTATATTTTTTTATAAAAAAAAACTCATTTGTAAAATTTTATATATAACTAAAAGAAAATAGGACAGGTCAATTTTTTTTTATAAAAGTGTTATGCAACAATAAAAATAAGGATATATATTAAACATTCGCAACTTGGTAAGGGAACTTAATGATACGTCAGTCTCCAATTTCCGCCTATTTGAAAACTAGGGGACATAATCCAACGCCGTACTTTATTCCGTACCGGGATAAAATCTTTATTATAAATAAGTGCTTACCTGAGGTGAACTTAACTCACAGTAAGAGTTGCTTAAAATAAGCGTTCCAATGGCATTATCATTAATATGTCTAAATTCACTTTCTATATACTTACTATATATTTTGTAAAATTATTTTTAAGTCAATCATTTTTAAGTCTCACAGAACATATTTACATATATCGCTTTCGTAGTTACTATATTGTATTTTCTTAGAAGTTTTTTTTTATGGAGCCAATATTCATATTATTCTAATTGATCTTTCATAAGAAAGAATTCGTACAATAAATTCTAATGGTAAAAAAGCATAAGGAATAAAGCAACACAACAAACTGACAAAATAATTTCTCCTACGATCATATAGGTATCCGATTAACATTGTTTCTAGACAAATAAAAGTAATGAAACTAAGAAGATCAGTATTTAATATAATATTAAGCTTAACTAATAATATTATGATCTACTTACTGAGTTATTTCATTACATTTTCATTATATTTACTTACAGAGCAAATAATTTGAATATAAAGAAGAAACACCAATAAAATAAAAGGTAGGGTAACTTGACTGACAGGTTGTCAAATTATTGTAAGCGGGTATTTGTAATAGTATATTTAGTAAATTTTCGGTTACCGCTTATTTATATTTATTTCTTATAAAATGCGCATATATTTATCTGTACATATTCATTACTCTGTCATAATTTATTACACTTTAACTGAGAGTGTGAAGTTTGACACATACATACTTTTTCTGCAGTTTCGCGCGTTGTCCTGTATAGCAGGACAAATGGAACCTAGTATTAAGACACTCCGTGCCCCACTTTGCGCCCAATTTGAGATATTGTGTGTTTTGTGGCTTCTTATCTAGCTATTGAAATATTTGTTTTGTTTTAGCTACAAAATGTATCGATACTCAGATAGCGCAACCTTAATACGTAAAGATGACGGACGGGTCGTCATTAACCAGCGAGCGGCGGTTATTGCGGGCAGGTTGCGACGTTTATATTGTAAGAGATAATGCCTGTTATTTAACGTTACCACACTAATATTTGGCCGCTTTTTTACTCCACACCGTTTCTCGTTAGCGATATCCGCCTGATGTTGACGCAGCTACTTTTGACATAACAATTATGTTTTTAATAAATTTTATTATATTGGACAATGTTGGCTCATATCATATTATTGTATACGAAATTTGTATGAAATTAAAAGTGCTGTTCTACAGTACAAGTACCTAGTAGTTTAATAATTTATGTATAAGACACCTTGGAACAATTATTGTTAAGAAATATTAATATTTATGTATAGTGTTTCAAGTTCGTATATTTCAAGCATTATTGAACTATTAATTGTCAAAAGTGTTTCTCTTTTATGTAAAGAAATTTACGTATCACAATGGATTATTTGTTAGATATATTTATTTTTCAGATAAAATATATATAACGTAAGTAAGGAGACTATACTGTTGCGTATGCTGTGTATATTATAAAAAGAGGGAACTCTAAATAACTGTCATAAAAGTGTATAAGGCGCGATTGCTACACGGCCTCGTAGCCGTAGCGCCGTAGCGCCGTAGCAGGCTACTAATGAGACTACGATATTGTACCGCCCAGCCGGCCGACCCTAGCGGCCTCTATAAATTGCTTTCATGCATATTTATTTATTCAAATATTATGTATGAATTGAAATCTCGTCCGCGACTACTGAAATATGGCCTTCCGCTGAAAATTGAATCAACCAGGCAAATTAGGTTGACACACGGTCTAATGGTAAAAACGTTGGTTTCAAATAAGAAGTATAACTTGGGAGAACTGCTCTCGAGGCATTATTCGAGAGTACTTCATAAAGTTAGTCTTTCGAACGAGCGAACTTGCAACAACAAATTTTTCATATTTTGCTCTCTTGACGTTTGAGGAAATTGGCCTTTAATGAGTAAACTTATGCATCGGCGTGCACTCATCTTGTTTTTGTAATAAAACCACGTTTGTAAACGACTGCCACAGCTGTAATTTAATAAATATTTTACGACGCCCGGACTTTGAGGATGTAAATATGAACAGAATTAAATTTTCTTATAGTAAAAAAATGTATAACACAATATATTTTCCTATTATCCTTTTCATTTAATCGTATATTGTATTATATTGTATAAAAGATGTGTAAAATAAATAAATAACAAATGTTAATTACACAGATCGAGATTCAAACAATTTGAACAATTACAGGTATCTCCATAATTTCGAATTGAAAACAAAGGTTTCGAGAGCTGTTCACAAATAATGAAATAAATGAAGCGAACGTTTCAAAACTGAAAACTAATTAAACTCGGTTGAATCGATATCTACTTATAAATTAAGACGGTTTAGCTCTCAAAGGTAATTTGACAAAAGTTTACCTCAAATATTGATAGCGTGATGCTATCCTTCTCGCTGAATATTTCCATCAATTGTACGTTTTCATTGTAAATAATTTAAAGGAATATTATTTCAATATTAAATATAGGATAGTAAAAAAAACATCAGCTTCACGCACACAGCGGGTAAGCAGAACCTAGTGTTAAGACACTCCGTTCCCCACTTTTTGCCGAATTCTGAAGGCATTACATGTTGAGTGCCTCGACACCAGAGCGAAGAAATGGAAATATAAACGTAAATAAATATTTCACTGTATGGGATAGTAAATAACCTAAAACGACATATTTTTGTGAAACAATATGATTTATTACCTACTATATAATAGAACCAACATTTACGCACTTTTTATATGTATAGAAGAATTGTTTTTAGAGTTTACCTGCGCGAATTGTTATTATATTCTTCGCTTACTTTAAATTATTTAGCTTGGATACATTCGCAATTTAAGTTGTCTAAAACTCGTCGAGGAGGCGGCCGGATTAAATTATATTTTTTTCTCATTTCTGCGAAAAGGACTTTAGGCTATAAACAGAAGATTTCTATTTCAGTAAAAACAACATTTTTGATTGGATAAATTTTATAAAGGTAGAAATTCTTGGTCTTATATGTGATCACTAATGGAAAGATAAGATACCTTTAATTTATATAAAAAATACATATATAAAATATTCACCTTAATTCCAATGTGGATTGGAAAATCGGACGCCAGAGCAGGCTGCGGATGAAGGGCCGGCAGTAGCGGCAAAGGCAGAGGACAGGACATCATAGTTGCGCCAACCTGAAACAAATCAAACTTTAATTAAGTTTTTTCTTGAATAAGATACTCTCTTGACTACTATATAAATAACTTTTCTTAGATGTTAGTCTATAAATATTACATATTTTTATTTTTCCCTTTAATTTATGAATAGAAATTGTTATCTAATCTATATATATAAAAGGACTTGTCCTCACTGACTGAGGTAAGACGCACGCACAGCCGTAACCGCTGTGCGTAGAAACGTGAAATTTGGACTAGTGTTTACTTTTGTAATCTGGACATCCACTAAGAAGGGATTTTGAAAAATTTTAACCCTAAAGGGGTGAAATAGGGGTTCAAAGTTTGTATGGAAAAAAAATTAAATCGGCAACGATTTTTATAAAATTGGAAATTTAGATTATTAAAAGTATTTAATTGAACACGTGTTTCATCGTTTTCTAGAATTCTTTCCCTAAGGGTGCAAATAAAGGGTTGAAAGTTTGTATGGAAAAATCTTTAAAACGCTACCGATTATTATAAAATTTGAAATTTAGACTCTTAAAATATTTAATTGAACATGTGTTTCATGGTTTTATAGAATTCACCCCCTAAGGGTGCAAATAAGGGGTTGAAAGTTTGTATGGAATTTTTTTTAAATCGCAACCGATTTTTATAAAATTTGAAATTTAGACTCTTAAAAATATTTAATCGTTGTAACACATGTTTCATGGGTTATTAGAATACAGCCCTAAATACGCAAGCGAAGCTGCGCGCGTCCGCTAGTCTTGTATAACAGGCAATTTAGTAAGATGACATGTCGTCGGCTTAGTGTAAAGCTTCTAACAGCCTATTAAGCAAATTGTCAGGAGGAAAAAAAACTATTTAAAAACTATGAGTATATCCAGTATATTTTCAGAAAGTTTTTAAAATTATGAAAATTGATTTGAATGCTCTACCATATAAAAAATGTATACTTAGCAGGTTTACACTCTAAGCCGACGAGGATTTTTACTCGTATATAATGAAGCTAATTGTTTAATAACTTTGTGTAATTTTATACAAGCAACATATCTAAAAGGAACAGTTTAACCTTTAAATTGTTTTCAACATTAACTATAATGTGTATAATAATACAAGTAATATAATGTATGTACATATCTCAATATACGAAAATACGTATATTTGTATTTGATTAATTAGGTTTAGTTCTAATTCGTGTTTACTTGAGGTAATATTAACTAGTTGTTTTACGAATTTGTCTTGTGTTTCAATATTTAGAAACTCTATTTGTACTTAAATTCTAAATAAGCAAAGGCAAATACCTAAGCACTATTTCGAGTCAATGAGAGATATTTACAAAGCCTTGTGCTTTGAAACTATGTGGACTTTAATACAATATTCACATACATATTATATTACCAATATATTTCATTTATTTTTGTTTCCTCGTGCTAGGAGATATAAAGCGTTGCGTTAAGTTTCGTCATTCAACAATATAATTAACATCGAACATTAAAGGACTAAATACATACATTAACAAACACTGAATATTAAGGGTCTGGGGTACTATATATATAGGAATATATGGGGCGGATTACATTAGAACAAGCAAAAAGGATATTGGAAGCAAAACCTCCGCACAAACCTCATTGAGTAAGTGACTGAGTGGTGTGGCAGACGACAGAAGCTTTAATATCTATAGCTCTTTGTTCAAAATGCTTTTGAGAAAAAAACAACAAGTTCCTTTATCACTTTTTTATCATTTCTATACAAACATAGCAATTTTCTAATACTTATAGTAGATAACCGAAACGTCGAAAACAATTTAGTTAACGATAAATATAAAATGCGAGGATCAACTTGGTAGATACGCTCTAATATTCCGTATGGGCCGGCGCTCCCGTTGAAAACGTTATGAATAATATACAGGCAGGGATGCAGCGCGAGAGCTGGTGCTACCGGCGCGGCGCCGTGACAAATACGACCGTCGAACGAACGGACAGCCTGATGCTGTTATGTTTTATTCCCGATCCTCTGGCTTTAATTGTTTGTAAACAAGGTAAGCGATTGATACAATTGTTTAAAAAAATATTATAAAAATACTTTTGAATGAATGAATCTGATAATTAACTGTTATTTGAAATATTAAGAATAATATAACAATAACAAATGTGATATAATATGTATGTTATATACATACATTTTTATACTTCATACAAATTAATATTGAACATATATTAGTAACGGACAGTACTGCCTAGCAAAGAAAAGGCTGAATAGTCAATTAGTTTTTTTCACTAAAGTATTTGGTTTCAATAAAATTTGATTCGAAATAAATAATTTCCCGTTTAATTTTTAGTTGGCAGCACGTAAAGCAAACGATTTGCTTGTGGAATGTAGTAAATAAATTAACAAGCTACCGACTGAGCTCGTGAGTACTATTTATCGATGCAAACAAATCTAATCGCCCGCGTAACTCTTTTTCCTACTGATACTAAATTGATTCCAGAACATATTCTTACAAAATTACTTTGCGTTCTGTAATCTTACGATTACATTTAAAAGATCTTTGACTCTAAAGTGATAAAATTTTAAGGAAAATTGGGTTTGTGATTTCTTCCTATATAAATATTATGGGATAGTAGAAATAGGAAAATGTAACAAAATTAAATAAGAAGTCATAAAATATGAAGTAATATTTCACAATACAACCTGTTGTGATTTAGGTAGGTATAGTAAAACATAAACAATGGAAAAGATGTATGGGAAAGTGGAACGTGGCAACATTTAAGGCTTTCGCATTATTTTGAGCAAAATGTCCAAGCGTTTTAGTCAACTGAGGTAAACACTCACGTTTCACCACGGCAAATATTGGGTAAGCTATGAAATTTATAATATTTTCATTTTGCAGTTTTTAGTTTTACAGAATCACAAGTATTGCTCATAACATTAATTTAAAACAATGTTCACCGTAACACATATAACGTGAGTCAAAATGACTCGTCTGTCCGGGCGAACTCTGAAACCGGAGGTCCCAAGTGGTTCACTTGCGTCGCAGGAAAACTGTCTATACGTAGATATAGTACCAGCAAGAGTCAAAATGACTCCAGTTATGTTATGAGATTTGTAACAATAAAAAATATATTCATAATCTCGTATTTTACCTACAAAATTTCGCTTAACATCTCTAAGTATTTAACAGTGTTCGTAAGACACCTCAGCGGGTTCGGGGGTAGATAGTTAAACGACACGATAGATTATAATTCATTAAATTAATTAATAGAGTTTAGTAAGTGACATAATGATACTAGTTTCTCAGCTCGCACATAGTTGGAAGGGTTCTCGCTGGGGACGCTCGCGGTCAGCTTCTATAGGAAAATCAGTATAAGTTTAAACAACCTAATTATGTTAATACATCAAGATGTCCCGATGATATTTTGTAAACATCACTAGTTCAAGTCTAGTTTATTATTATTATGTAATAATATGCGATTAAGTAAAATTCATATTATAGAATGAATATTTTATTTAAAAAAAATGCTATAATTGCGTAAATATATAGAAAATATCGGCATTTATTATTATTTTTATAAAACGAAGCCGACGACACGACAGTTAAAAATGATTCATATAACAATAACGGCAAACAAAATATTTGTAATCCCTCCGCCCTGTCATGTATAAAGTTGTTTGTGATTCGATAACTGAACCAACCAAATCATATCTTACTTCTGTAAAATGAATTTTCATTCACGTACAAAAATTTATTCATACATGAATGCAGTCTGATCGAATTTTCAGGAAAAAATCATCCACTTTTTCACTTTATAGAGGTAGTAATTTAAAAAAATCCGTTTTATCTTCGAATTTCAAATATGGAATTTATCGGAAATAAATAAAACAGTTTTTAATAAATTATTCATCTTATATATAATTAATTAACCAAGTAACGACTGGCTATCTACAATTTGACGGTTTCAATTATTTTATCGCGCTCCCAATGTCGAATAGAGTGGATATTAATTAATTAACTATATATATATATATATTTAATTAAATGATTCCAACTTCGCAACATTTATTTGACTTTTTCATATTGAATAAAGAATTTCATTAAGTGATTTCGCTTATTTATTCCTTTGAGAGCTAACTCCGTAATTAATCCGCCTTTTAGAATTAGGTGATTTTACTCGTATTGTATCATCATGCTAGTATATACGTATATATGTACCATAGAAATTAAATACAGAATATTAAATTAGGGCAAACATAAAAATAAAATTAAATGAACTTTAAAAGTTTGTAACATAATTAATTAACAACAAAAATATTCTCTAAAACGCAAACATGAAAAATTGCTCATTATACCAAGTTGATAAAGTTAAAGCTAAGAAGCTGAGTTTCTCCAACAGAGATATATTTTCCTCTATCTGAACTGCTATTAGTTTGCAGAATTTCTTAAGAATCAAACTTGTTCTAAGCAAGTTGGCGATTAAGTTGCAATCAGTGCAGTTGCATGGCAAGTTGCGTGGTAAGTTGTAACTTAGTGTAAACAGTCGGACCGTAAGTCCCATTGTAAGTCAGCTCAAGCCCGCCCGACTCCCGTTTATTGTCGTAATAACTTTCCGTAATTACTAAGTGCAATATGTGTTTACTTAATTATCGTGATAGGAAAACTGAATGCACTCCAGATTAGTTTGTCTTGCTCTTAAAGTCTGCCTTGGCAACTTTGAACTTCTGTAACTTACATGTTTGCTAAAATATAAGCACTATTCTAAATATATTATTGGAGAACGAAGTGTCTTAACACTCCCTCTTCCTAGCCTGCTACACGCGGGATAGAGCGTGAAGCTTTTTTTACATTTACTGCAAATATCTATTTATTATACAAAAATGTATGGGCAAACAAAACAATAACATATTCAGAAACACAATATACTGTGTAAATCTCTATTATATAACTGGAAGCTTCGCACTCACTTAAATTTTGTTATGGACGATGCATATTGAATGGTTATCCTCGACACGCGTTTCTAAAATCTTTTATAGCTCGTAGCCATTTCGAAAAACGTAAAATAATATACTAAATTTTGCAATGTTTTTTTTTGTTTCATATGATTTATGCCAATAAAAACTAATATTTTTTTGTATATTATTATTTCTTGGTAAGGCGCAGTTTTAAAAATAGACCGGAAGCGAATATCTACCAATTATTAAATAAAACAGTTATAGGTTTATACCTATAGATATTTCTATTAGAAGGGATTATGCTAAAAACTCTCAAGACTTCCTGTAACTTTTTCCATAAAATACAATACTGAATCAACTTGTATTGTATTTTTTCTTTATAATAATAACCCAATTTACGTTTGCCCTGGGAATGTTTTCGTCATGGATTAATTTAAAAAGTTATATTGCGGCCTCGAAGAGATCTTTAATAGAATAAGCTTCTTAAATTATAAAGATTTCTCTGTATGACGACTTAATTTGGTTGTCAACAATAAAAAAGTAAAACATAAAAAATAAACTTTTCTAACTCAAAATATTTATTTCATATATTTTATACATAAGCTAAAGTAATACAATATATAAAAAAAATAATATAATAATAAGAAAAATACAATATAATATTATAAGCGCATTTTTATCTACAATTGTGTGCTTTCCTGACCAATAAATAATTAGAAACAAAAAATACTCTAAAAAAAATGTCTACGCATTTATAGATGAAGATTAACGAACATATGTGCGTAAAGTGCGCACCTTTGTGATATGATTAGATACAGCGTTTAACCCCGTGATGAAACTAAATATTTATTATACGTTAAAAAATTATGTAAATGAGTTATTATATTTAGAGTACTCATCTAAAATTTTATGTATTATTTAAATAAAAAAAACACGTATAATTATTACACATACAGTTTTAATGTTGAGAAAAGTTATTTTGAAGTTCCTTTATGTGTTTCATATTTAAACTTCACGCTGTATCCCCCATATAGTAGAATAGGCAGAGGGAATCTAGAGTTAAGACGACCCGTGCCCCATTTCCCGCTGAATTTACAAAACATGACATATAGAGTGGCAGAATCATCGAATGCCGCGCTTTGCCTTTTTACCAAATCGAGAAAATAAAAATATTAAATAATTCTTTCCTCCGAGTGGAAATCGAACACACAACAGTCGCATGCTTGTGCCACTGCGCCACGATGGCCTCAAGTAAAGTGTAATTAATAAAAAATATGAAATGCATTCCGCATTTGCATAATGTTAAATAAATAACATGAAATGCCGTTCTTAATAAGGAAATTTCACTAACTAGTACAATCACGTGTTCTTCTAAAGGCTTACGGCGTTTAGCGGATATTAGCCGACGAGGTGTCTTCAAAGTTCATTTATAGTTGGACGAGACCAGAACGTAACCAGTCTCAACGTTACCCAGTCTCTAGAGGATAACAGACTCGGTCCTTAAGGAGAGTTAAATACGAGTATGCAGTCTCCACGAAACACTATGGAGGCCAGCTTTGGATAAAATGAAATTGTAATAAAAATATGTATAGATAAAAGTTTAAATATAGCTTTATATTCATATTAACTTATTAAGTGTGGTAAGTGGTTTTTTAAATTTATGGACATAAAATAGGAGGAGCACTTTGAAGTTTCTATAACCTGGTTTATATATAGATTATTATTTGTTTAAGTAATAAAAGATATATATTTTCATTGTTATATAATATACTTTGCTTCAAAATTGTGAAAAGCAGCTAGTGGGAGGAACTTAAGTAAAAATGGCCACGCTTAATTGGAAATACTATTAATAGCTCGGCTATTGGCTTGGCTGGCCAAAGTTTTAGTAATTCATAACGTACTTTTATTACTTATAGACTGTAAAATTCGAATAGGGCATAAAATAATCTCGCAGGATGCATTTTGAAACGTTACTTTGTAAATTTAGTGTTTTACAGAACGTAAACTGCAACAATTTATCTATTTCGGTAGATTTAAAAAAAAATGCGAATATATTTTGAGTAAAACAATGTCATACCCTATTTTTGACAACAATGATAAATATTTGTTATTAAATATTAAAATGTTTAGTTCGCTATTTGAGTACGCCACGTAGTTCCAGCAGTTGTAAGGGGATATTGCATCCTACGTAGTATGAACTGTAAACTGATTTCTATCAACGGTTATGTCCGATTAATTATTGAAGCATTCTCCGCGCAGCTTGGGGGTTCGGCATGTCAATGAAAGCAATTACTCCCATTCTGTATGTATGTACATAGCCATCCGGTTCGGCCATTACTCCTCTCACGGCTCAATATCATCAGAATCTATTCAAATTGATACACTTGCAATACACAAGCTTGCTTTGGCAGCTTAGACAAGCACGATGCTCGGCGAGACCATATCGTATATCTTTGAAACTCACCTCCATAAATGATGGATCGCTCGCCAACAGAGGGATGGCAGTTCAAAAACATCGGCTCATGGGGGAACAAAAATGCGGTTTACAGAATATAGACGTTCTTAAGGCTTAAGGTCCAAGTTCCTTTGCATGATCTATACCAATTTCTTTTACAAAGATGTAAACGCCAATCGATGTGTCAGTGGCTGATGGGGAAACTTTTCATTTTGGCGATGTATCGGGCCGATGTTGAGCGGAAAAACAATTTTGTTGCTATTCGAGAGCTCATTTTTAACGTTATTGAGTGGTTACTTTGTAGAGTTTAGCTTTATATAGATATTCTTGAGTATTGTTTTTGGAAACTGCCTATATGATGGATGGCTTTGTGGACGTCTTTTATTTTAGAAACAATTATTACGAAAAATGGCACACGTAATTCTCACTTTCCTTTTTTTCTGTTACATATGTGAGAACACATTATAAAATAAATATACGAAAGAGTAATACATTATTACCGTTCACTGATAAACATTATATATTATTTATGTGAGACAAAGCAATTAACGTTTTATTTTCTCACATCCGTTACAAAGCTTTTAGCCCGAATACATAACAATGAAATTTTAAAAACATTACTCCATTTCTCGTGTTTCGATACAGACGGGTATTTCAACTTCTTTTATTGAATTTACACTACCGCTTTATCCTGTGTGTTTGAACCACATCAGTGCCCGGGGGCGTGTTGTGTTCATACTGACAGTGGCCTACTCTCCAATATCCTTTATGTATCTCTTATGCATTTCACTGATATGAGAGTATAGAAATCAGATGCGGGTTTCACAACAGTCTTTAACTTTATAAAATAATGTTTTATATAAATATGTTTACTGTTCATATTGCAAAGTGATATACCTATATTTTTTATTTTATTGTTACTGTATTCTAATATATGTAAACTGAGCTAATTTATATAAATATTTTTACCTTTAGTTATTTTTAGTACTGTACTATATTTCATTTTCAGTATGGATGCTCAAAAACTATCTAAACAACAAACTTCGGTTCACTTCAGTATTTTTTAGAATAAAAATCTACTGGTTTAAGTCCACCCTTTTCTTCTGCATATGTCAACTAATTTCAAAGACTATTTTGTGTAAAGTAATATTACATTAAAAATATACATGTACATTTCTAAGATTATTTGAATAGCCAGCACGAACTAACATATTGCAATATTACCAATACAAATCTAAATACGCTGTAAAGCCTGTAGTCCGATTTCGTTCGTCCATCGTAGAATATGATTCCTGACAATTTACTGGTATGCTTCGGTTTCATTGAAAATCGAGCATTCATGAGGTTGTTAATCTACTTCCTATCATATAACATTGTATAGAATATTTTGACAGAATCATATTTGCTTAGTTCAGCATAGAATCATTTTAACTATAATATTTTTATTTTCATGAAATGAATTACGCTTTCTAAACTTTTTTTTATTAATCGACATTCCTGATTGAGGTGTTGACACTTTATCTAAATTCTAAAAAAAAAACATGTATTTTTTGATAAAATATGTAAGACACGAGTAATAAATGTAGTTAACAACAACAATACACAACAAACACCGATACATCCGAACGGGATTTATTAAAGCCTTTCCACGGCGACTGAAACAGTGAACGGCAATATAGCAACGTAATAACTTTACATTGCACTCAGAATGGGAACTCAAAAAACACCTGTACAAACAGAAATAGAAAAGGTTCTGTATATGAAAACGTATCGTTCGGCTTTGATCACCCCTTTCCAATAATAGAACGAAACTCTGTACCTTTGTACCGGTTCCGCCGCAGGCAGTTCGATGTACTACCTGTAATGTGTCCATTTAATTCATCTACACAAAATATAATCCTTTTACGCTATTGTTCATTTCGAGAGCTCTCATTTCAGTAATGTGACGTGACGAAGCTGGTGTCACGGCTAACGTCAAGTTCTGATCTCGTCGTAGTTGCAAGTACATGTGTTTTTGACGTTTGTGTAGCAAATTTAGTTATACTTTACAAATTTCATTTTTAAGTAAACTTGGGAAAACATATTCATATAAGTGATACATTTGTATATAATCAGCTGATATGTTAACATAATGAGGATTCATAGCTTATCGTAGCAGCATATTCTATTTTTACTTTCATGTTTCTTATACAAGTGTGATTATCACATTTAGTCTCTAAATTAACTTTTTATGTATGTAAATATTTTTGTAATAACATAGCATATAACATAGCAATCATTTAATAACTATTAATATTCGGTACAATTTACTTCATTAAAACCTTCAATATATTTTGTAATAAGTTTTTAACAGCTCATAAAACGTTTACCGACGTGATAATTAAATTAAGGACAACAAGCACGAATCAGAGATATTAATTAAAATGTAGTGTTAATAAAATTATAAACTTAAACAAACGGCGCGGCGTGGAGGGCGCTTGTGGCAGCGGCATGCGGGTCGGTAAACATCATGCCCGCTCTTTTTACGCCTTTGTCCCTACCAATTATAAATAATAATATACCTATTTACATAATGCGAACGAAAATAATAACATGTTATTACAAAAAAAATGCATTTCTACCCTATACTTATGCTAGAGATATTATCTAATGTATATAAAGAGAATTGAAGACCTTCGAGGCGCAGGTGAACAATGCGAAATAAACGCGAAGATTTTAGGTTCGATTCCGATTTGGGGGAACGGAATATTTAATATTTTCGTTACTTCTCTCTGTTAACTATGCAAAGTAAACATTGCAGTATTGAGTTACTTAAAATACCTTAAGAATTCGGCGGAAATTGGGAAATGGAAACCTTTCAGTTTCATAATATTAAAATAAATAGTATACGAGTAGATAATCACATTCCATTTACAATACTTCGACGTGAAATTTAACTAATATTTATAGCTAGAACAATATCTACATTCATAGTTTTCTAGTAAGTAGGAACTATTTCGTTCATCATATTTGGAGAGCATGAATGACGAGGGCGGACTCGTTGACCTCACAAACTATAACACACTCGGAGTTAAAGTAACTTCTTGACGACGATCCTTTGGGCGATAAATCTAAATCGATTTGGTCACTTTGACGGGACACGTTTTATTTATATTGATAAAAGAACAATATATTAATAAAATCGTCGCTTCACGATTTTTCCCGCATAGCAAAGCTAATTTAAACAATTATGTACTAAGTTTCGGAACCTAACGCCGCACTATTACCTAACAGGTTCAGATGGTTTTCGTTTGTTACATTAATTACGAGTACATCTCAATTAAATTTATCTGTATCTACCGACATATTTTTTTTAGTTTTTGTTTTAAATAACTTCAATTACATAAAAAGAAAGGAATTATTAGCAGTAGTATTAACTAATAGCTAATATATACTATTAATATACTTAAACTACTTATAAGCGTACCATGTTTGAGCACATACTATATGTAGGTATATCATAATATAATACTAGTGCTTTTACAAAAGTAAACAAATGTATATATTTCATTGTGTATTAAATTTCAGCTAATGACCCATTTCATCGATCAGTTGCCAGGTTTTATTTTGCGAACATTTCTAAATGATATCTGCAAAATTCATATGAATGTATCTTGATATTCTTATATTAGGATTTTACATTATTGAATGAGTTCTGAAAATTGATAGTTATTTGTTACTTACATTAACATAATATACGGCAGAACAACAAGCTTTTTATCATAACATCTAATCAACTCATACCATCAATACAAAAAGAAAACCCAAATAGACTATCTAAATCCCTAAAAGCCTCTTTATAATATGAAGGAATCCTCAAGATAAAGATGTAGCTCGCTATTACCGTACGTTTTACATGTGATCCATCAAAGGCACGTACTCGTATTAGCATTAGCTGGACGGACAAAGGTTTTTAATTCAGTTATCGTACATTTTGTTACAATATGATTCTTAAATTTATCTCTTTTTCACATAATATTCACAAAGGCCGTTACGTGTGTTTGCGAATCCTCGAATCCTAATTAAGGATACCATACGTTGAGGGTTTAGATGGTTCTCATTAGATGATAAAAGATTTATGAGAACATAATTATTCTTCATCACTTCATTTGTAAGTCCAAAAAGCTTATCTTTTCAAATAAATTACACCGCCAAATGATGATCTTTCTGCCATTTACCATTGTTTTACTTTGTGGGTACTTTTATTACGTGTTTATAAGATATTCAAGTCACAGAATGTAAAAATTAAACCTTTTTCCTTAAAAATATGTTACATTTAAGTTAAAAAGAATATTAAAGTAAATAAGGTTAAGTTAATAAATTGAAGAATTTATTAGTAGAAATTTGTCGTGAGCAAGAGGTTAGAGCTGTTAAGCAATTTATGTAGTGGATTAGCTGTATCAAAAGTAACAACAAAATAAGTAAGGAATTAAAATAACGGAAATATTAGATTAATACAAAAATCATCCTTAGGGATAATTAAATATAATACAAAATGGGCGATCTTATTAAAAGCATCAGCTATTGTCATTGAAAATACATTGTATGGTTAAATAAGCGCCGCCATTTTTATATACCCTTTCAGTGAAGTTTAAATTAAACCTCGTTTGTGTCTGTAATTCGGCAGCGTTATAAAGATAGGCCAAGACGCGAACAACCCGCCTGGAGGCACCCTACTGTGCTGATTTAATTAACAAGATATGGGTCTCTTTATACCAGCTCTAAGGGTACCTACCTACTTTTTGGGACATTGTCGCCCCACCATCAAAATATCCTCAGCGTAATCATTAATTAACTGTATATTATGGACAGAACAACAATTTGTATGCAAGTTCACTCTGCATAGTTAACGTCATTCATCGCCCCAACGAGATTGCATTTGTAACTTCGTACTTAATCGATTAAATTTCTGATGTGAAATTGTATTGTTTTCATTATCCATTTTGTCCGGGACATTGTTTCCGCTCACGAACCTCGTAAATTATGAACTGTATGTTTTCCTGCAAGCCCTCGGGCCAAGCTTTAGCTGTGTTAAAACGAATTGAAAACCGGTAATCGAATGCGCGCAATGGGAGCTATGTCAATATTTTAAATTTAAATATCAAATGGAAATACCAGTTAATATTTATTTTACTGTATCCCATGCCATGTAACATCCATCTCTGTGTCGATTTTAAATAACGCAACTTGTTTTAAAACAAGAATATATTTTATTAACATCTCACCAGTTCTGTTATGTGACTCTCCGTAATGCGTACGTTTGCATCAGTATGCATATACATATAATGTATATACGTATTCACAGTGCTATGCCTATTATTATAAACATAACGTTTTCATGTGCTTAGAAACTTTTTATAACAAGAAACTCTTAAAATAAATAAAAAAATAATATTTATGTAAAGAATAGAAAAAAAGAGGAGACATATTAAAAAAAAGTTATTTCATAAAATTTTGTAAATCATCACGTTCATATAAAATTAAACGCCTAAATCATATTTTATGATGGAATATTAAAAAAAATATTTATCACAAGATAAAGTACGTCGTAAGTTTGTTGTTGTAAAGGCCCTAACATCTTTAGCGTCATCTGACGACGCAGTTTGACGTTGAAATTAAAAAAGCGAAACAGCTGCTCACCTTAATTAGAATTTTCCGAATTATACAAAGTGGAATACCGCTGGGCGCAACTTTCGTTTTAGCTTAAATCTTACTGTTTTAATAAGATAAATTCGTTGCAAAATATAAGTTAATAAATATAAAATAAGCAATTTCAGACAAGTTCTGCATTTATATTTTAATTTAGAAACATATTAAAGTAAAATTATTTTTAGATAACATTTTCTAAGGAAGTTTTTACTTATGATTGCATGAGCCAACAGGTGGCGTTGGCTAAAAGCCAGGCTTACTAAGCCGAACAGTTTTAAGTATTAGGTTTCAGGCATTAAGCTAGATATCCGATCATGCCTAATAGAGCTCTATTATGGCACGAGAACTAATTGAAATACAGTATTTCGACAGCATTATAATTACGGGGAACTTAATTCTGATAATGATGTGGTTGTCTGTGTATTATATCTACAATATATCATATTATGATACCAAGAACAATTTAAACGTTAAATATTTTATATAAAGATGTATTTTTACTAAGAATTCTGGTGATGAAAAACAGAAAAATGTAATAGCGACTCGAGATTTGTAATAAAATTGTAACCAAATAGTGTTATTTTTTCAATTATGTTTGGTTTTCTACAGTATCACGTATTGTATGAATAGAGATAAATCACCATTTTTGCCAGAATTTCATGTGAACATGACCTTATAAAGAAATAGTAAAATATGCATTTATCAACATAAAATTTATTTTAACAATGTTCAATAACAACATTTCCCTGGGAGCTATGTTATTTCAAGTTAAATAATATAAAATTTCCAATAAGCATGCAAAATAAATATTTTCAATATGAACAGCCATATTATCTTTCTTGTAGGTAAATATGATTGAAATATATATTTATTGTGAAAGTTTATAATTGCAAGCAATTCCATTTTATATCTTTTATCAGGTAAATGGTGTAATTTATGCTTAACGTATTCACTGTTACGAGCATGCTGCATCTGTCATTGTGAACAAACGTAATTAAAACTTCATAAATATATTATGATTAATAATTATAATACTAAACGAAAATAGATACCAGTCGTACAAAATTAGTCTAGCTGACTAAATTAATTAGAACTGATAAATCATACGGCGAATGCTCAAAGCACAATAATCCGTCCATTTTCAGATAATCCACCTCCAATATACTAGTATAGTGTACAGCGTAATATTAACATTAGATTTTTTAACATATATTTGCTAAAGTCTAGATACTTGTTATTGGATAGTAAAAATTTGTAAATATCTCCCTACAGATTGCTAACAATATAAAAATGTTATCGTCGCTTGGACAGTTTCCAACAGGCGCGGATTCAAATTCAGCTTTATTCAAAACTTTGTACGTTTTCTAAAAAAGTAAAAAAGATGTCGTTTTAATGGCATCTTAATATGTTATATTATGTTTATAAATAAATTATAACGAGATCCAGTGTTCAAGTTAACGTTCCTAATATAACTAACAAAAAAGCGTATCTTTTTACAACATGCAACAGTTGGTTAGCCAGCGCCAAAACATAACGTTGACAATCTTTATGGCGCGCCGCCAAGTGCTTACACGCAACGGCCTACGAGGCTCCGCTATAACTTTCGAGTTTTATCACAACTTTTGCATGATAACTGTTGGATTTATGAAAGAAATATAAGTTTTAAGTTAAAGTTTCATATAAAAATATCAATTGTATGAGACAAAGGTAAAGTTTTCCAAGTGCATGCAACAGGCTACGAGTACCGAGACGTTAACAACATTTGCTGGCGAGCGGCCAAGTTCTTACACGCTACGGCCTACGTGGCGCTGTTAACCTGTTACTTTTCAGTTTGCTTTTATCTAAGCTGTTAAATGTCATTTTGCTTGGTTACTTGAAAAGAAATCAAATACTTTGGTATTATGATAACAAACACTCTCAATCCTATAGATAATGTGCTTAAATATAAGAAATTGTAGAATTATTAGATAATCTTATATTTATAATATTGCTTGTTTTTCCTCCAGCGTGAACCTAATAAAATATCATTAGTGTATATCTTAATAGTCCTATCCTACTAGATGAATAAAAGTAAAAATTTATAAGGATGGATGTTTATTCCATTTACCCGCAGAGATTTTTGAGGCCTTCGTGGCCACAGGGATGTGACTGTAACGAGACGGTTGTGGGTTCGATTTCCACTCGAGGGAATTAATTATTATTTTTCAGTCATTTTTAAAAAATATATATTGTATTTCTATAAACATAAAGAGATGATGGAGATGGCTATATAATATATTTATTGTTAAAAAGAAATATTTTACGTGTATACATTGTTGAATTGCTTACTGAATGCAGTATAATGCTTATAGCGATCAAAATAACAGATATATTAATTTTTAAAATTTTATCGACACCTGTATAAAAATTAATTGAATGAAAGACTAAAATATTATGTTAAAGTTATAGTTTTGTTATAGAATGTGTGTATATACAAAAATATAATCAAAGTTCAGAGTACAGCATATTATAATAACCCCTTTAAAATGTCTTAAAGAAAATCTTTTCATTATATTACGTACCGAGTGCCAGTCTTGGTGGTTAAGCGAGCGTATCGTTTCACAGTTACAAATTTTATTACTTTCCCCCTCCAAGCAAGTTTAAGGTGGGATGCACAATTTTTTTCTTTACAGTTAAATATAACTATTTTTTTTAAATATGTACACTCTTGACAACTAAATAACAAGTACAAGTAGGTATCCAAATTATTATTGAAATGAAAAACGTTTATGATAACGTTTTTCATGTCAATAATGATAGATTATTGTAATATTCTTATGAAATAGTATTCTAAATATATAGACTACTCAAAACATATACTAAAATATTTATCAGCAATAGAAACGTATTCAAAGAGAACCGCCGTTGTTACTGAAACAAAATACAAATAAGTAGAGGCTGAAAGTTATTCCAGTCGGTCGTTTTATCGGGAATCTTCGGAAACTTTTTAAGGTTTGATTTGTAACAAATCTTTGGTGAACTTACGTTTTTGCTGGATGTGTCAATTTTTTACTGTTGTATGAAAGTAGACGTACTTTCTCAAGTGTGTATTTCGTTGTCTGTCTGTTATTGTTATTTGACTTTAGTGCAACAGTGTGTCTTAATGTGTAACGGAGTGTAAGTTAAGTACTTAGCACTAAGTTCCTAGGTTCCCTTTGTCTACACTGCTGTTTGTTATACTTATTTACTTACTATTTAGACTTACTTTACAAATATCAGCAGCTAACTAAGAAGTTCAACGTATGGCTAGAATGCGTAATGGTTAAAATTATGAATAATAATTTAATTTGGTTTTTTTTATTTATTTATCAAAAACGTTTAGTACAAATTATATATATGTATGGTAACTAGATTAATTGGAATGGATGAACTGAAATTAATATTATACATAGGTATTTTGTGTTAGAACACTAGTTCTAAATTGATATTTTGCATTATTTTTATATACAACAAAATGAGTTCAAATTAAAAAAAAAAATTAATAAGTCTCTTCAATATGCCATAGATCCGTAATTCGGTTACGGCTTCACGCTCCCGCAGCCCGGAGTCTACGCTTCGCTTCGTTTGAACCCCTTAGCTATGTAGATATTTGGGAATGTTTAAAGAGTTCGACGATTACGAAATGCTATTGCAATTTAATACTAGTAGGTTTGAGTAACATTGCGGTTCTAAAGTTAATATTATATTTAATTTATCTCCGTAAATCAACGGGAAAGATGATACCGATATTATCTTGCGCTGTAGATTGTATTAAATTTGAAGAAAGTCTTGCAAGTCAACCACAATATTCTCCGTAGTAGTGGATAGCAGCCTAGTGTATACGTATATATGCCAGGCACATGCATGTTTATGACTTTGACACAAAACTTTGATCTCTAGCTAGAGGGCTTTCCTAACTTGACTATAACACATGCTAGTGCTTAGTAAGCCAATGACTGATTTTCTGCTTTTAAATGTAAGTGTAGGTAATATTATCCGACTCCCCATCCGCAGGTTGCGTGTTCGAATCTCGTCGGAGTTACCAACGTGAGCAATAGTATCGTCGCGGTGCCATAGCCCTTATAAGTAGTCGGATGACTAGATAAGCAGATGTGTTTTTATCATTATGCTGTATTCCGACAAGATGACACTTCGTTCTCCACTTTTCGCCCAAATCGGCACACTGCATGTTGAGTGGTGGAATTTATCTCACCATATTGAGGAAGTTAAAATAATTTATTGCCGTGAGAGTGGGATCGCCACTGGATGTGAGTAATCACATATAAGTACTACTTACTCTACGATGACAGTCGGAGACATTATTAAATTTATAAAATTGTGTTTTTCTATTTTACTCCTGAATTACGAGGAGGGGAATAAGAAATGGCTCAAACAGCAAAAAGCACTCCAATCCAAATAAGTATTAATTGTATCCGGAAAAATTAAGAACACAAAAAAATGTTTTTACTTCCTAACATTGACTAAGAAAATTAAGCAGACGAAGCGTAGCTGAGTTTTATTAAAGAATTAAGACTTCTCTAATTCAATACCAAGAAAAGGGTTCGACAAAGCGTTTTTTTCTGGAAAAAACTCTGTCCTCCTTTAAAGGATAAGTAATACTGTATAATATTGCGCTTATCCATTCCATAGGTTTGGGTTTTAATATCATTAAGGTACAATGCCGGTCGGGGACTGAAATGATCCGTGACGAAAACTCAGCGGCGGTATCAATTTAAAATATTTACCCTCGTTAAATCCTTTAAGAGACAGACAAGCGTGACGTGTTGGCTTAAACAAATACAGCAAAGTAATTAGTACTTTTGCTGTTTCGTACTGAAGTTTCTGTGTTCACTATACTTAAATATGTACATGATAATGCTCCTGTACCATTATGTTCGTTTGCTAATTTAATTTCAAATCACACTTTGTTTTAAAATTTTATTTTCAAACTGAATTAAAAATATGTTTGAAACATTTTATGAGAGAAGTCCCATTAAGCAATTAGTGCAAGCGCGGTCTGTTCTACGTTAAATCAAAGGTTTCCATTACGTCACAAAGAAAGTTTGTGTCTAAAAATGTAAAGGAGGATATTATGGTAAAAGCTTATGTTATTATTATGTTATATATCTATTGAATTATTTGTATAGAAAGCTTTGTTTTAATCATCTTTTATAATTATTAAATATACAGGGTGGAAGAGGCAGCGCTTCTTTCATTGAAACTGCATATAGGGTAATATATTTCAAACCCACACCTAAGAAATTAATCAAGGTACCTCAACAGTTTGGACGTAGGAATTTTTTTTTTGACGATTTTTATCCATACCTGTATTTCGTGTGACGCACACATACGTGTGCGACGTTTCCGATTTGACAGGTAAGTGTGTGCGTGCCTATGTTATACTTTACAAATGGCGTTTTATTTTAAAACGATAATTTTATTATTTATTTTGTTTGAAAAAATAACTTTTTCATTTTTGGGAATTATTTTTTTTCCGAATTATATTAGGCTTTTATAGAGTAGTTAAAACTGTGGTTTCATTTAAAGTGGCGCTGACAATTCCACCCTGTATAAATATATAGTAAGCCAACGTTGTGAAAAGCACAAAAAGCTTAACAAATTTAAATTTTTTATTTGATTATTGTCAATGTTACCTTCTTTTTGTCACGCTTTTTTTAGAATACTTTAACATTATATTATATATTTTTTTATTACATACTTAGATTTTATTTGAAATTACTATACAATTTGAATACCAGATGTTATTATAAAATTTGCGATACTATATAAAGCACATATCTAAGTTGAATAATATATGTTGAAATATCACGTATTCTAAAGCGAACAATTGTCACGTAAATTTTATATCTCCTACGTAAATATCGTAATCCCTTTCATAAGAGCTATAAACGCGGTGTAGTGATACCCGTCATTGCTATTACCGGTGCCATTGTAGAGGGAGCATTGTGTGAGAGGATTGCTTTCTCAAGAAAGCGCAGGAATTGATTTTAAATTTTCTTCCAAGAACCTCTGAGAACTACGCAACAATAGTCCAATGGCTGGATCGAACGATGGAACATGTGGTATCTGCTATAATTAACTGTTGAGCCTCTTACGTAGAGATCAAATAAGATTCTAACGATATTTATTTCTAAGTCTCGCTATTCATTTTCCAAAGTAAATATAATACGTTAAGTATTGACGAGAAAAGTTTTACAATATTCAAGAAATAGCGGTGCCTGATTACAAATTCATTAAAATATTTCAAGCTTCTAAAAACACTTCTATTTTTATTTCGTACAAATTAATAATAAATACTTTTTTGGGAAAGGTATTCGCTAAAAAGTTAATGAAGTCCATATCGTTAAGTCTTAAAAGGGAAAATATCCTTTGTTCTATAACGTAATGTAAGATTTGTTGCCAGACTTTAAGGCCAGTCTTGGCGCAAGAGCACAAATTGTGACTGTTAGACAGGTTGTGGGTTCGATTTCCATTCGAGGAAATGAAATATTTAATATTTCCATATTTCTCGTTCTGGTGTGGTGGAAAAGCTCAGCGTTGAGTTCCGCTAAGGCATTGTTCTCAACACACAATGCCTTCTGGAGGCATTGTGGCATTCGGCGGAAAATGGGGAACGAAGTGTCTTAACACTAGCCTCTAATCTACTTGTTATATGCGAGATATAGCGAGACCTTACCAAAAAAATTTTATAATACGGCTCAAATTATACAATAGCCTACAAAAGTCGTTAAGTTATATTAAAGTACAACAATGTTCTATGAAAAATAAGCCACAACTATTTTCACTGAACCTATACCACATGCAGTAACGAGAGGGAATACTAAAGTTTAGTGTTAAGATAACGTAACTCCATTGTAATACCTCGCCATATCCACATTTTCATATTCATTGACCGTAAAAATATTTTCTATTTTGCGAGATTGAATTTCGCTAACATTGTTTGTAGGCGCGCCCCAGGTAGAGGACCACGAGTTTTATTTTATGGGAACACAACACTTGCTCATCTCTGTTATAGTTTTTGTCGGTATTTACGGGAGACGTCATTTATCCACCATACCACTCTACCTTATATGTGTTAAAGAAATTTGAACCAAGTTAGCTTATACAAATACCTTCAAATATGACTATATAAAATTAGAGCTTTTGTGCATTTTTTCTAATTTATTAATAGTTTTCAAAAATAATATCATGGGTTTACTGTTATTACACCTTCTATTGGTCGTGGTAATGCTTGTGCAATACCCACCTGACGTGTTTTTATTATGTTTCGTTTCCCCAGACTCAATACGTCAGATCAATCATCCCATTCTCTGTATACTCCACTAGAGTCCCCACGTTGCGGGAACCCGGTGAACATTTTTTTTTTATTTACCTTTAGTTATTACTTATTAAAAAAACTCCATAGTCAAGTTTAGTAACTAAACTCTTTCACGACATCACTCATTTGGTGCAAATAATGACGTTATTGATTTTAAAAACTTAAAGAAATATTTCTATTTTGTAAATACGTAATTATTTTATGAAGTACAAATGTAATAATAAACTCGTTATAATAAAGTAAATTTGCAATACGATGTTCTCATTATTTTACTTTTGATTATAACGTTAGCTTTGTACTTTGTATTTAGTCTGTCCGACAAACCGTGTGTGCATATACATTTCTATTATCTAATAATCCTAACACATTTTCAGCTATTCAGTTAGGTACATAACAACTTCAAGATAAATACTTATTCAGAATACGTATAAAAAAATTAACGCCTCTCTTATCTCTCTTATTTGGACCCGCGTCTCTTGGAAACCGTCTAATATTATAATGTAGAATAAGACTTTAAAAACGTTAAAAAATTTCAAGATATATTTGTTTTAAAGCTTTATATTCATATATAAGTTTAGGTATATACCTGTATATTCATAAAATATTTACAGATGATTTAAACTATGAACGATTATTTACTACTTATTTAGGAGGTGTTTTGTAAAATTTTAGTTAGTATCACATTATATTATAGGAGTTTTGCCCTTAAAATTGGACACACAGCTTTTGGGCCATTTAACTATTTCGTTAAGTACATTATATTAATCATTTTAGCAAAATATATTTTAGCGTGGGATTTTAATATTTGAAGTTATTCTTGGGTCTGTTATACAAAATTCTGTGAAAAGAGAGCGAAAATGCCGTACTGTCGATTTAATTTTATTATGACAGTATATTATATGCCAAAGATATAATTCAAATATATCCAACAAAATATTACTTAAAATGGCGAAATAAAAACATAGTAAGGTACATTTGTATACAATTACGGCGACGTTCGACCGAGGCTTACAAAGCTAATCAACGCACTTAATTATGCGATAAGGTAATTGAAACTAGATACAGACAGCCAACAGAAATGAAACCACAATAAGCTATTTAGGAAGGTTAGGCAATTACCTTGTATGCTAATCACTGATGGATTAGATCAAAGCAACTCCAAATAAACAAATCCATCAAGGTATTGAATGAGCATGGCATTAGTTCAATTAAAAAATATTAAACTTTTTATTATGAAACTATTGTAATATTTGCGCACAAATTATTAGAAGTGATTTCCGACAACTTTTTGAGACATTGCGTGTTGAGTGGTGGAACTCAATTATCTCCGAGTGGGAATCGAACCTACAACCGTCACGCTTACAGTCAGACGGTATGCCGTTGCGCTACAAAGGCCCCAATATTAATAAAATCAAAAAACTTGTTACCTACGTATTCTTATTCAGCAAAGGCAGGACAATCATACATATTACGTACATTTCTCATGTTAAAATTACTAAATTAGTTTAATATTGATGAAAAAAATTAATAAACGTAAACTTTAATATTTTTTTTATAAAAATTACTTTGATGCTCCCCTGGACGATACAATATTTACTTAATAATGTATTATTATTCTCCACGATGCCTCGTATTTTGTTTGATATTTTCCATTCGTTTCGCATGGCTATTATTTACATGTCTGGCGAGTGTACATTGCGTAAGTATCAATCTCAATTAATTAATTATCATTATGGACCAAGATTTAAGTATAAAATTATGATATGGATCGTTTTATAGTATTGTTATATAAAAGTAATAAATAAAGTTACAGATTAAAATACTCTTTACATACAACTTGTCATTCCGTGGTTGGAAGTATAATATACATACCTATTACTATAGTTTTATTTTATTTACGAACGCAATTAAATTATATATACAATATTAATATGAAAAAGCATACGATATTATATATCACCCTAATTTTATAGGTATTTTTTATCTATGCTATATGTCACTTTTTTGTAACCGCAATACGCAAAGGAAGCACAGATTATGCAATTCCGTTTACACCGTTCCGTTCCATTGGCACCATTAACATTCATACGTCTTATGTGAGCGCGTTCCTTGATTCCATATTAGAGAAACGCAACATTCGTGACGTCATTGTCTCCCCACATTGTATACTATTCACCTGCAATTCCTATTGTCCATCCGATTGATTACAATCCCCATTCAACCGGTATGTACTAACGGCGCATGTACGACAAGTAACCATATTCGTATGTATGTATGTACTATATGAGGCTATTATGTAATTTAATACATAGCTTTAAGCCGATTAATATTGCTTATTGTGTTTAATGGTCTATACTGTTATTAGCTCCATCCCCTCACGCAAATTTACCATTTTTGAATTTAATTTCATCATTGGATATTCTGGTCGGTGCATACCTGTAACGCTAATTGATTGCAATAATTACTATGTCCATTAATGTTATTTGTAAAGTATTGGTAGTTTGTTTTAAACCTGAAATATTAATTGCTTTGTATATCTTATTAGGCTTCAATTCTGTTTTGAATTAGTATGAAATAATTCTAAATTGTTTTCCCAATAACGTTCATAAATAATAAATTTTACAGTGGCTAGCTTATTACCAATTGATGTTTGCTAAGTGGATTCAATTGAAATAAATAAAGGATTGATAATTTCGGTCGCTTCATTATTATAATGAATGCCCAAATCAAAATGAGATTTTCCCTCTAAATATACTACTAAAATCTAAGTTGAGTACGAAATGTAGGGCGAGGAAGACTAAATTGCCCTTATTTTTCTTGAAGCACGAAATTCACTAACTTGTTGTGAAGAGTTAGGACCAAACTCAAAGGATACATAAATCTGCTACGATATTAACATCAAATATCTCTTTTTATATTGGAAATAATATTTTTTTAACTTATATTTAAAACAACATTATAAATATAAAAATATTTCTTCAAGAAACTCCAATAATGTACATGAATGACATTCATGAACATAAAAGTATTTCTTACCATAACAAAAAAACAGAAGAAATCGTTGTACAATCCGCTAAGTGTCTAATACAGAATCAATGAGGTGACAAATTTCCGCTTTAACTAAAGATCATCTTCCATCAACTTCATAACTCATCTATTCAATATCTTAAAAAATCGTGGCATGACATTTTTTCCATTAGTTGGCACCCTCGGGATAAATCGGCGACCTGTTGCGGGTGGAACGTGTGCCGAGGTCTCATCTCGCGATTTAGTGGAGACCAAGGAAATTGTTCTTTTGTTTACTTTACCACTTCAGAAGTATGTTTTCGTGTTAGTGCGTGATTTTTTGTGAAGGAAAAGAGGCTTAGCTAGTTAATTTTGTAAAATATTTATCTATTAATATTATTTGTAGGTTACAATAAATTGGCACACTTATGATCTTTTGATGATGACTAACGTTATTAATAATAAATAACAATCTGTGTAGCATTTTTTCATTAAACTGTTTATATACTACCTATCACATTTTTAAAGTATAGTAGAGTTATTACAACTCTGAGTGAACCTGTTTATGTTATGAAGGCGGAAAAAAAAGAAATAAAAAAACATATATTTTAGTACTTTTTCACCCACATAAATATAATAAATAAATATTTTATACCTATAAATATATGCATAAGTAGATAACCTCCCTCAGAACAGTAGGTAGTTAATTTTAAAAGATATAAAACTTTATTCCCAACATTACAAGACTTCCTCATCTATTATACCTGTCATTAACAAAGGCACAAGGTGAAACAAAGACTTGTCCGGCATTGAAGAACCTTTCTGACATGAAAGAGACCAAGAGCTATCGAAAACATCGAATAATACCTTTACGGCATATCGATCACGACAGATTTGATTTTCTTACAATGCTTCTATAAAATGTACAATGTAGATAAATAATACTGCAGTTTATATTTTTCTTATTTTGTGACCATTTTCTTACTACTTCTAGCTAAAAAGATTATAATGTAGAGAGAAAATGTAGAGCTAAAAGGTATTCAGATAATGCTTTTTTTGCAATGAGAGTTGCGGAAGTTAACGCCACGTTTTGTTTAACTGGAGCGGAAAAACGTGTAAAATTTAAATGAAAATCAGAACCATCCCGCAGGGTAGCCAGGGTCCCTCTTGCTACCCTGCTACGTATAGGATACAGCCTAGTATTTGTAAAATCGGGAAATATTTTTTTGTCAAATAAAAATGTTTGAAATTGTAGATGCAGAAGGACACCGTCAGACTGGAAAGAGACTGACGGTGATAAGTCACTCCGTTCCTGTTGAGTCACTTAACAGGAACGGAGTGGCGTTAGTGGCGGAACTTAACGCCGCGCTTTTCTCGTTACTAGAGTGAGGAAATAAAAATAGTAAACACCATTACCATTAGGTATAAGAAATAAATTAAATTTAATACAATAAGTACACAATTACTAAATTAGGAAACTAATATTACACAATTAGATGTTAGCGGTGACAACCGGCCGCGACGGCTTAGCATACTGTGGAAATGAACACGTGAATATTTAATAGCATTGCACTTGACCAACCGATATCTAGCATGGTATGATGAATTTATATTTTTCGTATAGGTACTACCTGTGTATATTTCATGCGAAAATCTTATAAAAGATATCAAGAATGTAGTGTTAGACAGTCCGTTGCCATTAAGACACTTCTGCGTCGCACGATTTTCCGCCGAATTCTGGAGGCGTTGAGCGTTATGTGGTGGAACTCAAGGCCGCGCTTTGCCTCAACACCAGAGCGAAGAAATGAAAATATTAAACATTTCATTTCACCGATTAGGAATCAAACCCACAACCTATCATCATCATATCATATCATCTATTACAATTCCACACATATACCCCTGCGCCACGACTGGCCTCAAATCTAACTTTAGAATATTATAACGTTAAAGTTTCAAAAGCCACCACATCTAGTTTTTCATTCATCTCATTTAATGTACAATCTCGTACAATCCAATTAAGCAGATACCGTGGAAATCTTTTCAACCAAGATCTCGTAATGTGAACCAGGCTACTAAGTAACCTGTTCCCATTTTACTCACATTCACATCTAGAGCAATTCAATGTGAAACACCTGTGATCATTTACGATGTGCGAACGAACATTGTAGCAAATATAGGAATTATTATTTTATTGTTATACTCTATGACGTAATGGACTAGCTAGTGGGCAATAAGAAATTTATGTATGCATCGGCGAGTTCAGAAGTATCTATTTTTTTAGCTTCCCGCTGTGTCCTGCGCATAGCAGGGTAGACAGAAGGAACCAGGGAACCTAGTGTTCACTCCGTTCTCATTAAGATACTTCCGTTCCCTACTTTCCGCCGAATTATGGAGCCATAGCGTGTTGAGTGGCGGAAATCAACCTCGTTTCCCGTCCAAAAATAAATATTTTATATCTTCGAGTGGGAATCGAACCTATTATAATCGCACGCTTGTGCCCCTGCACCACAACTGACCTCTATTTCACCTTTCACCTCTATACTTACTCTGTACTTTTTCAAGCCATAAATGCAAGTATTTTAAGCACGGATGTAATTGTGATGTTTACCATGAAATCGTACATATAATATAGTAGTAGTGGCAGCTTTTATCCTTCCATACGTACATTTTTTTTTAATTGAATTACAAAACTCAATCAATTTTCGAGTAAATCTCGTATTAAGCTCCTTTGTATTAGTGGTTCATTTATTTACAGCAATTTTACTCTTATCCAAAATAAGTTTAAAATAAAAAAAATATATTTTTAAATTATTTTTACCAATGAAAATAAGATAAAGAGTATTAAGTATAAATATTTTGTATTTAATAAAAGAGATAGTTGTGTTGATAGACACATTATACATATAATAAACAAGAATAAAGTCATTGTAACTCTTCAAAAGTATAAAGAATTCCAACGCCACGTCACCAGCTATAAACATAAGAGAACTTCATTCAGAACAAATATATGAAACGAAACATAACTCAAAGCCACTCCAGATATTAACCATTCTTTTTAACTTACGTACAGTCTGACAAATGATTATTTAGCGGGAGCAGGTGTCTTTGCAAGTCGTGGTCGCTTAGAGATATGAGTCAAGACATACAAACCAAAGGATACAAAACATATGTACATATATCGCTTATTTCAAGAAGGACGAGATTATTTATTTAAGTGTGCGTTTTAAGTTAATTTAGAAAGTAACTTTTGTTATCTATAGGTAAATTGTTTCATAAGGCTAATCTTTGAATAGCTAATTCTAAAATTTATTCTCTATAGCCAATAGTAAAATATAAATTACACTAATATATTAATTTGAAAACGATACATACGGATTAAATATGAAAGAAAACAAGTACTTTCTTGTAAAATTAAGTTATACGTTTACTATATTAACAATTTTATATATTTTTATAAATCGTGAATGTTAGATCTTATTCACTCTAAGAAAGTGTTTCTAACACCAAAGCTGTGATTGTCTAATCTAAAACTTACGTTCGTGTCTAAAAGTGTAAACATATGAGTATGTACGTATAAAACCTACCTAAGTAAACTGATCTCGAGCCAGCAGGTAGCAAAGCGTAGGACAAACCACTAAAAGAACACGTTATTTTCCGGACACATCAAGACGTTTAGTGTTGGCGTAAAGCTATTGACGATAAGTTTGGTAAATTTGGAATTCCAATATAAATTAAACTTTACTTGACTGTCATCTATCTATATATATAAAATCGAAAGGTCACTCACTCATCACGAAATCTCAGAAACTACAAGTGCTAGGAATCTCAAATTTTGCATAGGAGTTACTTATAGGACGTAGATGCTCGCTAAGACGGGAATTTGCAATATTCGACTTCTAAGGGGTTGTTTTTGGGGTCGAAAGTTTGTATGAAACTCCGTTACTACAAATGCTAGAAGTCTAAAATTTTGCATAGACGTCACTATGACGTAGTCATGGAGACAGAAATTAATAATAACATAATTCACGCGGGTGTAACCGCGAGCGGGCCGCTAGTACTTCATAAAACTTACAGTCTAATCGGTAACTTAAAAAATTGTTAGTGAGAATGTTTATAATAACAATTTTACGGTATGCTTAAAGAAAGTTTGACAATGATTGCAGCTACCAACTATAAAATGTCTACAAATTGACTAACAATTCAAACACAGATTATGACAAAAATACAAGATAAAAAATCAACACTTTTTAAAAAATGCTAGTGCAAATAATATTCTATGCGTGCATCATTAGCATTTCACCTCTTTGTCTAAGCATTTGAATACGAGACATGCGAAAGGTTGCAAAAATGTATATAACATAAATTCTTAATATTTTTTAGAAAACGTGTAAAAATTTTAACGTAGCGGGATTTGATTCCACGCCTTTTGGAAATATCCAAGCCTTCAATCACTAAGCCATTCGCTCTCATCAAGCTTCGTCAAAATTCTTATACGATTATTACAACTTTTATTATGAATCCCGCTACGTAAAAATTTTAGAAAACGCAACCAACTAAAAATGTTAACAATAAATGTGTTATTTTAAAATAAACCTACATGTTTAAAACTTTGGCATTTCATTTCAAGAATTCCATGTTATCGATGTAGCAAGTCACTTCCCTACAAGGCGGGCGGGTAACGGGCGGACGATTAGCCGTGGTGTTTCTCTGGCCGCCCTGGAAATAGAAAATAAAGGCCGTGTGACATGAGCGGTTGTGCTTTCTTTACATGAACGAGTTAAATTTTGTGTTACTTTAGAATTTTTTGCATCTTTTAAGAAGAAGAATATGTAGGTATTTAAATATTTATTAAAATATGATTATTTAGGTGAAAGTCACAGTCAAATGAAAGTCATATCATTTAGTAATTTACCAAACGTATGACGGAAGTTTACAAATATTTTTTTCATACATAAACATAAAAAAATTAAAACACACCCAAATAAAATAAAAATCAAATAAAAACGATCGATAAGTACAAAAATGTTACCGGAACAGTGAAAATAAAATATAATTATTTTGGGGAACTAATGACGTTATGGTTGTGGGCGTTACAGCGATAAACGATCGCCGCCTATTGACGCGCCGCCCACTGCAAACATTCAAAATGCTGATTTATTGTTCTGATTGACATAAATAGCTAGCAACTGTAATTGTACCTATAAGAGATTTCATTTAAATTAATATAACTACACTATTGTTATTTTCTTTTTGTTTTTTTTATGTCTTACAAACTCTATTAGGTATGTAACTACCATTAGGAATAGTGCCATTTGGTACATACATACTCGTATGTTAAAAATTATGTTTTTTTACTGAGAAAGAAGAGTAATTCATCTAGTATAATAATAATTATAAACATAATTTGATACAAATAATATTTTAAAAAAATATACATTCACTACTTGCTCTACTATACTTGCCCGTCAGACTCGCAGATCGAGTTAAACATCCAAGTAAAACGCGCGTTCGAACGTGATCGCTTTATTTATGCAGATGTCCCCTGTCCCCTGTCCCCTCACTCGTGTGGGGACGTCCTGAGAAGAATTCAACTAGCGTCTTCTAACGCTCTTATTGAACACAAACAGAAAGCCCAGGGCTTAGTAAATATTTGGTGTACACATCACGCCGCCGGTTAATAAAGATTACGAGATTATGTTACGTACCGCCTTGACCTAGCCCTCTCAGTGAATGAAATCGATAAAAATTTTCAGTGGATAATTTTTTGCCAAAATTTATATATTTTATATAGATTGTTTTCAGTAATATGGTAATTGTCCATTTTATATGAACACCTAAAATTTGATAATAACATGTACTTATATTTTAACTTTAACACTTTGAAACAATACAGCATAGACAGAATATCAAGTGTAGATACACTCCGGTATCTAATTATCTCATTTTAAAAATATGCCGTGGTAATAGGTCATACCTACTACTCTACTAACTACTATGATTATATGGACCGTTTATTTTGAAAGTGGTGTAAGTCCATTTTTTAAGAAAAATGAGCTATCACGTTATTCATGCTTAATTTAATGTAATTTTTTTATATATAACTAGTCCGTGTTTAATTTCTCAAAAAAATCCCATGTTTTGTACAACTCAAAATCGGTCGGTAAATGAAATTGCATAATCATTGATTATGAAAGTGGTGTAAGTCCAATTGACAGAGGTATAGCAGATGGATGCAGATCTGTGTTTTGTTATTTTTCATTTATTTTATACTAGTCACGAGTAGTGTGTCCCGCGGACGATTTGCATTGTTTCCCATCCGTGTTTCCACTACTCGTAAGTTAAAAGATAGATATTAAAAAATTAGAGAAGTGTATTAGATTTTTCTAATTTTATATTATTTAGGAGTTGACTTTTTAAATAAAATGTCGCCTATGTTTCATTTCATTGTATTCCAATTCATACTCTAGCTCTGTATTAAATTTAAAACCAATCTATTACGTACTTTTGGCGATATCTTTACCCAAAAAAAAACTTACAAACTTTCAAACTTATAATATTTATAGGATTACGTGAGATATTACGTGAAAAATGCAAAAATGCCGGACCTATTACGTACGAAAAATATAAAGACATGATGCAGCTACTACCCTATATACCTCCGGTGCATCATGCATATTTTGAAACACTACCACATGCAGAGAATAAGTAAATTCTTTGAATGACAATGTAATTTACGTCTAAAATAAAATTTTATGTGTTGTTATGCGTATTTGTAAACAAAATTATATTAAAATGAAGTATGTTTTTGGCGATATTTGATTTTTTGATTCAAAATTGAAATTAAACGATTTTTACAATTGCCTAATTTTGAAAGTGGTGTAAGTCCATTTACAGCACATTAATATGTGTTATCGTAGTCTAATTAGCCAAAAACAAATTTATATAAACAAATTAAATGTTAATAAAACAATATAAACAATGCCAGACCTCATATGATTTGCCAATATTTTTAAATCAATAAATATGCTAACCTTTAATTTTCTCGACACGAAAGAAAATGGACTTACACCACTCTCAAAATAAACGGTCCATATAATTGTCTAGTCTACACCTGCATCGTCACGATATGTATATATGTATGTATAATTGTACATACCTCTGAAACAGGCGCCACAGACCTACATTCGGTTTAATAAACAAGATTTATGAGAGCGGCGTTGTCGGACGTCTGTCTCAAGCACTTAACCGCCATAATATTCATAGAGAAAAATCATAGTTTATGACTAACAATCTTTTCAGAGAAAGCTTCTTACGCCCGTCCCGAGAGAGCTGCAACGCATTAATATTACTTACACTATAAATAAGTTTTATTTCATTATTTTCGGTAAATATAACGTCGGGCTATCTTTAACTGAGAGGCAAATATAAATAAATCGAATCGAATACCTTTAATTTATGGTCTTATTGTAATATTGTTTTTTTTATCAGGATTTATTAAAATTGGTTCATCAATAATTATATTTTTTTTATTGAAAGAGATAAATAAGGTGAACGTGCGACTCTAGAACTGTTTATTGAGTCCATTCGTGGCGCAAGGCACAAGTATGTAACTGTAACCGCGACAGGTTGTGGGCTCGATCCCCACTAGGGGAAACTAAATATTTAATATTTAAATTTCTACGCTCTGGTGTCGGGGCAAAACGCGGCGTTGAATTCTACCACACAATATGCAATGCCTCCTGAATTTGACGGAAAAGGGGAGACGGAGTGTCTTAATACTACGTTCTCTCTGCCTACCTGCCCACAAGTAACTCCAATTTTCCCACTTTACATGACAACACAAAAATCATTGTGTCTAACCAAATCTTATATATGTCTGCAGTATATCTAATGTTTTATTAGTTGGGCAAGAATTTAACCTTCCCATTATATCATGTTTATTAAGCATAATTATTCGCTTGTTTTCATCATAAAGCCTATGCGTAACAAAACGATTAAAGAGACCTTTTTGCGGATAATATTTAATTGCCTATTACTGTTAACATTCCCTGTAGGATGTAGTTTATGATATTATATTCATAGGTAATTATTTTGTGAATACACACAGAAAGTCTTATTATTGATGAGATTATTGACGGTAATAATGTTAATAGAATAGATATTCTTTAAAAAAAGAAAGAAGCTCTAATATATCAGTATAAGCGTTATACATAGGTATATATTTTTTGCTTTTATTTTTTTTCTGTATTTTATTGGGAATACATCTTGATATATGAACATACAAACATTCCCGTGATTACACATCCACACGCGTAATTACACATCCATACACGTACCTAACTACTTAACTACACATCACACGTGTGATAACATATCGACGCATGATATTATATACGAGTATCATACTCGTATCTACACATGTAATCAGACATCCACACATCGATTCGTATGTCTGTGTGTGTACTTTTATGAGATGTGATCACACATCCACACACGTGTTCACAATTCCACAAATACGATCACACATCTACTCGTGTAATCAGCCCAATAAATAAATTAAAATTACTAATGACTTTATCTCTAAATACGTGATCTCTTCCAGCAATTTATAAATCAATACATTTAATTTAAAAAGTTATGCCCGTGTCTTCAACTTCTCCTAAAATGTATTATTAAATATTTCTTAAATAAAATTTAATGAGTAATAATTACTTCTCGACTCCTTAGGACCCATAAACTTTTTTAAAAAAGAATACTTTATATTGTGTCGTTTTTCACACGAATTTTTCATTTAGGGCATTTCATATTTCAATAAACGTACATAGAGGTGTATATATATCTTTTTACGGCTTTTATCACGGTTTATATACGTTATTTATATTTTTATTTCGACATGTCGAATACTTTGTAGTGGTTTGTGGTTATGGTTAAAATGTATGTTTAAAATATTTTAAATTCGTTAACAGGCAAAAATTTTGATGAAAAGCTGTAGTAGTAAGTTTATTTTGAAAAAATAAATGGTTATGTTAATTCCTAATACTACACATGTGTAGATTATCTTTGAAAGACGATAAAGAATATATTAGTAGTATTTTCATACTCGTAATAAAAAAAAGGTTTTATAGGTAAGTAAGAATTTTAATAACAAATTACATAAAAAGGCTAACCTAAAAATTATCTTTAAAGTCCATTTATGTACGTAGTATAAACAAAGCCTTCGAAATCAATCATCAACCTAAATCTCTATTAGCCCTCTAAACGTATAAACGTCTCTACGGACAAAATCCACAAGCACGTTAGACAGGTGCCCGCGTCACATCATTTTGAAAAGGGAAAAGCTTAGGTATAAAGATTAGAGGCATTAGAGTTAGTAAATCAAATAGTGGAATCACTTGTTGGTTCTACCAAAAATCAAGAGTGAATAAATCTATCATTCAATAAGCGGGCGGCGAGGCGATTTGTCATGGCGACCCTCTTAATGTTTTCGCGGGTCGCTTGTCTCCCTTAAGTTTCTTTCTTTTGTAATTTATTAAATGTGAAATCATCATTTTAAATCATTTGCCTGATATTAGAATGGGGAAATGAAGATTAATGTTATTGTATACGGCGTCATTTCAGAGAAGTTATATATTTTCATTCTATTCTTACTAAGTTTAGATGTTAATTTTTTAACTTGAAGATTTTTAACGGAAAAGTAAAGAAAATACGTGTGTTGATACGGCATTGCAGCTCCCAATTTTCCTCTTTCGTTTCCGGAACTCATGCACTTTCACATGCATATTTAGATTTTATATTTCAATATGTTTAATATAGTCGACTATAAATATAAATGTACGGTATATTTTAGTACTATCTATATACTTAACCAGTCTTGATTTTTAATATGGAATACCTCGAAATAGAAAAGGTTAAGAGATGAGTTTGTGTGAAAACGTTATTAGCGTGCAGCAAACACGTAAGTATCTAGTAGGTATCTTTATGTATATAAAGATACCCGATACTAGGTATTTAATGTGCTTATATACATTAAAGTACTGGAAAAGGTAAAAAAAATATTTTCGCGAGACAATGAACAAATAAAAATGGCTTTAGTACAGTTAATACACATACATACCTACATTGTTGCTATAAAAATATAAATAAAAAATATAGGAAATTTGTTGTATTTTTAATCGACCCTATTTTATGTCGATGATAGTAATTAAAATACTATATTACTCAATAAACTATATAAGCTAAACAATAACTTATTATTAATAGTACAGTACGTACCTATTACATATATTATAAAAGTACAAAAATATATCAAGGCCATCACACTTAACGAGACTCATTGTGGGTTCGATTCTTCACGAGTGAATTATTTACATTCCCCTTTTTGGATAGACAAACCATAGAGCTCAATTTCACTGATCACACTACGTTTCACAATAAGAAAAAAAAATGGAATATGGTAAGTGTTGATGCTCTCCGCCTATAAAAATATTTTTTCTTCTTCTTTTGTTACTTACTTACAATGGCCACAGCTCTATATATTATTATGCCTGCAACTATATATTTTTACAATAGCGTAATTGAATATACATTAGTATATTCAATAAACATTACCTCCCGCTAACTATTACATATTAAATTAAACATTAACCACTACATGTTATGTATCCTGACGTGAATTGTCGAAGCATGAACCACAATCCATTTAGGTGTATTACGCTTGTAAGATAGTCCCAGCTCGCTAATAAATGATTCGGAGAAACCACATCGAAAGACATCTCATTTAATTGTGTACAAACGATAATGTGATTATATTTACATGTAGGTGTAATTATTATTTTAATGAAACAGGTGATAGGTTCGATTCCGTTGAGGACAAATATTAGTCTAACGAATTTTAATGTTTTCGTAAATTATAATTAATTGGTTTGTATTGAACATTGCTGATCTCTAATATTAGAATAATAACCGGGACTTTTCTAAATTTACCCTCCAAAGCTGTAATAACTGACCCTAAACATATTATCTGTGTTGATTTGTAGCAAGCAATCTAAGGTTAAGGAAGAAGGCTACTTAGCTATTCCCTCTATTTTTATTAAGCGAGAACAACAGTAGACACCTAATTAGTAAAGTGTTGCCCGAGTCATGTTAACTTTAACTTAACACTAATACATCAACAGAGGACAACAGCCATATTTGTAGAGATTTACAGGCACATTCATTTCGTTAAAAGCCCCAGATTAACTTCATCCTTCCATTACAATGGCGGCAGTGTAATCCCACCAATAGTTACTCGTATGTACCTACCCTACTGACGTTATATAAAATGACGTTCAGTCAGACATTTTTACGCTAATTTTATTTCGTTGGATTTCATTTTTTTCCCTTGTATTAAATTTTTTGTTCATATTTTATAAAGAGTATTTTTAGTTGTGCGGTTTTCAATTTTCATGGACTCGTAATGGAAATGGATGACAGTATTATCCAAGTACCACTGTGTATATGAACATTGTTCATATTATATAGAAGCGTTTTATAAAATGGTATTGTTTAAATTAGGCTACGACTTCTCGATTTGGATTCTACGAGAATTCAGGAAAAGCTTGACTGTGGGATTGTAGATTTTAGACAAAATTAAAAAATAATTAAATCTTCGATGATCGTTGTCATTAAATATATAGAATGTCACATTATTTTCTAAAGGCGAACGAACTGTCTTTCTCATTGTCAATTCATTTATTAACCGACCGAAAATAAAATGTAAAACATAATACGAGTTATTTTGATTATTTGTACAATTTAAATATTAACTGCGCTGTTGTCATTGGTTACATCGCAGATACACAGTTTACGGTTTAATTAAAATTATTAAATATCACATGTGGTCAGTGGTTGTTCTGTGAATGATATTGATACTAATATGGCTTCGGGCTGGTATTAATAATATTCATAAAATAATTTTCATTCCGAATGTATAAAGAGTTTCTCATATGAAAGTCCTGTATAAAATTTCAATAACATTAACTCATTAACATATGTGTACCGTAAAATTGTGTATTGAATTATAATAATTTTGCAGGCACACTTTATGTAATTACCTAGAAAGGAAAGTAGCTATGTGCAAAAATAAGATATTTTTTTTCTGTAGGTACCTACATCAATAAGTAAAGTAAGTAGTAAGTATAAGTTGCTCCCAAATAAATCTCTTTTAAAAATAGTTTAAGCAAAGTATAAGTGAAAGGTTTTATTTATAAGTGATGTATTAATAGTCACTAACCTGCCAGCAGTTATTCGTGCAATAATATCTACACAAAAACTTTTATACAGTTCCCATAATCACTGGTGTTTTGAATTCTAAACTGAATCAACATGGAAGCTATTAAGCAGTCAATACAAGAATTGTCACAACACTTCAACACGCAAATGGCTGAATTTCAGCAAAATTTGAGTTCTGCTATTCCTGCCACAAGCCCCACGTCCCATATCGCCGCTCAATTCAGTGCATTCCGGTCTTTCGTGTTGGGTGCACTGGAGGGTCTTCAGCTCCAGGTAAATATTCTGTCAAAACAGTACGACCTTCTCGACTTGAGGACCAGAAGGAAGATATTGCTGATGCATGGTGTGCCCGAAGAGAAAAATTCAGCTGACTGTGCTATTGCGGTGAAGGTCCTGTCTAATCACTTAAAGATGCCTGATCTGAAGCTGGGTGACATTAGCAGATGTCAGCGCCTGGGTAACATGGTCGTAACATCGGATAAGCCAAGACCCATACTTGTGAAATTTCGAGAATTGTCTATGCGAAATCAAGTATGGTATGCCAAAACTAATTTAAAAAACACAGGCATTACTTTATCGGAATTCCTCACCAAATCCAGGCATGAGACTTTTATGACAGCCCGAAAACGTTTTGGCATAAACAAGTGTTGGACAAAGGAAGGCTATGTCATTGTTATAGGGCCAGATGGGAAGCGTCATACTATTGCCACATGCAGTGAGCTAGACAATATCCACGACGCGGCTGGGGTTCAAACTCTGCAAGCACCTTTGGCGAGCTCAAGTGCTAGTGATTCTAGGACAAAGCCAGTCACTCAGGCTCCCCGAATGAAGAGGATCGTAAACTCAAAGAAGTAAACAACCTCCTTTTAATCTATTAGTTTGTTCAATTACTGTTGATACAATATTTTTATCACTATATCTAATGACTTATGAGCTAGTATCCTATAAAATCACTAATATGTTAAAAAATATAAATTACCCACTATCTATCTTACAAACTTAATATTTAATATTGTAATGTTTACTTCATGTTGTTGACATTTGGATGGATGTATTGACATCTAATCTGTCAATGGTCACAGATAGTCTATGTTGCTGTCTTAAACGTTTCTGTTCACGATAACTCCTAGATTATGGACTGAGTTGTATTTTGTTATCGTGTTTTATTTTATTTATTTATTTTTTTTTTTCTCTTTGTATGTTTTGTTTTTTTTTTCTGTAAAAGTGAATGCTGGCAGGCGTGTGTTGCAAGCTTATTATTTTATTATTATTTTGGTAAATTTATAATAATATATTTATATTATATAACTACTTTTATCTATTTATTTATTTATTTATTTATTTTTTTATTTTTTATTTTTACTTACATATATTATACACATTATATAGCTCTCATTATTGCTATCATTATCATTATTATTTTGCATATATACACATATTTTATTTTATTTTTAATTATTTCTACATTTTTACTATCTCTTTTACTTAAACATAGTACTATTATATTATATTTACTACACAATGTTTAACAACACTAATTCCAACAGTGACACCTCGGATAATAATATATTTTGCCAAAGTACATCTTTGTCATCTGATGACAGTTTTCACAACACTTCCCCTCCACTCAATACTATATTGGGCACGACATTTCTTAACTCTAACAAACAATTCAACGTTGTTCACATTAACGCACAGAGCATTCCCGCACACTATCCCGACCTTTTAGCTTCCTTTGACGTTAAGAACGTTCATGCTGTCTTAGTCTCGGAAACTTTCCTTAAACCATGCTTACCATCTACATCCTATGCACTACCTGGTTTCCATTTAATCCGAAATGATCGTACAGGAAAAGGCGGTGGTGGAGTAGCAATCTATCTACGTAGCCACATACCTTTTTCTATTCTTGATAAATCTCCTACACTCTACTCAAATACTTCTGAACATATTTTTATTGAACTTATTTTCGGTACTTTAAAGCTTTTACTAGGAGTGTTTTACTGTCCATCTCTCCACATTAATTACTTTGATACCTTCGAAAAGTTGATAGACAAGTATGTCCCGAATGTGGATCATACAATTATTATGGGTGATTTTAATACGTGTATTATTAAAAATGACTCGCGAGCTAAAAGACTTACAAATATCATTAATAGTGCAAACCTTAACCTCCTACCCACAAATGCTACCCATTTTTTCCCAAATACCAATCCCTCACAACTCGATTTAATGATTGTCTCCTCTCATGAACGTGTCGCCACTTTTGGCCAACTGTGTGCAGAAGCGTTTTCCTACCATGACCTAATATATTTAACATATAAAATTCGCACGCCAAAAATTAAACCTACGGTTATTATGCGTAGAAGCTTTAAAAATTTTAATAATGAGGGTTTTATGAAAAGCTTAGGCCAGATACATTGGGATAGTGTGTTTAATGCTCCAAGTACCAATGACAAGGTTAATATATTTAACTCTCTTTTAATTGAACTGT
The DNA here is from genome assembly GCA_016802625.1 of Heliconius numata. Classification (NCBI taxonomy): domain Eukaryota; kingdom Metazoa; phylum Arthropoda; class Insecta; order Lepidoptera; family Nymphalidae; genus Heliconius; species Heliconius numata. The sequence goes on from JAEBDU010013172.1 coordinate 59,791, forward strand.
TTGATGAATTTGCTCCACTTAGACCTGTTAAACTTAAACATTTTCCCGCTCCATGGCTCACAGACGATATTAAGAAGCTAATGGCTAAGAGAAACTCTGCTAAGTCTAAATACAAAAGAAATCCAACTGAAGAAAACCTAATTAAGTTCAAAACACTACGGAACCGATGCAGTAAGACTTGCAGAGATGCTCAACGTAAATTCATTCATTCTAATGTAGTAAATAACAGCCCTGCTAAAGTCTGGAAGTTTTTAGATGCAATGGGTATTGGACGTTCACGGAAAGCTGTTAAGATAAGTGAAAAAATAAATCTGGACGAAATGAACAAACACTTTACTAATGTTAATATATTGAAGCAGAATGTTAAAACTGACACTATCAATTCTATTTCCGCTATCTCTTGTCCATCATCCTTTTATTTCTCTAATGTTTCCACTGAGGACGTGAAGAAGCATGTGCTGGCCATTAAATCCGATGCTACTGGTAGTGATCAAATTGGTCGAAAAATGATCCTCTTATCTCTTATTCCTATACTTCCAGTCCTATGCCATATTTTTAACAATTCCCTTTCCACTAATACTTTTCCCAATGCCTGGCGTCAGGCAATAGTAATTCCCATTCCCAAAGTATCAAATCCTTTATCCTTTACTGACTATCGCCCTATCTCAATTCTACCGTTTCTATCTAAAGTGTTGGAGCGTATAGTCCATAATCAACTCTCATCTTTTTTATCTTTAAACAAAATCCTGTCCCCCTTCCAGTCCGGATTCCGTCCTGGACACAGCACTGTAACTGCTCTGAATAAAGTTAATGATGATATTAGGCTGGGTATTGATAATCGACAAGTTACTATTCTTGCTCTTCTGGATTTTTCTAATGCTTTTAACACCGTCGATTTTGATATCCTCTTAGCAATTCTTCAATCTATTAATGTATCCTCTGAGACTACTGAATGGTTTTACTCCTACTTACATGAACGCGAACAGAGTATCTATATTAACGACAAACGTTCATCTGTATGTCGTCTCAGTGCTGGTGTTCCCCAGGGTGGAGTGCTCTCTCCTCTCCTTTTTTCCATATTTATCAACTCCGTTACTAAGCTTCTATCCCTTTCCTTTCACTTATATGCTGATGACCTACAGATTTACATGACTACGGACGTTAATGACATTGTTAAGGCGATCGATATAATTAATTTTAATCTGCATACTATCAGTACCTGGAGCAAGTCATTTGGTCTGTCTGTAAACCCCAAAAAGTCACAAGTATGTATCCTCGGTAATCCTAAACAATTATCTAAATTAGATTTTCCTTCTCTTCCTCCCATTATCTTTGACAATTGCAAGTTAGAATATAGAAATACTGTCAAGAATCTAGGTATCACAGTGGACAGCTCTCTCTCCTGGGCTCCTCATATCTCTGACCTAAGCCGTAAAGTATACTACACCATTGGTAGGCTCAAGAGATGGAAATATCTTTTACCAACTCAAACTAAAATATCACTGGCACATTCACTCTTACTGCCTATATTAGATTATGCTGACACTTGTTACCTAGATTTATCACAACAGTTGCTCAATACGCTTGAACGCCTGCAAAACCTAGTTATTAGGTTCATTTTTGGACTAAAGAAGTTTGATCACATCAGTCAGCATCGCGTTAGGCTTCAGTGGCTTTCTGTAAAAGACCGACGGAATCTCCACACTGTCACGCTCCTCTACTCTATCCTTTTCCATCCTGATACTCCTATTTACCTTAAGGAGCGCTTTTCCTTCCTAGGCTCCAATTCCCGTCTTCCGCTTACCCTCCGCTCGAAAAGTGACAATGTTCTAGAAACACCATTGTGCCGTACCCACTGTTACACTAAATCGTTTACTGTTGAAGCAGTAAAATTGTGGAACGCGTTACCACGAAATATTAGGCAATCTACCTCTATAAACATTTTTAAAAAAAGAGTCAAAAATTATTATCTTGGCATGGAGAGTAGTAATTAATGTGTGCTAATTTATTTTCCCTTTATTTATTTATTTGCTATATATCTTACGTTATATACGTAATCAGTGTATGTATAAGAATTTGTGTATGTTTGTGTGTATATGTATGTATGTATATATATGTGTATGTATGTGTGTATATATATGTATATATGTATGTGTGTGTGTATGTATGTATATATTATATAATTTATTTAGTTATTTTTCGCGTCACTTTGCACCGCATTATGCCCGCAATTTTAATTATATCCTTCCGGAATTTGGTTGCCTGGAAGAGATCACTTGTAGTGATAAGGCCGCCTTTGTGCATTTTGTTTTAAGAATTTATTGTATTGTATCTTTTTAAGTGTGCAATAAAGATTTTTTTATTATTATTATTATCAATACGGAACATCATATGGATGTTAAATTTTCGCTATCCTTGTTTCGATATTTTTAACAGTCTCAGTAAATTGTCTTTTTAAATTACAACTACTAACGCCAACGCTGGCTACGCCAACGCTACGCTAGACAGGCTATATTGATAGAGTTGCTGGTTAAATATACATAAACATATATATTCCATATGAACCACTTAAAAGACATAACATATAAACAACATCAATTTAATCAAAACGTTTAACCTGAAAATGAAATCTTCCCTCGAATCCCTTTTCATCGATTTTTATTTCTATATGAAAATACTTTGACAAGATTTTCCTTTGTTCTTCCGAGCGTATTTCTGTTTGCTATCCCGATTATCCGCAGATTTGCTACAAGAATGATAGATAAATAACATTATTTTACGCAAATATGTTACACATTCCTAAACTAACATCGCTAAGGGCCCTGGGGTCCTCTTTTCCGAGCTGGGTCTATATTACAGTTCGTTACGTCGACGCTAGACCATCCGTTATTTTTGCCCCTTACATATTTTAATGCCCCCCAAGGAGATTTCCTTACCGCCCTCTTAACCATTTCCGAGCCATTGGACGACTTAAATGAAACATTCAGAGTCAATCTTCAACGCTGATCGCATTTTCTTATATATTTTTTATTTTACCCCTTTTAAACTAAATCTTTTACCTACACATTTAAATTAAATTTATTATTTAAGATTCTTATAAAAATAATTTGATATTAGGTGGTAATACCTGGAAGAAAACAATATTAGATAGTTGATGTCTTAGACAACTGTATTCAGTTCAAACACTGGTGTGGGGGAGTAGGGTCTGATCTATCTTAAACTATATACGAAAAAACTGAATTTTCACGCTTCACGATAGTGAACGAGGTGATACAGGTATGGAGAGTTCGTAACGCTTAGCGTTGCGTTCTCTCTGGCTACCAGGAATAAAGCGTGAAACTAATAGTTGATTTATTAAATATTTTTATAAAAACAAAATAAGCTATTTTAAGCCTATTTATAAACGTAAATAGACAACTTAAGATGCTGGTGGTGTCTGAAGATATAATAATTAGATATTACTAATGTAAACACTACCTCAATCAATTCATCAATTGTCGATAAGATTTTAAAACTTTGTTACTTTGTAAGGACAAATATAAACCAATATTTTTTTTTACAAAAGAATAAGAAAACCATTTTATATTTTGAGGCCAGTCGTAGCGCAGGGACACAAAGTGGGTGTTGTGGGTTCGATCCCCACTCAAGGGGATGAAATTTTATTTGAATTTACATTTGCATTTCTTCTCTCTGATGTCGAGGCAAAGAGCGGCATTGAGTTCCGCCTCTGAACCCGCAATGAATTCAGCGGAAAGTGGGGAACGGAGTGCCTTAACATTAGGTTCCCTCTGCCTACCCTGCTGTGTGCGGGATACAGCGTAAAGCTGATTTAAATTAATTTTGATTTTTATAATATACGTAATACCAAAGATACCATACAAAGATAATATATTTCATGTTATAATATACCCCACAGCCTTATACTCGGTGCTGGGTGAATATAGACAGATAAAAGGGCCATACAAAAAAACGATCTATTCACGTATGCTGTTTAAACAGTGAATAGAAAATTCTATACAATAGAACTTACAAATTACAATACAGAATATTCCATTTAAATAGCTGTGTATTCTACTCAAAGCGCTCTATAGATATCATAAGAAATGCATAAGGTGTATGTGAGAATATAAAGACTCGAGATGTTATAGCAAATAATACATACATCCTACATATCGTCGTTTCGTTCTGATAGTCGATTTCAGATTCCTATCCGAATTTTTGATATGTGTCGTGCGAGTGCTGTGCCTTATAAAAGGGAATAAAATTTGGATATCCGAACATAGACTTTTTTTTGTATTATCGCTTTTATAAGGGACTGATTATGGTAAGTAGTGTTTTGATGTTTCATATTAAGCATATTAAGGTTTGTTGTTGAAGTTATATGATGTTATATAGGCTGATACTTTAACCGTATTATAAGTGAAGTATAAACTTCAAACATAATTTATATTTAGCGCGGTTAAACATATTCTGTTGAAAGACTGTAGGTGCTAGAAAATTTCAGGCCTGTTAAGTACAAAATACGCGATAAAAACTACTTGGCGTTAAGTAATATTGTTTTTTTTTGGTACACAAATGAAACTCAGTGGTAAGACACCCAGTTCCCTACATTCCGCTGAATTTGTGAGGCACAGCGTATTGAAATGAAATATTTATAAATATTGATTACTTTCCAGATTGGTGATCGAACACACAACCGTCGCGTTAACAGTCACACGCTCGTACCACTGCGCAACCACGGCCTCAATAGTAATCTTGTTAATATATACTAAGAGATATTTGAAGAATTCTTATAAAGCCTTTAGGGGTGTGCTTCGTAAAAATTTACACAAGAGCGGGACGACAACAAAGAATTTCATAACGCTCTAATTTGCCAAGTCAAGGTATGTTTTAAGGAAGAAATTAATAATATTATGCGCTTTAATTAACCTTTGAGATGAAATTAATCAGACTCGAAATTGCTTTTGCAGGTGACGTAAGAATGCAAAGCAAATTAATCCTTATAGCTTTTTAATCATGACGTATTTACGTTAAGGAAACACACTGAAATTGTTTACTCAAACGAGGATAATTGGGTGTTTCATTCTTTGTTTTTCATATTGTTGTACTTTTTTTGGTGTTATTTGAGAATTTAGGTCACTAAATAGAAGTACAGAGTGATATATCAGTATTGTTAGCGATCTTACGTTTCTGCGGGCACGGCAGTGGTTGCGCCAAGTCGAGCAAGAAAGCGGCACGGCCGTAACATCTTTTCTCGAAGTAGTTCAGGTAATTTTCGACTCCCTATAACTTCGTTATGGATAAAACTAAAAGCTTGAATTTTTAGTAACCAAGCAGGCATTGTATAAACTCGGTATATTTCAAGCCAAGCCAAGTCTTTATTATTGTTTGAAGTATTTTATTTAAAACATAATAGTACATAAATTAACAACCGTCTTGGTATTACATGGATATCTCAACTTTTTACGATAGAAGGACTGAGTTGCGAAATTCGGTTTTTTTTTAAAGTAATGTTCAGCAACCTCCAGGGTCACAATATATATAAAAGATATAAAATAACGTTAATTATATATATCAATAATTCGAATTTAAATATAACATCTAAAAATTCTAAAAAAAAAAGAAAATCCATTGCACGTGTTTTTAACATCTCTGCAATATAAGTTAAGTTAGAATAAAAAAATACAACGATGTGCTTCCGACCTATCTAAGTTTAAAGGCGTAGGACAAGTTTGTGTGCTACAGAGTTCCTGAACTTAATGTCTAACATAATTATTTGGCCTTATACAATATAGGCCGATAATGTATACAATGTAGGTAAAATATAGCATAAATATATAATATTTTAGAGACTTTTTCATGTATCCCGCACATATCAGGGTAGGTATAGGGAAACTGGGAACCAAATGTTAACACACTCCGTACCCTGTAAGACATTTCCGTTCTCCACTTTTCGCCGAATTTTCGAGACATTGCATGTTTTGGCGGAACTTAACTCCGAGCGTTAACCTCGTTACCAGAGGTAGTATATGATAATATAAAATATTTAATTTCCAAAATGCTTGTGCCTCTGTGGAACGACAGGCTTCTAGTTGTATCTATCTAATATAATGTATTAATTATTATTTAATAATGAATAAAAAAGGTAACTGTGGAGTTTATGTTAATTCGACAATAAAAAATGCTTGATAAAAATCTATTTGAAAAAATAAGATTCTGAATTTGAATATTTATAACGCCAGCAACCTCATTTTACAAATGATCCTAAATAAAAATATTATTTAAAAAAACCTTTTTAATTTTTTTATGGTACGAGTATATTGTATTTTACAAATCAATCCCTTTTATTTTATCCCCATTTTTAGGTAAGTTGTGCGAAATATTAGCAAAATGTTGTCATTAGAACTCAAGCCGTAATCTAAATTTCAGCACAATCGGACTCTGGGAAGTGGGTGAAATGGAGCTTGGAAGATTTCACTAACGTGGCAAGTTTAATAAAGACTTCTAATATATTATGTACTCAAATAAAATACAAAGTTATCAGTTTATCCATAGTCAAATATGATATGACAGGAATCAAGACACTGACTATATAGCAATAGCTAAAACTTCCTTTTACATTGTTTAGAAATAATTATTATCCTACTGGCAACAGTTGAAGCCGCAGTGACAAGTTTCGATCCTTCCACCCAAATTGAATCGAATAGCAACATCTCGATATAAATTTACCTAGCTCTAATATCTGCGGTATTACCCGAGATTACTCTTTAATTAATCAGAGCTCTGGTAAACTTGACACAAACAGACTGTGGTATGTAGGTTTGATGAGGTTACACGTGGGTATGAGTATGCGAGCACTCTGTACTGTACTCAACTTATAATTGAAATCGTGTTTGCTTTATTATTTAATGTGCGTGTCACTATGAAAATTTTACTAATTTGTAAATAATTATCAATTATGGTAACTAAAATTACAATAAAGAAATAAAATTATAAATATTTGTATAAAAAAAAAACCTATTAAAATTTACTAAATTAAAATAAACAAAATTCACAAAAATATTATTTTAAGCCTATAAAGTGGTATGCAATTCAAGAAAATAAATATTTATTTGACCCAGTAATCACTGTAGCAGCGCCACCTATGAGCATTCAACGGTACTTTGAGCATGCGGGTAGGCGTTTTCCAGTGTCTAGAATTCAACCATTATATCCCAACTTGAAAACGATTGCAGCGCCAACATTGAAAGCAGAAACTAATGAACTTTTCAACTTTAATTTTTCTTTCTAATACTCTTGAATAACTTACATATTAAGGATGAAAGTTTTAGCTTCATAGAATTACCTGAGGAAAAAATAGAGATTATTATTTATTTTTAATTATTGAATTTTATTCTTATAATAAAATATAAATATTCCTTAACCACCTTTCTATATTAAGAATGTTAGGCATAAAAACCGGCAGCTCATAGGAGAGGACTTTAAAGTTTGAATTTTTTCATGTTATTTTTCTATAAGACATAAATTGTCTGATTTTAGATTCCGTAGTTGTGGATCCGCCACTCAACGCAAAATCTTGATGCGATGAACGGAATATCTTATCACTAGGCTCTTTTTGTCCATCTTGTAATGCTAGATTAACATTAAGCAAGGTTTATAAATAGGTTTTCAAGGTTGTTCAAGGATTATATATAAACATTTTTTTTCAGCTTCATGTCCTGTATTTCAGATGTACAGGAAGCTTTCCGCCGAATTTCGGAGAGACCGCGTGTTGATTGACGGAACTTAACACCGATAAAACTGATACCCGCGATAAAAGCGAATATTCGAAATTTATATAAAGATTTAATATTATATTAGTATATTCACATTAATGATACATTTACCTCAATAGAAAAGTCATATATTAGCCAGCATATTTAGAAAAAAATTAGAAAAAATATTTAGAAAAATTATTGTAACCAGCATATTTAGAAAAAATATACAAAAACAAGCATTTCAAATCCTTAAAACATCTAAAAGAACGACGCGATGGTAATTGTTAAAAATGTCAGAAAATGTCTGTCTCTATCAACAAGGGAAAGCTAATAAAAAAGACGTTAAGGCGTATTTCGTGTAATAGGAAAAACATTTTCGTTATTGATCTCAAATTGAAATTTATAGTAAAAGTAAATTGTTTCTAGGATCTCTTGAAATGATGTAAAATAACTCGATTAAATTAGTTTACCTGAATTTAATGGAATTATAAAAACAGAAGATTCAACAGAAATAAACAAAAGAAGTTCTGAATATTTTAAATAACAATTATATTTGACTGATTACTAAGAAAAATGCTTAAAACTTTTACCAAAAAAAATTACAACCTTTGGAAAATTATCTTCAATAAAAATTCATATTTTTTTCGTTTTGCAAAAGTCCTCCAAATTTATATCTTCATAAACAAGTCTCATAATAAATAATAATATCAAATGAATTTTACTTATGAAAACAGGATAAAGCAGCTATGTAAAATACAACGATCAGCCAAGATCAAAAGTTGTATTAGGGTAAACATGCTTTTACCTCATTTCTGCCTACTCTGTTTGACATGTCCGCTATTTAATTTAAACTTTTATTAGATTTCTTATATTTTATTATTGACTGAATATAAAAGGAAATAATTTTAAGGATAATATTTTAGCGTCGCTACTCTGTATTCTATGCCACTTTGGTTATATTGGACTTTTGGATATTAGACCAGATTTTAATTTGACAATTTTCGTTTTTGGTGTCAGTCGCGTCGCAGAGGCGCAAGCAAGCGACTATGTAGGCGACAGGTTGTAGATTCGATTCCCACTCAGAAAATTATATGTTTAGTATTTTCATTTTCTTGCTCTGGGAGCAAAGCAAAGCGTGGCGTTGAGTTTCGCCACTCAACATGCAACGCCTCCAGAATTCGACGGAAAGTGGGAAACAGAAGTATCTTAAGGGTAACTTAATGGAAAAAGTGTCTTAACACAATTTTATAGCGTTTATAGCGTTAGCGTTTCATTTATTTCGTTAATATTTTACTATGACCAGATTTGTTTACATATTCAAAACGGCAAAAAAAACGTTTCATTACAGGCACATCGATATTAAAAACCCACCATGTCGCCCCCATGTTTAAACGTACACTAAAAGCTCAGTGACTGCGAGCAATTAATATTCTAGTCAACAACGTCCGGCCGCGTCAGCCGTCGCCATCAAATATTTACACCTACTTTTTATTTCCATGCTACGTTTATATTATAATTTTTTCGTTCGCCATACTTCGTTTGTAGTATAAAACGCCGCGATGCTTGTTAGTTAGTGAATTTTAATTTCTAAATTATGAATGGATGGTTGGATCCCCGTTGTTGCATGTGAGGAAGCTTCAGCTATGAATATACTGTGCTTTATAAAGCTGATGGAAGTTTAGAGGTATTTAAATTTCATGACTTTACATTTTTTGTTTATTTTCATTATATTATCAGATTTATATAAATTTAAAGGTTTTTAGGCGGGTACTGGCGCAGTAAAGCGACGGGTTGTAGGTTCGATTGCCACTCGGGGAATTAAATATTTAATATTTTCATTTTCTCGCTCTGGTAAAGAGGCAAAGGACGGCGTTAAGTTAATAATTACGAGTTTAACGGAAAGAGGAGAATGAAAGTGGCTAAAGGAGGATCGAACGGAGTATCGTAACCAGGTTCCTGATATGTGCGGAATATAACGTGAAGCTAATAAAAACAAACAATAAATATTATCAACAATTTAAACGAAATAATCAATAAAAAAATTATAATACATTTGTAATATAAATATTCCTTAAAATTTACCAGCGAACAGATAATTCTATTTAAAGATTCTTATCCCGTCTGGGCCTACGTACAATACTGACACAAAAGAAAGTAATATCATATTGAACCTTTTTATACATGACTTCAGGTATTTTTGAAACCCTAACTTATTGAATATAAGGTAACAATATAAGCTTAGCACTTAATTAAAACAGAATTACAATGTCCTGTTTAACATAATATATTATACTCGTATGAAAAAAACGACGTATCTGTTGTGTCCTAGATTCGAATTTTGCGTGATTAGGTTTTATATATAACGTTAATTTCGACTACTTAATACTAAATTAATACACGTATGTATAATTCCACACGAAATAGTTTTTATAGGATATTTTATTCTAAACGGAAAATATAACACAGTAGATGTTTACTTTAAAGTTTCTTTATTTAAACGTGAAGATGCTATTTCGAGCTTTGATGTGGGATGCATTAATACGATTAACTTGACCTACTTTTTTTCAAACTCAAGTGATCGTTGTATAGTAAGTTCTCAGTAAAGTAAATAATTTAGAGAAAAATATACGTAAATAGACTTGAGCTTTTATCTTTATTAAAAAGCTCAGATACAAACATTTCTTTTTGCTTCACGTTGTAACTTGCATGTAGCAGGGTAGGCAGTGAAAACCTAGTGTTAGGACACTCCTTTCTCCACTTTCCGCCGAATTTTCGAGACATTGTGTGTTGAGTGGCGGAGGTGACGACCGTCGCGTTTACAATATACAATAGAAAAAAAATCCGAACAAAATAAACTCTAGGTTAGAAGAGTACTTTAGTAAAAAGCTAAAAACATGCTCATTAAGGTCATACCTCAAAGCAGTTTCTGAGAACCCGCACAGTCACTCGTACTCACCGACGATACACAAACAGATGCGCCCGTGATACGTGTGATTGACAATTACAGTCCCATTGGACGTGGGGCGCGTCCAAATCTAATTTCGAACGATTTAAGCCGAAAGAGAACATCAAAATTGCTGTATTACAAGAAGAATTTACAAGATAGTGGGTTCGATTTCTATTTGATATAAGTTTAATTTCTTCGACTTGATAAGCTCGACGGAGTGTTTTAACAATTTCTATTTTTAGCGTACTAAAAAATCTTATATACGAGTAGTACAAGTATCCAAGACAAATGCAGTATATAATATTATTTGATTTCTAATTTAAGTAGTTATAACTAAAGAGTAGATGAAATTATAAAAAAAAAGTTTTTATTTCATTCTTAAGTCTGCTAAAAACTTTTGTTGATGTTTTATATTATTAAAGAATCTACTAAAGATTTCTTACAAAATAATACACGTCCAGTGATTTATGTTGTAACGTTGTTAAAATATATGCGTTAGTTAACGTCGCCGTTACTTGAAAGAACTCACGCATGTGAACCGCTAGGTGTGTTTTAATGAGATTGTGTATTTAATATTTAACTATGTAAAAAAAAACAGAATATACTTTTATTAAATTAGTGAATCAATTTTACATTTTTAAATATAAATTATTATAAAAAAGATACATTTAAAAATATAAAAAAACCACTCTTCCGAGGGCGGGACAGGGGTCCAAGCCATCGGTGGCTAGGGCTCCAGAGAGAGGAACCTCCGCACAATACGTGCCGTCTCAAGTAATACTGCCTTCTGTATCCGGTTCTTGATCCAACAGCTAAGCGATAGCCTCTTAAGGTGTTGGTGTTTTCGCTATTAAACCGTTAACCGAAACCACTATCGGCACAATGATAGTCGCATTGACATCCCACATGGCGGTAATCTCATGGGCTAGGTCCAAATATTTAGATTGTTTTTCTTTTTCGGCCTTCACGAGATTTTCATCATGTGGGATAGTAACGTCAACAATCACTGCGCGGCGCGCCGCTCGGTCTACTAGTACTATATCAGGTCTATTGGCAACAATATACCTGTCAGTAATAATAGACCGATCCCAGTAGAGCAAAGCACAGCTATTTTCAAGAACAGACATGGGATTGTACCTGTAGTAAGGCACCTCCAATTCTACAAGGCCATATTGAAGAGCAAGTTGCTGGTGTATTATCTTGGCTACTTGATTGTGTCTATGCAAATACTCGCCATTAGCAAGATGAGAACAACCAGAGACAATATGTCTGAGGGACTCCCCAGGTCGATGACACGCCCGGCAGATGTCGATAGTGCCATCTTTCATAATATGTCTCTGGTAGTTCCGTGTCTTGATAACTTCGTCCATAATTGCACAGACAAAACCTTCAGTTTCTCCGAAAAGATCCCCGAACTTTAACCAAGATAATGATGAAACAGTATCCACGTCCTGGCCCACTAGGGCTCTATGGAATCTACCATGCAGCTCCTTGCTCTTCCATACAGCCATGCGATCAGAAGTAGTAAGTACTACAGGCCGACGCCAGTTCTCTTTGCCCAAGGAAAGAGGAGTAAGGCCTTTGTCAACTGTTACCACATCCTTGTGCATATCCACGTCAATCTTGAGAAAATATTCTCTAAGACTGCATACCTCGTGGTTACGGAGGTTCTTGACATTCAAAAAGCCACGACCTCCACACTTACGCGGGATATACAGTCTCATTACAGACGAACGCGGATGGTGCATTCGGTATGTCGTCAACAATTTACGTATTTGGCGATCTACGGAGTCTAACTCAGTCTGTGTCCATCTTACAATGCCAAAAGTATAGGCTAAAAGCGGCATAACCCAACCGTTGAAAGCACGCATCTTGTTGCCACCAGATAAAAGGCTGCCAAGCACTTTTTTCAGGCGGCTAAAGTAACGCTCCTTCACCAATTGCTTTATGCTCCGCTTTCAATACCCAATGCTTCAGACATTCCAAGATATTTATAAGTCTCACCTTCACCAAGAGTTCTGAAGGAAACAGAATCTAAAATGCAAATATTATCAGATCTGATCACATTCCCCCGCACTACATGCATGCTAGCACATTTATCGACGCCAAATTCCATTCTTATATCACTACTAAAAGTTTGAGTTACCTTTAGTAGCCGCATAAGATCAGAACGTTTTGACGCAAATAATTTCAGATCATCCATGTACAGCAAGTGAGATATGACCTTACCCCCCCGGCGAAGACGAAAGCCTAAACCTGAATCCTCTAACATAGTGCTAAGAGGATTCAAAGCTAGGCAAAACCATAAAGGACTCAGACTGTCACCCTGAAATATACCCCTCTTTATCCTTATCGGTTCAGACGTTGCAGGAATATCACACTCCCCTAGATGACGAAGGACAGTGACCCATTGTCCCATACAAGCCTCCAAAAATGATCTCAAAGTAATATCAATCTTATATAACTCCAAGACCTTCAAGAGCCAAGTATGTGGCACTGAATCATATGCCTTCTTATAGTCTATCCAAGCAGTAGTGAGATTTTTCCTGTTCCGCCTTACCTGTTGGCTTATAGTTGTGTCAATGAGAAGAAGTTCCTTTGTACCACGGCCACCAGCCTTACACCCATTCTGAGTCGGTGCCAAAATTTTGTTACGAACAATATGTCCTGTGATTTTTTTATTCAGAATAGATGTAAGGAGCTTATAGATGGTAGGTAAGCATGTTATTGGGCGATAGTTTTTAGGCTCCGTGGTACATCCGGATTTGTATGACAGGAATGTCCGGATTTGTATGACAGGAATGTTTAACTATGTAATATTATTATGCTAGTATATTTTTCAGTAAATAAAATTTAAAATGTTCGCTAGGATGACTGGAATTTTGTCAAAATTAAGAATTAAATTATTTTCACGCTGTATCCCGCACACAGCAGGGAAGGCAGAGAGAATTCCATTTCCTACTTTCCACCGAATTTTTCGAAGCAATTCTTAAAGAATAGAATTCTGTCAAATGTGACAACAGTCACACTAACAAGATTAAAAACGAATACTACTCAAAAGTAAACTTAGGTAGTATAATTAAGACACTGCATCCAGTTCCACCAATCTACATACAATTAGGATTCAATTTTAAGCGGAAGGCAGAAAACGTAGTGTCTTCCTATTAACACTCGATTCTTTCTGAGTATCATGCGGAAAAAGGCCCAAAATGCCTAAACCCCTGGTATTGCATATTTAACATAAGATATATCTATACATTTACAACATTGAAGTTAAATTACAAGTTCGGTTCACATCCTCGCGTACATCACGTGCCCGTCCTAAATACCCACAAAACCGGCCCATAAATAATGCAAGTCTAACAGTGACGTCAGGCACAGAGCCCGCTTGCAAACGAGATCGCATTTGAACTATATGTTATACCCGCCGTTTAGTTTGTTTCTGACGCTCTGTTAACCTCCGTGATTAATGGACATGGTGGAACAAGTATAGGCAGGTGTTTAAACATGGACATGAAATATGGCCTATAAGAGTTAACCGCGTTTTGGAGTAGATGGATGTCGCTTTGTCATTTTTATGAAGTCCGATCAAATATTTCATTTTAGAACGAGAATGCCAATGAGATCGATTTCTTTTTATTTTTGGATTTACTCTGTATACCGTATATGGCAGGATAGGTAGAGGGAAACTGGGATGCAAATGTTAAGACACTCCGTTTCCAGGATCATACTTCCGTTTTCCACTTTCCGCCGAATTGGAACCCACAACCGGTTGCATCGCAGTCGCGCTATTGTGAGCCTGCACCGGGACTGGCATCCTTTGCATTTTTTATTTCACTAATAAAATTAATTAAAAGGATTTTAATAACAGAAACGTCAGAAAGCAAAGAAAAAAAAGAAGCGTAACTAAGCAATAAAAGATTTCATTGCTCGTGTGAATAGCATTTGCTAAGAATTTATAAAACTAAAAAAAAAACTACATTTATTTATATTCATTTAATATAACAGCATGTGCACAGTCATCTCAGCCAATTTCAAATGATTTACTGCCCACTTGTCGTCACACTTGAGATGATAAAAAGTATCTTCACCACCATTACAAAACGCATAAAATATATTAAAACTATTTAAAGTCTCATTACAGAACACCTGCCATTTAATATTCACAATTACATACATACATGTGGCGTTACACATTTTAGGCTTAAGGAATTACGCTCGAACTATGTTTAAGAAATCAGACTGTAAACATGACTGTTTTGGGTTCAATACCCACTCGAGGTATAGAAATATTTATTACAATTTATATTCCCATTTCTTTGCTCTGATGTCGAGGCAAAGCGCGGCGTTGAGTTCCACCACTCAACAAGCAATGCCACCAGAATTCGGCGTATAGTGGGAAAGTATGTTAACACTAAGTTTCTTCTGCCTATCCTGGTGTGTGCGGGATACAGCGTAATTTATTTTAAAAAATAAGTATATCTACGTTATTTAGATAAAAATGGCAACATAAAAACTTTGCAATAAAAAGTAAGCTGACAATAAGCAAAAAAATATGAAACAATAAACCTTTTAAATATGAATGTTGATAGCTAAATTGTTAAGGTAATATAATATATGGGTAATTTTCTTTCAATGATCGCGATGAATCGCGTAATTTAATGATTTTCGATCATTAATAGTTTGGCTCCGACTAATTTTTTTATTCAATCATCAATTCGGCTATATTTTTATTTCAATTCGTTCGTAACCAAAAATATTATTAACGAGAACAAACTACAATACCATCAACATGTATAAAACAAATTCTCAAGAAACTCGTAATACCTAACCTGTATTTAACTCATTTTATTTTTATTACTCTAACCGCGCTTCAACAACAACTTCAAAAGAAGAGATAGCAAAATATTTCCTTTCAAATGTCGACATCCAAAAGCAATCATAAAATCTACAAAACTTTTTATAGGTGTTTTTAACTTTTTTTTTAGTTTCACGCTGTATCCCGCTTATATATGGGTGGGCAGAGGTTACTTTATATGAACACTCTCCGTTTTCAAGTTTCCGTCCGAATACGAGTCATTGAGTGCGAGAGCCGTGGGGATCGAACCTACAACCTGTCGCGCTTACAATCACATGCTTGTGCCCCTGCTTCACTTGTCTAGTTTTTATTTTTTACATAAATAAAATTTTTATATACAATTCAGCCGATATGTTAAATATACATACATACAAATTACCATAGTACAGATGATAAAGGCCCCGGGGTAGTGCACGTAGACAAACATGTCACGCTATAAATTGTAAGAGGCGACGAAAGCCCTCTCGAAGTAATATTAGTTTCTCGTTTTATTCCGTGCGTTGTAAATTCCTTCATTTTACTGTTTTGGCACTAGGCGTTGACAATTATGGGCACCTACAAATTTACCAAGTTGGTATCGATTTCCATTTAAATATAGGAACGCCTTGATATTTCTAGGTCGTTGGTAGCATCATTAAATTGTACGTGATTTTTGCTATTACATTTCATATTATTCCCATTTTTTGTATATAAATATTTAAGTATATTTTGATAATATATCGCGCACAATCACTATTCTTAAAGTATATTCGTTAATTTAATATTCTTAACACAATAATTAACGTAATTCACTCACACTGTTCAATCAAGACGATTTTATTAAACTTTACTGATTCTTCAAGGAGTTTTAATATAACAAAAAAAAACATTATTTTAGGTCCCCTACCAGTACACTTTTATTGTAAAATAATCAATATCCCCTATTACGATTTTAACTAGACCTGACTGCGCTGCGAAGCAACGGTTTAAAAATATTATTGTCCAATATCGCTGTAAAATCGCTATTACTTTATTTATATAGATTTCATCTGTTTTTATTTTTGTCTCGATTAGAGTAAAAAATTTATAAGTGTAATTCACCCCCTAGTGTTTATATATTATGTATAATTTATATTTTTAGGTATCGCTTGCATGCGCATCATACTTACATGACAAAGAGATCGATGTGAACCACTTTGTCCTACATTTACTGTATGTTTTGCTGTATTTCATATAGAAATATTATCATTCGTTTTAAAAAAACATTAATTAAAAATGTAATAAACTACCAATAAAAAAAAAATAAAAATAATATTTACCTTTCTGGACCCGTTAAATCAAATAAATAAAATTAAATATAATAGTTAACGCGGCTAAGTTCTAAAATTAGGTAATTAGTAAGCACCGAGCTAGCGACAAGTAAAGTGACTTTAGGAAGTGTCAGGAAACCTTCGGAATGCCCTGCCTTCGCACGTTCAATGAACTTGACGCACTCAAGCTGTAACCTTGAGCGTATTTACAATGCCACTTAGGCGACTATACAAGTTTAAATTCAACATTGCAGACAAACTTTTTTGTGTAAAATATTTTTGTTTAAAGTAAATGAGAAGTTAAAACGTTTTAAAAAATATTTTGATTGGTATATATTTTTTTAATTCTTCCGGAATTCAACGCCGCGCTTAGTCTTAACCAAGTAGCGATATCTCACTGCTAGGATTGCTTAAACCTCGGGCTATTGTTTTCCTTTTCATTTGAAATATGTTTACAATTCAAGACGACTTCGTGGCGCCAGGATATGTCTGAATAAACTTGATAGTTGTAGGTTAATCAATGTTTATATTTATAGTGTAGGCTCCCGTCTGATAAGATAACCGTGCAGCCTTTTCAACATGCAGGGTTAAAAACTAAGCCATTTCCCACTACTATTGTTCTCTTGTAATTTATAAAAGAAAATGTATATAAATAAATATTTTGGCATGTTATGATTGAAAATAGTTTTAGTTAGCTACCTTGTGCTTTTCCTTAAAGAAATAATAACCTAAAAAACTATATTGAAAGAAAACATTTGTCATTTCCACAAAGATGAAAGTGAAGGAATTTCAATTTTTTGTATAGGTATATAAAGGGTCTGGTAGGGCTCAATAATATTGTTCGAAGGGTTGACCCGATGCGTAAAATATGTCAATCGGAAAACACTCAACCGACGGTAATACAACCCAAATCTTACTATATTAACCATTTCATTTGTATTCTGTTACGTTATAATAATAGTAAAATATTTTAATTATAACAATATAATATTGAATTCTTGCGAATATTTTTTTAGAATAACGTTATAATATGCCATGTATTTTTACAAATGTAAGTTGTGTGCTTCGTCAGAATTCCGCAGAAATGAGAGGATGCGAGAAGGCACTCGACCCGAGGTTAAAAGTAGAATGTAAATGGAGCGCAAAATCTCCTTTTTTGGAGATAATATAAAAAATATGGCACGCGTACTGACTGGAACATGAATCTCTAGTGGATAATGGGATTGAAAATGTATATTACGTTACTACCTTATATTTCTAGTATGAATCATTTTAGGTTTTATAGTTGTTTGTTATTATGCAGATATTATGTTTTTAAGGTTTTGAATATATGAAGTTATTTTTAAACTTAAAAACAGAGTATCATAAAGCTTGTTTTTTTTAATTCTTAATATTCGAGATAGTATATAGATTTTGTTCAGAAAGATATATGAATAAGTCAATGTTTTTATGATAACTGACACTTATAGCATTTAAAACTTATTTTCCAAACGATCTATGTATGAAAATATAAAACAAACTTTACCGCAACATCATTATTATGAAACCTGGATGTGACCTACTCAGTACCTATGAGTTGTGGCTTTTAAATATAAATATTATGTTTAATATTTTTTAGCTTCACCTGTATCTCGCACACAGCACGATAGGTAGAGGGAACTTGGGAACCTAGTGTTAACATTCTGTTCCTGTTAAGACACTTCCGTTCCCCGCTTTCCTTCGAATTCTAGAGGCATTGCAATAAATATTTCATCTCATTGAGTGGCAATCGAATCCACAACATAACGCGTTTACTAGTTTACTATTTAATAATCTACACACATTTTTAATATTTACTTATTCTTTTATATTAATTAAGTCAATTAGCAAAAGTTCCTTTTTATAATCTCCTCGCATTAAAGCTCTATCAATCGACGCACACGCTGTCGATAATATCGATGTCCAAATTTTATGCCCTCGTTTTCACTAATTTGCTGACAACATTAAAATCGTGAACTGAATTAAGCTGATAAAGGTTCGTATAACTCATCAAAAATCAAACCGACTTAGCTCTTATTTTAACGTCAAATATTATACGTTTACTTAAAATGTTTTAGGAAGGTAAAACTCCCTGTATAAAATAATATTTACGTTTAT
This sequence comes from Heliconius numata, assembly GCA_016802625.1. Lineage (NCBI taxonomy): Eukaryota > Metazoa > Arthropoda > Insecta > Lepidoptera > Nymphalidae > Heliconius > Heliconius numata. Next base: position 78,778 of record JAEBDU010013172.1, read on the forward strand.
GTAAAAGTAAAAATTGTTTAAAAAATACCTACATGCATAGTTGTAGAATATCATTCAATATTATTTTAGCTTAACGCTGTATCCCGCACATGGCAGGCAGAAGGAAAATAGTTTTAAGACACGTTTGCCACTTTTCGCCGAATTTTCGGGTCGCGGCGGGCGTGTTGAGTAGCGGAACTCAACGCCGCAATTTTGTTTTGTTACCAGAGCGCTAAAACAAAAATTCAATATAACATTTAAAAATAATTTATCTCAACATATTACATCAATAATTCAATTGTACGCTGATTTTCACTTTCCCGCTCGGTTTAATCGTGTAATCGGAACATAGGGCATAGGTCTCCTCAACACTTCGGTGTCAGGGTTTGGATCGTAGCCAGCTCCGTTACAAGTTGGTGCTTCGCTTTATGGGTGTGGGCAGCACTAAAGTTCAACTAAAGACAAATTTACATTGATTGTTGATTAAACTTATGTAGATATTAGTAAAATTATAGTTAAACGTGGAAATAAGGTTATTTTTAATATTGTTAAAGTGTTTCACACTAAGGAAATAAAAAGATTTTTAGAAAATGTATAAAAAATTTAACGTACCAAGTCTTGTGTACTTACTTGCGCAGATAAACTAGCAAATTAAATAATGGTTTGGTCTGAAACTAAATAAATATGAGTACTTAGGTATTGCGACAAGCTTTTAAATCGTATGAGTATAAACTGTGCAAAGACGTTATAAGTTGATAATAAAAGTTTTATTTACACACTTTATGGCAATTAAATAAATTGTACAATTTAAAAACATCTTTTAATTTTTAAGTACGTTTTCACAATTATTTTGTACCTTTATTCTTTTTGGTTTCACAAATCTTAATGATAAAAATAAACAACGATATAAACATTTCGCTTCGATAGTTTAAAATACAATAAGCCCTTAAATACGCCATTAACTAATCTAGAACAAGACGTCGTGATCAATGCGTGTTTATTTCTCAACGTGTAACGTCAAACATTTATATTGAGGAAACTATAAAATGGGGATAATCGTAAAAGCAAAATTGGGCGCCAGCCAACCATACCGACAATGAAAAATAATTCGACATACGACGGGAGGAGCGGAACTAGATCAAAACTTTTCAGTTTTATTGCTTGCTGTTATATTTGCTCTGGAGATGTTGGTTCGGGCAAGGAAATATTTGTATGGGTATGTTGTCTTCGTACATAATAAATGGCTAAAAGTATTGTTTTGCAAATTACTTTACAAATGGTGAGACAGAAGTTTATTAGGGTAATATAATATGAGTTCTAATTCAGCAGAGTAGTATTGTTTTGAAAAATAGATGAATGTACCAACTCTTAAGATATAAGTCTAGATAATGAAGATCGTAGGGTCACTACAAAGCTACGAAATAATATTATTGCTTAACTATAACTAAGCTATTGCCCTATTGGACTAATTAATCGATATTATTCCGTAAGAAACAATTTTCATACAAGCTAATAAAAAAATATTTATCTAGATTAGAAATCAATTAGTTAAACATGGAAATAAACATTAGGCAAACCGTAAACAACCGTCAAAGGCAGCAATACCCCAATGACAGAGGCCTCGGTGACAGGTGACAACCGTGCCAAATAAATTTCATTTGCTTATTCTGAATCTATAAGGTTATTAGTTATTCCTCGAAGTAGTCGAACTATAATTACTTTGGGTTTTTGCTTCGAGTAGATCCGTTGAAATATTACTTTTTTTTGAAAATAGGTTAAACAATAAATATTTTGACAATATTATATAAAAAAAAAATCACTACACAAAATTTAAAAAACGTTTAATTTTCCATATAAGCTAAAATACATCTAGAAGGCCACTTAATAAAAAAAATATAAATATCCGAAGTAGTTTTCAGTACAATTTAATCGCATTATCATTTATTAAAACAAGCTATAAGCGTTGCTTCATGTATTTAATAAAAGAAAGTGCTTAATCAAATAGGCATACAACATTACGTCCCAAAGACATAAAAGTAGAACATACTCTAATAAATTTTAGGTAGTTGGACACTTAGAACAAACAAGTCTCGGCAAAGAGCTTCTTAATGACTATTACAAGTTTCGTGTAAGTAATAAAAGAAACAAAAGAGACATAAATCCTATATCTCAAAAGGCGGGGCTGTCTAAGATTTGTTTTAGGGACGGCGGTTCTAAACATTCATTGACCATAAATATACACAAATATAAAACCTAATAAATTAGCTTCGGACGAACTAATAAAGACTAAAATCTTAATACAATAAAAATAAACCCGAAAACCAATAAAACCGTGGCTCTATTTGTATTAAAAGATTTAAAGTGACAAGCCAACCGCTATACAACACGGAGACGACCGTACAAAACTGAATGCCTTAATTTAATACAAGTCAATTTGGGCCAATTTAATTTCGCGTCCATGCAACAGCGCGGTTATCAGCCGTTACCCGCTGATACAAATGCTACACAGAATTTGTTTGTTTATTACCAAACAATAACGTCTATTTTGCTTTGAGCATATAATACAAACTAAAGCTATGTGGAAAACTATGTATATTAGTATAGTGCACACATCTGACTATACCTGTCCTGTTTCCGCTTTCAGCATCCTGCTTATTTGGCGCTCGTACTAGCTATCTCAGCACATTAGATGATATTACGCAAAGTTAATTAATCGGCTTGTATCCAAATAGGCTCGAACATAGGCTGAAAATGATAGAACACTAAATGCTTTATGTTGTTTAAATTGGAAGCACCAACAATGATTACGTAAATTCTACTAATAAATGATAGGAATTAGGATATAATACGTTTCATCTTTTAGATTTTCTGTCTATGAGAGTCTTAAATTGATATTATATGATAGAGGTGAAAAGAGAGTAATAAAAGAGAGTAAGTTTTGTATATTCCCCACAATTTAGTCGACTCGAATCAACACGCACGTGTCTAATAGTTCGCTAACAATGTTTAATTTAGATAGTTCTAAGTCAGTTACGTACTTTATACGTATTATACATACTGCCGCTTATTATTTAAGTGATTAATAGTCGCGACTCGTGTTACAGCTAATAGCTTTCACTAATTTATTTCAGATGTCAGTAAGAACGTTTACATATATGAAATGATCACTTACGTTGCAGTAGTGCCAATTAATTACATTTATATTGCATAATGGATTGGATAACAAATAAGAACGGAAATTTAGTTTTGTAAATTAATTAGCTAATAATATATTGTAAAATAAAGTCATTATTGACAATCTATTTCAATTTAGATACTATTATTTACGTGAAAAATATACGTTGCATTAAGTTTTGCAACTCAATCCATTGTGAGTTGAGTGGGGGGACTTCGGTAACAATGTTTTGAATTTTAGCAAAAAGAGAAGAACAGAGTGTTTTAAGACTAGTTGCACTTATCTACCCTGCTACCTGCTATCCTACTGCGCGGTAAACACATATAGTTTTATTACGCCTCATAATCGATAACAACTTTTTGGAAGATACATTACTCTGTTTTTAATTTTTTATGTTCCAGTGTCGCACCTATAACCAACTCATGTACATTTAGAAACATCTCATGTGTGCTACGATTACATACAAAAGTATCTAATATTTTAAATAATATTTGTACTAAAGATAAGTAACAAATGTATGAGAAATAAACTTAAATAAGAAACAACTTTCTGTGAGGGCGTAAGGAAAAAGTGGGCGACCTTCATCTTATTGGCGATCTCATTAAAATCAGGAAGACTCGACGTTTACTCCTCCGCTGTGACTCCGTCTTTTTTTAAGCTTCAATTTGATTCATGATCTCTTAGATCTATTCAGGAGTTGAGGGGAAATAAAAATAATATACTGGGACCATTAATAAATATATGTATAAATGAGTATTTTTGTGAATGTAATGAATTGTTTTTAACTATTCGTGTAAACTCTGTAAACTATTGCTTCACTCTCTATCCCGCACACAGCAGGGTAGGCAGAGGGTATCCTAGGGTTAAGACACACCGTTCCTGAATTCTGGAGGCATTGCATGTTGAGTAGCGGAACTTAACGCCTCGCTTTATCTCGACACCAGCGAAAAAATGAAAATTTAAATTTAAATGAATATCTTATTTGCTTGAGTCGCTTTTACAGTCGCATACTTGTGCCTCTAAGCCACGACTGGCCTATGTGTAATAAATCCATTATTGTTTAACACGGAAATAAGATGACACAAAATCCCTCAACTGTGCGTTGTATTTCTTAGAAAACATAAATAGGTAATAAATATCGCATTATTAACGTTCTATCTAACTGAAGGAAATGTGAGGTCATTTGTAACGAGTCACATTAATAAATGTCCGTGTGACTGAGACTTTATATAGTCATCAATAATATTCTTTTTAATCTTCTAGCATCCTGCATGCAAAGTAGTAAGGTAAAGCTTATGTATTTCTCTGTTCTCCACGATTCACCTATATACATTGTATATTTAAATAAATTTCCCTGAGCGGAAAATGAACTCATAACTACTGTTTACATCCAAACTGCGCCACGACAGCGATATATTTAACGTGAATATGCAAAATTAACTGAAATGCAATTTGTTGATCTAGTTTCGTGTAAATGGATTCCGTTTTAACTAGAGGTGCAGATTTATCTTTAAAATATTCCAATGAAATGGATGTTGCAAACGCCTAGCATTTGTTGTACATTTTAACTATAAAGAAATAACATATAACAATTTAGAAAAAAATTAAGTAAACTACAAGCTATAAAAATATAAATTAAACTATAAAAAATTATCAATTTAAGTTGGTCTAAGCCTGTAGAAAGACTTTAAAACCATTTAAGCAGTAAGTAAGAAAGGATATTGTGCACAGCCTAAGCAGTAACAGACCAGCACTTGCGAAGTAATTTTCGCCCAATTAGACGGCTGAATACGTTTCGTTCGCGTCACTGAACAAGGAGATTGCTTCCCTTCTACCTTTATTCTTATGAATCGCCCTACAACGTCTAGTCCAAGGAACGTTACATCTTCTTTTGTTGGAAACTCTGAATTACTCCAAAATGTCGACTGGCACTGATTTTACAATTTCGTTTGCTTTTATCAAATTTAAAAAATACTCTCTGAAATATATTTTTTGCATTTTACGAATCTAAACTCTAACCTGACTTTCTCATCTTCTAATCTTCATATTAAATATACCTACATGAAATTACCTAAAATATCTAAAAATAAAAAGAGCTATTTATTTTGACTTGGATATGGTGGAATTAGTTTTTTAGAACCGAAACTATCGCGACGACGGCACGCAACAGCTGTTCGGATTAATTATATCCAACGAACTTAAAAGTGCTAGGGATTTCGTCGGCGGCCATTATTACAATATTATTTATACAAAAATTATAGTGTAGATTTAGGACAGATAGTGAATATGTAAAATATATATATTTTTTAAATAATATGCTACCAAGATGCGACGTTTCTGACAGGAGTTCGAAGGTACACAAAACAAAAGGTACAGCTAATATCTTTAATGTAGGTACCATGGACATAAAAATATACAAAAAGAACTTCAATAAATATCTTCAGTACTAAAAATAACTTCTAACACATTTTACACTTTCGAAGCTTATTTAATCATTCGAATTTATTAACCCTAAAGCGTAGAGTCGTTGTGTAACAAGATACAAACAGCTTTTAAAGAAAGAACGAACCCAAATTCCGCTATATTATATTTCAAAGTGTATTTTATAAGCTATAGTCAACGTCTAAGTTATTTACGAATTTTGAAATACGCAATTTAACGTGTGATCCATCTGTAAATTTCTACCCGCTGACGAATCCTAGCGTCGTATGCCAAACATTCCAAGAATTTCCTAAACAGTCCTAAAATACCTATGAGCAAAACTCGGACGCGATAAACGAACTTTATTGATCTTAATTGTTATTTGGACTATTTATATTAAAGCGTTCCTAAATTACTCATTAGTTCCTATAATTGTCAATTTAAAAAACAATAAACATAGATTTATTTGCAACTATTAACGTGGATTTTAACATTTGAAGTGTTTTTCGTAATTTTTTCTCTGTTGAGAGTGTCGTGATGAGCTATCATATAAACACCATTTAGTCGTTTGCGATCGTAGCAGTAGGCCAAAGTGGTCTATGATTGACATTTCCGTCAACAAAAAACGCTTTTAAACCAGCACGAGCTAAAGAATGTTTTTATTCTTAAATAAACAATTTACAAAGCTATCTGAAAGTTCCGTGAACAAACTTTGGACTAATGTAGAATTGTTATACCTACTGAAAAGTAACTAGAAAAATTATATTTGTATTTATAGTTAAATTTTTACTAATATCTACGAGTATCTCTCCCATTAGAGATATGCCGTCCAGTCTCTCGATTTTCGGGATATTAGTTACTAGCGCATATTGTGTATTATATCACTTAAATATTCCCCTGTATGTAATTGAAAACATAAACATTGCACTTTAGTAGTAGCAGTAGTTAGTGTTAGATATCTATCACTAGTGCGCAATTGAGGCACGAAAATCTAAATTAGAGCCAAACAAATTATACATAAATCTAACGTTTTTATGAAAAATATAAAGTGTAATATATAAAAATAGCTATAACAACAACTAGAAGGGATCTAAAAGTTTTTATTGAGTGCACTGGATTTATGCGGCCCGAGCGTGTAATGATCAGACCGTTGCCAAGTCATAAACACTGAACATGAACATCTTACATTACGCAAATTATAGCTTCTGTTAGGTAATATACACTATAAAGTTTTCATGCTATGTACATTAAGGTCTAACGCTACATTTCATATCGGGAGATTTTTAAATTGCACCCTTATAACTATGTCCATAAAGCTCAAAATACAATATAATACAAAATGGTTACAGTGAGTGTTATTTTAATTAACGTTCAAGCTATTACTATTACAATAAAATATGTTCCTGCAACTAACAGTCGAATAACAATATATATTATATATTTCATAATTAAGTTAATCCATTAACGTATTTAACAGAATGCATTAAGTTTAAGATAAAAACTACCAAGCAACAGAAGCAAATAGGTAGCAGACTCCAGAATCTTGTGTCGAGTTCAGACCAAAGTAATCCTCTTAACAGCGGGCCGAGTTACTTACTGACGCGACTCGTTTGGACGATTCTATTAACAAGTCTGGTGTATACTAAAATTATGTTTGGGGGTTTCAAATATGACATAGGCTTTGAAAAAATATGTTTTCTTTCTTTATGTGAAATGGTAATTTTATAGTGAATATTAGAATATTGCAATATTAGCCCCATGAATTGGACTGAAAATGGGAGTGTCTTAAAACTCCGGTCCAAGGTTCTCTCTGCCTACCCTGATATGTGTAGAATACAGCATGAAGTTAAAAAAATATAAAGTCTACTAAGTTATAAAGCTGTGTGGTTGATTTCCGTCATTTATACAACTCCTAACTCTTTATTTTGTAAAGTTTTTTAGTATAAATTAAGTGGAAATACTATTAATTGTTTTCCTTATTATCAGCACTGATTTACTAATCACCGACATACTGAGAATAACTAATAAAATATATTAATTATTTTATTTAACATAAAACTTTAACTACGCAAACGTAAGTAATGGCTTAAGTAATATTGTACGGTTTAGTGCCTAGACTCTAGAGTAGAGTAACCTTCTATATAACCACCTGGCTATATTTGTAAAAGCTTAAATCTTTTAATATATTTCAAAAATATTTGTTTAATGTATTTATATATGTATATTTTAAAACTTAAAGAAATATGTGATTAAAAAAAAAATTGTAAGTAGTACTTAAGTTTAAACTAACACGTAATACTTCATTTTCAATATTTATCATTAATTGTGTAATAAGTACACAATCATTTAATTCCATACAATTCAATTAAATATTATATTCACATTATGTCATTTAATTAAAATAGCCCTACATTAAACAATCCTCTTCAAGCCGAGTTTTCATTTAAGCATAATAGTATTTTAGCGGGATTGTATGCAATACACCAACGTCATTTAAAGAGCGCTATGAATCCGGGCATACCAGTTCCATACAATGCGGCCGTGATAAATCCCACGTCGCGTCTTATTAATAACATCTAGATTATTATCTCGGTATTGCGATGTACTCATAAGTTTTATATGAGATTACACTTTTTTTAGTTATAAATCTTCGGATTATCTTTATAACTAGAGTGTGAACCTTTCATGAAAAAATATTCTTAAAGATTAATAGCATCATCATTGTGATAGTGATGCTACTAAGATATTGATTGATTCGTCACCATTTCTATTCATTAACAAAACACTTAAAAATATTTATCCTATCCTATGTATATATATGTTCGTTCTTCTAAAAGTCTTTTTTTACATGATCGTAGGTTCAAATCCTTATTACAAAGGTATATCCGTGCGCTCTCGCGTATATTTTCATTTCTTCGTTCTGGTACCGAGGCAAACGCGGCGTTGAATTTTGCCACTCAACACGCAATGCCTTCAGAATTTGGCAGAAAATGGAAAAACAAAGTGTCTTCATGGGAATAGAGTGGGTTAACGCTAAGTTCCATGTCCCCTCTGCTACGTGCGGGATACAGCGTGAAGTTAAAAAAACTACGCCCTCGCAATCTTGAATGACCAAGAAATGTAGAGAGCATTGTTTAGTTCCTGTAAGATTGATCCCACTTTAAATCATTTCTAGTTTCAATTTTGTTTAACAAAATCGTAAACAACACTAACATTCCTACATTAGTTTCAAGGCTGGCAAAGACAGGTCTTCTGCTAACAAATCTACGACTAACTCAAATCAAGTTGTTGTGCTCCAGTTTGTTTAGGAAAGTTAAATACATACGTAGTCTATCATCATACTGCAGTCTAGTTTTTTATTTCCGTTTTGTGTATTATAATTTATAATAGTACAATAGTAAATTGCTTATCAACGTGCAATATTTTAAAAATATCTACTAAGTATGTTTTTTAAGCTTTACGCAGTGTTAAGACACTCCATTGCCATTAAAACCCTCCCCTTTCCCACTTTCCGCTGAATTCGGGGGGCATTGCGTGTTGAATGGCGGAACTCAACGCAGCGCTTGGTCTCATTGCTAGTGCGAGTTGTACGCTTGAACCAATGCGCCATGACTGGCCACGGCCAAATACCTATATGTTTAAACTATAATAGGATAACTTCTTAAATACCAGTAGTACTTAAGTACCTTCTACGTACAAATTCCTACGCACTTATAAATTTTCTTTTTAGACGGAAAATTATCATGTAAATTTAATTTGTAACATTGAATCCTGACAATGCAAGCTGTCTGAAAGAATGTCGTAAAGTTTGGTATCCGAAAGTTAAATGGAAAAGTTCGCTATTCAAATTGTCAATCTTATGACTAGGGGTTCAGTTGAAGGCAGGTGTTACATGCTACAACCATATTTAAAAATGTTTATTCGCGCTGGATACCGTATGCGTCAGCAAGGTGCAAACCTAGTGTTAAGTCACTCCGTTCCCCACTTTCTGATATTTGTACGGAAGCCTCCGTGGGCGAGTCCGACTCGCACCTAACCGGATTTTTTACCCTTACACTTCTGCCCCATCAAGCGGAGCAGGTTTTGTTACATTATATACATATTTAATGTACCTATAGTAAATTCAGTAAAGCAAATGTTTACTAACTAAATAAACTAATAACTATTACTACTAACTAAACAAAACTTCAAATAAAAAAACAGAATATTTAAAGAATGTTGGATGTTTTATCAAAATACTGAAAAGTTACCTCTTGTTTGGACGCTGTACATTCTATTTAAAAATGCAGCAAGCTATAGCTCGGCTTGGTCATCGACAGGTCACCTGGTCCAAGGTTAAGCAAAATGGATGTACGGCTGTACTCACACATCGATATTTACCGATTTTCATGACATTTACTCGTCAAGAGATAGCATATTGCAATAGCATTATAGAAGAATCCGAAATATTAGGAACGTTGCAAATTTTGAACGTATCGGAAATCGAACCCGGAACTGAAACAGACGTGGTATCAAGTAAATTAAGATTTATGCAAATTTTCACGTCAACTTTCACTCAAACTACACAACCGTCTCAGAAAAAATCTTTTGTTTTTTGTTAATGTCATTTTGAAAGGAATTATTGCATAAAATAATATAGGCTACTATTATTTCTACATACTATCTAAGGATATAAAACAAATATAAAAATAGTATAAGCTAGAGTGTACTTAAAACTTTAACAGTACGTCCCTCTAACGGTTGTTAAAGTATATTTGTTGTAAGTATTTTCCCTTTAGCAAGCGATAAAAGCCTAAGGCACCTTTTATGAAGACAACGAAGGAGCTTTTTTCACTTTAAAAGTGAAACATTTATTTTAAATTGAAATATAATATTTGTTACTTCTTAGTACTAGGTTCCCTCTGCCTACCCAGATGCGTACGGAATACAGCGTGAAGCTGATTTGATACTTTAACTGTTACTTACTTTTTTTAATCTAATATTTTGAGTTTCAATTGATTTATTAACCTGTTTTTATTTTTTTAGTATATATCAATATAACTACTTTATTTTAGCTTTCGCTATTATATGGGCAGGCAGAGGAAACCAAATGATAAAATTTCCATTCTCTACATACAGCCCAATTTTCGTGACGGAACTCAACGCCGCAACCCACAAACTTCATGTTAACAGCTTCACGCTGAGCTACGCTACGGCTTCAACAATTGCAATATATTTGGGTACGAAAAACTTCGAGTATACCTACTGAAAAATACGTTAAAATAAACCAAAAATAGTACGCGTTTTCTCTAATATCACCATGTGACGTCGACCTTAATCTGCGGGAAAAAAGAGGGTAAAGTTTTTGTTGGACCCGCGCAATCACGACTTTTAAAAATTGTTCCCTTAATTAAAAATTCGAGTCCAACAGAGTTGAACTCCATGCAAACAGCTGCCCAAATACTTTTCCTAGAAAAACATCTCAAATGTTATTTATTCGCATGAACATTTTTAAGAAACTATTTATGTTTCAATATTTTTTTTTCTTTTTTTAGATACATGCTTTATTCCGCACATAGCAGGGTAGCCAGAGGGAGCTCGTGTTAAAACATTCCATTCTCATTAAGAAACTTCCGTTCCCCACTTTTTGCCCGATAGAGGTATTATGTGACAGGAGGCGGAACTCTACGCCGTGCTTTGCCTTATTACCAGAACGGGGAAATAAATATGTTAGATATTTTATTCACGAGTGGAAATCAAACCTAGTACCGTCGCGTTTACAGTCGCACGTTTGTTCCCCTGCGCCACAACGACTTAAGACAATATATCTACGTAAATTATTAATTTAGCTATTACCTTTATTTATCATTATTATTAATACATTTATTACGAAAAATATCTTCTTATAATTGTTTCTTGGATATTATCATTATGTACAGAATAAATATAACAATAAAATATTGAAAGCAAATAAACGAATGATCTTAAATAAAACATCACATTATGAGCAAAAGCTTATATATTATAATATATTATTAATAATAATAAGAGTAGAATAGAATAGAATAAGAAGAGATTTTTTGTGAGTCCACGCTTTGTCCCGCATAGATGTAGGTAGTAAGAACCTAGTGTTGAGACATACCGTTCTTCGCATTTATCCCGAACTTGAAACGCTGCATACTGAGTGACAGAACTCAACGAAGCGCTTTGTCTGTCTTTGGGACGTCGCCCGACAGCATCAGACTCATATTAACACGCTTTTTTTTAACTTTGAACGTGATTTTGACCGAATTTTGAAATGTCAGATTAATTTGTTTGCATAGGTACTTCTCAATAACACATGAGAACTCACAAATATAAAAAACCGGTCAAGTGCAAAAGTCGGGTTCACCCACCGGGGGTTTCGTAGCATTTTCCGGACTGTAGGTTGACGGGAATTAAAACTTATAATAAATAATAGTTAAAAAACGTAAAGGAACTACTCTGAATCTACAATCAACTCAACTCAACTTATTATTGGAAAAGTAAAGGAAGACATGTTTTCTTAATTATTTGAAGAACTGGCTAGCAGGAATGCTTTTACTGTTCTCCTGTAGTACGTACATGTTCCGTATATCCGATTGACAGTCATCCTTACTCACCGATTTCCGAAACGGTAGACATTTGGTTAGTGGCAGGAGTTTCCTGTAAAGCTATGTACGTGCTTCGCTTGCAAATACATTTGAGCTGAGGTATCTGTATGGCTCACTTTATCAATGTTAGTATAACTATACTATTGCTTATACTACGAGGCAAAACGCGGCGTTTAGTTCCGCCACTTAACACGTAATACCTCGGGAATTCGGCAGAGAGTAGAGAAGAGAGAGTAGCAAACTTAGGTGTGTTTACGGGAAATGAGTTAATACGAGATTCCCAGGTTTCCTCTGACTATGTGAACTATGTGTGAGATACAGCCTGCATATTTATCAAATATTTTATTGTCCCGAGTGGGAGTTGAACTCACAACCGTCGTGTATACAGTGGCAAGCTTGTGCTCCTGAGCCACGACGGCCTGAAGAGCAGCAGAAGTGTGATAAATTGATTAAAAATTTAATATGACTTTAGTTATTAGCTATTCCTTATGTCCAAGAGAGGAAGTAAGATTTTAAATTTGATTAATTATGCTCTTTTATTAAATCCTATTAAGCAAACTAGTAACTTGCGAAACATTTACTTAGTGACTATGTAAGTACATGGCAAACTCTCAGGTATAAACTAACTGTTATTAACTTACTACAAAAAGGAATTTATTAGTATGAAATGTGTGTGTAGGTATTACTTGTATGTGATATTGTTAAAATTATACAATAATTAATAATGATCTATTTATGCTTCTAAGCACTTATATTAAATTTTCTAAATATATAATATTTTTGTATAAAAGTAACATTATACTTATTCATTGTATAAGACTATCCTAAGACGCGTGTCGTTTATCTTGTCACTTAAGTATATATGACAAGCAAGTTAGGAGTAGCTACTAAAGTTTAAATAAACGGTTGTTAAGCCGTGAGCATTTAATTACACGTTGGCGACAAACTTCGAAGCTTTAACCAATTTATCATTCACAAATGTTACTGTATGCGTGAACATAGTTTTGGAGGATTCCTGGATACCTCATTTATATGGGACGAGTTAATTTCAATTTTACATATTTTTTTATATGAAACCTACGTAGATTTGGGTCAAATAAAAATTATATCCGTATATTATGTTTATATTTTTAAGCTTCATGCTTAAAAATATAAAAATTAAGTTTTTTAAAATTATTTATTTTATAATTATATCAACAAAATACGAAATATTTCATAATTATATAAACAAAACAAGTTGAATAAGTCAAATCGTTTCACCTTTTCCCTATTGGGTTACTTGGAAATAAGAAATAAGATGCGACAATATAATAGAAGGAAAATAAAGGAAAACAAGCGGACTGGACTCTTCCTTACGCGTAAAGGACATGCTATTTCATTCAATTTTCCTAACGAGAATCTAACGACAAATAAAATATAATAGGATTTTTAAAATTACATTGTTGAGAAAAGAGGAGCTGCTTTATTTTTTTTATGAAATATACATACATAAGCAAATGAGCTTCACGCTTTCTCCCGCAGGGTAGACAGCAGGAACCTAGTGTTCAGACATTCCGTACCCCACTTTCCGAGACATTCATTATACCTGTTCATTGGCGGAACTCAACGCCGTATTTAGTCTGCCCAAGCGGGGAAATAAAAATAATTTAAATATTACCATTCCCCCGTCACTGGTGGTGGTGTGGTGGTGTGTTACTGGTCCACGACGGTCTCTAAATGTAAGGTTTTTGAAATTTTTCTAGGTATATTAAAAAGTTGTGAAAGAAGCATACGACGTTAATTTTATTTGCTATTATGTATTAACTTATTTACATTTTAAAAAAAACACACAATGTTTGCTACCAAATTACTAGGGCAACTAACTTTTCAACAAAAAGCAACAATGGAGAAATCGACAGAGAACCTATCAAAACTTGAGAAAATTCAATAAAGGCACTTTGAAAGTTTGTTAAACCAAGTAACAGGAATATTCTTATAAAAAAGACCTCAATTTGTGTCGCCGGTAAAATAAAAATAACGAACCTTCGATGCCTCTGAATCGACTTTGCCAAGTTTGCCCATCAATGTTGTTGCTTAAGTGAATTATATAACGGGAAAGTTAGCGACGTAATTAATTATTATGCATGAAATATTAGCACTTGTCAATTGCTTCAGATTATTAATTCAATTCTTTTAACCCGGGAACGTCTTAAAGAATCTAATTACCGTAGCACAGCGCTAGGTGGTATCATTAAAAAAAATAAGAATAATGCACCTTTGGGTCGCTCTTTGTTCTCCATCATAAATATTTTGCCTATACATAATAAAGTACCCAATTTCCTTTTTATAGATCGTATTTTATTGAACTATAAAATAAAAACTACAGCTAAATTCCATCAATATATAGCTATTTAAAAGCTATAAAATTTATCTGCAGTGTTTCAACATAAATAGACTGTAAAACCTCCTTCCAACTATCACCTCATTTCGCCATTATTTCGTGCTTTATTGAAGTGTTTTAATTTTAATATGATTTTCGTCTAACCGGGGATGTGGGAAATGATTTTTTTCATAAAATAACAAATATTATGAAGTTTCTAGAATTATCATTTATTCTTATTTTGTGGAAGGCATGAAAAAATTCTCTTTATATAAAATCAGTCACGCGTGTTCATTTTAATTTATTCAAAGATAATGGTAATAAGTCTACGACAATAGAATTTATTACATATTCAAAATGAAATTATTAAAATTAGAATAGAGACGAATAATTAATTAAGCCAAATTTATATATTGAAAGAAATAATTAACATTTGTCTTGAAAAATGTTACCTTCACTTTACGATTTAATACAAAAAAAATATTTTGAAAATTAGACGTTTATATATTGAAATATAATAGAATAAGATATACAAGTATGGGATTATAATAGAATAATATATATATATATATATAAGTATGGGATTCCATCGATGTTTATAAATGTCGAAAACGAATTAATAAATGTATCATAACTGATCTAGGCATTGTGCCTCTGCTTCACAGTGTCTGAATGCGAATGCGACGGTTATAGGTTCGATCCCGCTAGGGAGAATCAACTTATTTGTTCTTTCTTGTTACTAGTGATGGCGGAGGGACGCAAGGGTGCGACTGTAACCGCAATAGGTTGTATGTTCGATTTCCATTCCGGAAAATGCAATATTTATTATCTACAGTTCTTTAGTTACGCCACTCAAAACTCAATGCCTCCAGAGCTCGTCAGAAAGTGTGGAGCGGAGTGTCTTAACACTAGTTCCCCCTGCTTTGTGCGATATACAGTGTGAAGCTAAAAAAACTCAATGTTTTCCTAAATTGGACGGGTAGTGGTAGGGAAACAGAATGTCTTCACACTAAGTTCCCTCTGCCTCTTCTATATAAAAAAAAGTAAGTTCAAAGTGCTTACCATGTAAAATGTTGAAAAATAAAAAGTTTAGTGTATCCGCCTGGCTATAGTTGATTACCTGTAAAAAATAAAGAAAAATTATAAGCATCTATTATAATTTAAACAATATATTTTTGTCACTAGAACTAGAAACTTACACCTTCTCTATTCAATGGAGAGTCCAATTTCTTGAAAACTTAAACTAAAATATATTATTTAATAATATTAATGTTAGACAAGTAAACAAATCATCTTTAAACGATACTATGCATATTTTTCAATTGCGGTTAACATCTTTTGTTATTACATCTTATTTTGTTAAGAAGTTATTGGGATGGTATTTGTTATTTTTAATTACTATTTATCAAAAAAGCATTGAATAAGAAACTGAAGGAGTATTTTAATTCTGCACAGTTGACATATTGAAACATAATTGAAACCGATGCGATGGTAGTGTGCTCAAACGTCAACTTATTAATTAATTTAAATGTATCCAAAGTAGAGAAAGAAACGGATCAAATAGTTAAAACATCAGCTTCACGCTGTTCGCTGTTTCCGTTTCCCACTTTCAGCCAAATTCTAGAGACATTGCATGTTTAGTGAACTCAACGCTGCACTTTTGCCTCGACACCAGAGCGAGGAAATGGATTGGTAATTTAAATAAATATTTTATTTCCATCGAATTATCGAATAGTTTCTATAAAGTTAATATAAGTATAATGTAAATATTCATAAATTATTTCACTTACTGAAATGTTAGCCACATATTGAGATTCATAGAATATAAACAAATAAATATATGGCCAAACCAGCTCGTATCTGCAGAAGTAACAGCTTAGAGCTGTATACGACACGAACAGGTACAGAAAATAAAGTTTATAGCCTCCCTCTATATCTTTCCTTCCTTGGACTATCCATTATAAAAATATTTTCTGAAATCGAACGACTAGTTCCTGAGATTAAGTCGTTCAACTAAACAAAAGTTTCCAGATATATATTATTAGCTTAGATATATTTTATTAACAAATGTAATCGTGCAGCTGTAGAGTATTTACGAGGTCCAAAGTTCCAGATGTCAGTGCAATGTTTGCAGATAGTCACATCAATATAAACAGGGTACACCAAAGCCAACTTACACAAACAGCTCCTTGTATCAATATTGGGATTACAAATAGACCAGTGCGTGACTTGTGCCGTCATTACCGTTACTCCTTAAAATAGAAACGTTAATAGTACTAAGTGTTCTGTTAGAATTTGATCATTTAAATCACATGTTCAATTCATAATGTAAATGTGAGCAATATTTAGATATTCACCAGTGATCCTATAAGGATTCTTTTTTTACCTTTTAAGGTACGGAACCCTAAAAATGATTTCTCTGCCAATTATTCCGCTACTCAAAGTCAATATTTTTTGTGAGATAAGAGTGATATTTCACTAGGTCCTATCTGCCTTTTCTCTATAAAAATATTAAGGTTTACCTGAGAAATACGATAGTGATTTATTTTTTACATTACTTTGATAACTACGTGAGGTACTGTCCTAAAATCTTGTACAGATATGATCTGTTTTTCGCTCCATCTTTTTACAATATTATATTTAGTTTATTCATAACGGAGCGATACAGTGTTACCAACAGTGCTATTAAGGGATTGAATAAGCTAAGAGACGTTATATTACGTACCTATATTTTACGATGTTCTTTAAGTTTTTTTTTTCTTGACGCTGTATCCCGCATATAATACGCTATTCAAAGCTAATCTAATGTTAAGATATTCAGTTTCTTACTTTCCGCCGAATTATTGAGGCATTGCGTGTTGAGTAGCGGAACTCAACCTCACTTAAAATGGCATATCTTATATAAAACAGTTTATCTTGTAAAATTTAAAACTCGATAGTACTTTATAGATTACTTTAATATTATTTACATTAATAACTATTACGGAAAAGTGTCACATCTGAAAATATATTAACAAAATCAATTAATTAACAAGAGCAACAAAACAAAATATCTGAGAAAGTACTTAAATCCATCTCATTCCGCTATCATACGCGATTAGTGTGACATGTCACCATATGGGTAAAAAACGACGCATCAGCTGGCACGGAGCTGGCACCCGACCGGCTGTCATTAATCAAATCACAGCTATGCGGTTTAATAGCATGCTAATTATAGTATACACGGATGGATACACAGTTAGTACTAATATTGCGTTTGTTGGACAACGGATATCGCTTAATAAAGGTTATTTCTATTGTACTTTAAACTATAGTTATTTCTGTTGATGGAAATGTTTATGTTTTTGTTTCATTTATCAGGGGGAGGTCGTCGTGATGGGATGTCAAATTGAAAGTACGACGCCACGGTTGTGAATTCGATTTCCACTTGAGACAATGATTTGTTTTCGTTTGTTACTTAAAGGCAAAGTGCAGTTCGGTTAAGATTTATAATGTTTTGAAAATAAGGAGGCATGTGTAGCGTTCGATGTTTACGTTTAAAATATAATTTTAAAAAAATGGGGAAGTCATGGTCACGGGGAAGTCATCAAAGAAAACAGGAGATGAGAAGATGGTAATCCCAGCCACTTTTCCGTTCTATTGTGTTGCTAAATCCATTTTATATATCATTCATTTGAAATATATATGAAGGTTATAATCAAGGTCTAGTTTTTTCAACTTTAAACACGCTTCTTGAGAATTTATTTGTCTGCTGATTGATTGATTGCCTTTAATCTACGTCATCATTTCCATCTCAAATATTTGATTTAAAAAACCATTGCCAAACTTAAATATAAAAAAATAACCGTGTAAGTTTTTCTAATAAGTATAAAGTATTTATATTCTCCATATCTTTTAAAGTAAAATTAATTAATCTACATTTATAAATATAGGTACTTCTTATAGGAAGTGGTAATAATTAATCCTGTTCAAGAAGAAATAATGTAGAGTGCAGAGGTCGGGCGCCCCGAGGGCTCGTAAAAGAAGTGATAAAAAGGGAACAACCAACCTTAATGCTTACCTTCGAATGCTACTGTTTATGATCCGTTATCCAGTGAACGCACGTATAAAGGAGCCGACATCATATTTCGCCTCGGATGAGAAAATGCATAAAGGCTATTAAGAAATGATTTAGTAACGTCGTTCATTACGCCTACAGTAATTACAAGTTTATACTTTTTATAGATATTAGGATACACATTTTTCTAAATTATATGGATTGCGACGTAATATAAATTTTAAAAAGCGTAATTAATTGCCCCTGTTTTAATATCCCGAAGAAAAGGCATAAACCTACAAATTATAAATGACAGTAGACCTCTTACTACCATTAGATAGAAATGTCATATTTAAAATGTTGTAATATTAAAAATGATGTTGTAATATGAAAAAATGATATATTTAAAATAATTTGAAATGTCTCTTTAATATGTTTTTCCTTTATTTAGTAGGGCCACGGAAAGTATCCTATAGGTTTTGAATACGCAACGAATTTCATACAAAATCATTTAAAATACATCCAATGGATCTCGGCATAATTGGTCTTGACAGACGGACAACAAAGTGATCCTATAAGAGTTTTCTTTTTTTCCTTTTGAGGTACGGTATCCTAATATACCTATAAAAAACACATAGAATTTATTTCATCTATAATATTATTAATCATTGTGAATATACTTTTATTAAATTAGTGAATCAATTTTACATTTTTAAATATAAATTATTATAAAAAAGATACATTTAAAAATATAAAAAAACCACTCTTCCGAGGGCGGGACAAGGGTCCAAGCCATCGGTGGCTAGGGCTCCAGAGAGAGGAACCTCCGCACAATACGTGCCGTCTCAAGTAATACTGCCTTCTGTATCCGGTTCTTGATCCAACAGCTAAGCGATAGCCTCTTAAGGTGTTGGTCGAGGCTTTTCGCTATTAAACCGTTAACCGAAACCACTATCGGCACAATGATAGTCGCATTGACATCCCACATGGCGGTAATCTCATGGGCTAGGTCCAAATATTTAGATTGTTTTTCTTTTTCGGCCTTCACGAGATTTTCATCATGTGGGATAGTAACGTCAACAATCACTGCGCGGCGCGCCGCTCGGTCTACTAGTACTATATCAGGTCTATTGGCAACAATATACCTGTCAGTAATAATAGACCGATCCCAGTAGAGCAAAGCACAGCTATTTTCAAGAACAGACATGGGATTGTACCTGTAGTAAGGCACCTCCAATTCTACAAGGCCATATTGAAGAGCAAGTTGCTGGTGTATTATCTTGGCTACTTGATTGTGTCTATGCAAATACTCGCCATTAGCAAGATGAGAACAACCAGAGACAATATGTCTGAGGGACTCCCCAGGTCGATGACACGCCCGGCAGATGTCGATAGTGCCATCTTTCATAATATGTCTCTGGTAGTTCCGTGTCTTGATAACTTCGTCCATAATTGCACAGACAAAACCTTCAGTTTCTCCGAAAAGATCCCCGAACTGTAACCAAGATAATGATGAAACAGTATCGTGGATACTGTTTCATCATCCTGTCCTGGCCCACTAGGGCTCTATGGAATCTACCATGCAGCTCCTTGCTCTTCCATACAGCCATGCGATCAGAAGTAGTAAGTACTACAGGCCGACGCCAGTTCTCTTTGCCCAAGGAAAGAGGAGTAAGGCCTTTGTCAACTGTTACCACATCCTTGTGCATATCCACGTCAATCTTGAGAAAATATTCTCTAAGACTGCATACCTCGTGGTTATGGAGGCTCTTGACATTCAAAAAGCCACGACCTCCACACTTACGCGGGATATACAGTCTCATTACAGACGAACGCGGATGGTGCATTCGGTATGTCGTCAACAATTTACGTATTTGGCGATCTACGGAGTCTAACTCAGTCTGTGTCCATCTTACAATGCCAAAAGTATAGGCTAAAAGCGGCATAACCCAACTGTTGAAAGCACGCACCTTGTTGCCACCAGATAAAAGGCTGCCAAGCACTTTTTTCAGGCGGCTAAAGAAACGCTCCTTCACCAATTGCTTTATGCTCCGCTCATCAATACCCAATGCTTCAGACATTCCAAGATATTTATAAGTCTCACCTTCACCAAGAGTTCTGAAGGAAACAGAATCTGAAATGCAAATATTATCAGATCTGATCACACTCCCCCGCACTACATGCATGCTAGCACATTTATCGACGCCAAATTCCATTCTTATATCACTACTAAAAGTTTGAGTTACCTTTAGTAGCCGCATAAGATCAGAACGTTTTGACGCAAATAATTTCAGATCATCCATGTACAGCAAGTGAGATATGACCTTACCCCCCCCGGCGAAGACGAAAGCCTAAACCTGAATCCTCTAACATAGTGCTAAGAGGATTCAGAGCTAGGCAAAACCATAAAGGACTCAGACTGTCACCCTGAAATATACCCCTCTTTATCCTTATCGGTTCAGACGTTGCAGGAATATCACACTCCCCTAGATGACGAAGGACAGTGACCCATTGTCCCATACAAGCCTCCAAAAATGATCTCAAAGTAATATCAATCTTATATAACTCCAAGACCCTCAAGAGCCAAGTATGTGGCACTGAATCATATGCCTTCTTATAGTCTATCCAAGCAGTAGTGAGATTTTTCCTGTTCCGCCTTACCTGTTGGCTTATAGTTGTGTCAATGAGAAGAAGTTCCTTTGTACCACGGCCACCAGCCTTACACCCATTCTGAGTCGGTGCCAAAATTTTATTACGAACAATATGTCCTGTGATTTTTTTATTCAGAATAGATGTAAGGAGCTTATAGATGGTAGGTAAGCATGTTATTGGGCGATAGTTTTTAGGCTCTGTGGTACATCCGGATTTGTATGACAGGAATGTTACACCTGTTGTCAAAAATGTTGGTAACGATCCAGAGTCAAGGGCATCCTGGAATTGTGTTGCGAAAACGGAGTGTGAACTGCGAAACCACTTCAGCCAGAAATTATGCAACCCATCTAGCCCGGGACATTTCCAATTACTAGCATAACGAATAGCACACCTCACGTCAATTTCGCTTATTTTTATAGATCTCATTGGTATAATATTTTCGCAATTTTTCGCAATATCACAAAACCATTCACCCTCAGTGTGTTCAACAGGAGCCGACCATATACTACGCCAAAAATCAGCACTAGCATCTGGATTCGGAATCTCGCAATTAACCACACTATCCCCAGAACGTTCCCATTTCCTGTATACACTCCGTTGGTTCTTTTGAAAGGCACTATTCTGATTGTATCGATCCCATCGTTCTCTATATCTTCTAATGCGTTTTGCCAATGCATAGAGTTTCTGTTTCAGAAAGTCAATACGGTTTGTGACGTTAGCCATATACTCACTGGGCTTTAAATTTGTTCCAGCAAATGCTTCCGCCACAAACCGCATGACCCTCGGTCGACGATTACTCGACTTGAAACTTATTAGCTTGCCAATGAGGATTCTAGTCAGATTGATACGCTTTTCAGTGTCGTACTGCCATGCCGGGACCGTATGCTTTGATGCCTTAGTACCCCCTTTATTTGGGAACTGTACACCAGCAACACGACATACAGCTACAGCACCACAATACAACAATGAATGCGTATCAGTAAGATCGTTACAGTTGTTAAAGTGACTTGGCAAATGTTGATCTAGAATCCTCACTAGTGCTATGTTACGTCTATGCATAGGCAAACGAGGTAATTTTGGTCTGAGATCTACCGGAATGGAACCATATTCCAAAATAGCATCTTTCAAGCTTCTCCTCAATCGCTCATCATCCTGGGCACTAACAGACAACTCAATATTACCTTGCGACTCAATGTTGGCGTGCTGGAACTGTGACCTGATGTCGCAACTGTTGTTGTTGGTAGTATTGACCTGCTGAAAGCTCAAGCGTAGCCTTTCCAGTACGGATTCATCCAGCAGATGACGTCGCTGAATGATCCGCACCCTGTCCGACAGTCGCTGTGTAGTAACGGTCGCTGTTGGTTCAAGCTCCTGAAACATAGACAGTAACCTTGAACGATACGCAGTGAGGTTAGTTCCCCCCTCTGTTGCCCTATAGTACGCACGCATGACACTCTCATTCAGCTGTTGAGACCATCTCATGCGAGGCACTTTACCACCGGTAGCGGGAGCCTTGTTGAGCATCCTCGACGCTCCTGGCTCCAAACCCTCCGCTGGTGGGATGTCGGCGCGCCGGTGTGGTCTTAAAGCCGGCCCTTCCGACTCTGACATTCCTTCCTCCGAACCCGCAGTCGAAGCCGCAGTGCGATAGTCGTCTTCTGACGACGGCGGTTGCGGATTCGAAGGACTAATTTAATTCGATTAATCATTTATTATTAATATATAGTAATTACTATACACTTGTTATTGAATACTAAAGTAGTCCCATCATTACGTGTGGCATTAATTGATTTGAATAAATTAAATTAATGTTCTTTGTATATAATATATCTGATAATAGCATCCTAAGAGAAATACAAGGTTAATATCGACAATACTTACACACTAAAGATGTACTTATTAAATCATACTAAGCCAAACAAGATATTCTATTTACTTAATTAGCTTCACGCTGTACTACTAGCGGGGTCGCCAGAGAGAATGGAGTGTTAAATTCTACAGTCTCTGCGGCAACCGAGAAAAGTCCCCCTACCTCTCTTACCGCTTTTCCTTCAAAAATCTTCTATTCCATTTACATTACACTGAATTAAAAAATACAATAATTAAAATACATATATGGATTGCATGAAACTCGTAAGTGTATGTAATTGCTAAAGTTACTCGTTGACTTTGCCTAGATCAGTGGCAAACACTGGCGTCAAGACTTTAGTTCGCAACTTTAAGCCAACCTCTGAAATATTACCTTGACTTCAAGTTTGGCAAGGTTTGATCAGGGCTGGGAATTTCAAAGCTAGTTACGACTTGTGGCTGCAATCGAAATCATATTGGTAAAATTATGTACTATTTACTACTATCTCGGTAAGTATAACGTTGCTTGAGTGTTGTCAGGTAACTCCAAAGAAAGTTATATATTTTTATAGACCTACCTAAATATTATGTTTTTATTTAAATTTCAGGTTGAGATGGAACCTGTGTGACAAATAATTTCGTTCTCACTTTCTATTTATTATTGGAAGTTCTAAGAAGATCTAAGAAAAACCTGCTTCATAATTACAAATATTTCTTCAAGTAAAATTTGCACGTAAAACTATCACAATCATTAGAAATGCAACATTTAGTCCTCGATGACGCCTCGACGGCGCCACTTCGCGTTTTATAAAATAATATTATTTTAATACGGTAGGGTAATTCGTTAAGCCGATAAGATCTGAATTTTATACTCTGTTTAAGGCAAGTTTGTACTACTACTAACACGACAACCTTATCATGAGATTGACCTATCAGTGGTAAAATGTAAACAAGTCTTTTATACGAGGGTAAGCGCGTTGGGTATTTGTAAATACAGCTTTCTATGTGTAGGAAACGATTTGCCGAGGCGAGTTAACGCGATGTTATCGCCGTCGAGCTCCGGAACCGCCGATAACGAAATTGTTTGAGAAAAGACCGTCTTTATGTAAATTTCTTTATTTCACTTCCCTGATATATTAAGATCCGTTTGTTTATTCCAAGATTCTGTGTTAAAGTTTAAAAGCAAAGTTTGTGAAATAAAGATTGTTCTTTTCAATTGACGAATAACGCATTTAAAGATAATTTTATTTACAGAATATCAATACTGTTGACATTATTAATATTCTGAAACCGTTTCCTTTTAAGTTTTGTATAAACATAAGCTATTAAAAATGTGTTGGTACATATAATTATGTTCACATAAAATAAAATACCTCACAAAACTGCTCTAAACAAATATTTAATATATAAGAGCTTTGCAAATCTAATATGTCTATTACAGTTGGCTTGTATTTGCTTTTAGGCTAAACGTTAGTATAACGTTGTTCAGATTTGCTATTTAGCTCACAAGTTGCTGACTCACGGAACCGTATTGAATTTGTAATACTAAACTAGAATATATTAAGGTAAACTTTAGATTCACTTAACATGACAAGGATTTGCTTTGTTATTTAAGTGCTTCTAAATCATTTCTTTGTAAATATTTACAATTGGTTTTTAAACACTTTGGGAGACTATTGTTATATTCTAAATTAAATTCTATTACTAGAAAACCTATGGGTAACACTTAAAAGCTGCTTATAAAAGAATAGAGAGGATGTTTTCCTTATAATACAAAACTGTCTGTTCTTCATCTTACGTAAACTTAATCATTAATAAAAGTAGTAACACAGTACCTACACAAAATAAAAATGTTTGAAAAGTTATATTGGGGTTAAAATATTTTATATTCTACTGTTTCACACAAAACAGGGCTCGTTACGGTCCTGTGAACCATTTTAACAGACAAAAGACAATAATTAAGAGTACGCTAGTTGTTAAATAGCATCGCATTCGGTATATTATATTGTGCATGAAAACAGGTGAATGAGTTAAAACGTTTATTGACTTATTATGCAAATAAATGCATTTTGCACGCACGGACCAAAACCCTTACAAATGTGCTATATTTATTTAATGTGACGGCTTTGGCAAGATTAGCATCTGAATTACGCTCAATAGGAATGCCTATTGGGTCGATCATGATGCCACATCAAACGAATATCGATAAACCTGCACATAAATGGAAAACGAGGTCTTCACTATCCTGCTTCGTCATCGCATACAGTGTCATTATAAATAGCATTCTACAATACAAACGCTTTAAAAAACATTCGAATATTTCTAGAACAGGTGTTTCCAGTCGTGGCGCAGGGGCACAAGCGTACAACTATAAACAAGACAGGTTGGGAGTTCGATCCTCACTCGAGGAATTTAATATTCTCATTTTCTAGCTCCGGTAACGAGGCAAACAGGCAAAGCTTCCAGAATTTGTCGGAAAGTGAAGAATGGAAGTGTCTTAATGGGTACGAAATGTCTTAGCACTAGGTACCGAGGTTATTTCTGCCTAACATGCTATGTGCGGTGAACCTACAGTGTGAAATAAAAAAAAATAACCCAAAGCATACTTATCCAAATGAGCCCTTCCCCACTCTCAGATGATCAATAAAACGTCATATTTGACATCCGCATTCCTCACGTTCTCTGTCATTTAGCAAGAGTCGAGTAACGGTGTGGTGTCACGGATGGTGTGCAGTCATAACAAACCATAAAACGAGCCTCAACACATAAGAGGAAATTGCCTGGCTGACATCTGGTTACAGTTATTCGTACCATTGTATTCGTCACTCGGGAATATTACCGACTTCAAGCTATATGGCATTGAATTATGTATGTATTGCTTGCTTGTCGGTACCGGTAGTCTCTCTATATACTCTCCAGTACGTAGACTTTATTAATTAAGTCAACTGCAAGTTGCAAATAAATTAAATAGCTATGAACTAAATGTTTAACATTTATAGTGAAAGCAAATCTGACTAGCATTTTTATTATAAGCGATTGTCATGAGTACAAATTCTAACTACGTTTAGAGGCCAACGTGGCGCAGTGACTATAAAAACGAAAGTTGTGAGTTCGATTCTCTCGGAGAAATTAATGGTTATTTCTTAATATTTTCATTTCTTCACCTTAGGCAAAGCGCGGCGTTAAATTTCGCCACGGAAAGTGAGGCAAGTAGTGTCTTAACAACAGGTTCCTTCTGTCTGCTATATGCGGAATACAGCGTGAGGCTAAAAAACGATGAAATTTAACGTACAATTAAAAAAATACAATAAGTACTAATCATGTATTTTGGTGATATATTATGTAATTTTTTTTACCAAAATCTGTATAAAAGTAAGTGGGTCGTTACTCATTCATCATCATTACAGAAGCACACGCCGAACGCCTATCATTAGCTCATTTCACAGTTTGTGCATACTTTCTGAAACAATACGTGTTGATGAAGCAAAGAAAAACGATGAATGCCAAACAAAAGTTAAAATCGCAATATGAGCGCTGCAACCTGCATATCGGTCCGCGATTTATAAACATTTTATTCGTCGATTGTTCCGCTTCTTAAATGCTTGCGTCATTCCATTGTTCTGAACAACGGACGTATATTTGCAATTAATTTTGCGTACAGTTTGTCCGACATTGTTTTAATTTTGCCTGAAATTTTGTCAGTTTAGAAAATTTTTCTATTTTATTCCGCACACAACAGGGTAGGCGGAGGAAATTTGGTGTTAAATCCACAACGTTTCCGTTAATACAACTTCTATTCCTCACTTTGGACCGAACTCAACGCCATGCTTTGCCTCATTACCAAAACTATGAAATGAAAATGTCTGATATGGCGGCACGTCCAGTAGCCGTAAGTTTAAATCTACACCTTTTACTATATATAAATCATCGGTTTGATAACAATTTCTCCCTAATATGGTGTCATTAAATTTCAGTCTCCTCCACAAGATTGGGGAGAAATGAGAAAAATTATATATTGTGCTCTTGTCCTTTCGCCAGTAACTCTTCAAACATTTTTCAAGGAAAAATATACATACGAATACTTAACTGTACCTCAAAATATAAGCTTATTTATAAATCTTCTGTTATATTAAATTGACATGGCGTAAAAATTACACCATAGAAAGTTATGAAGGGTTGTCGTGGTTTTATTATGAAAATGCGACTACTTCGTATTGTTTTTGAAAGAAAATATTTAGAAAAGGTACATTTTGTAATGACTACATGTTAAATGACTTCAGGTACTTTATAAATAAGTAGCGTACCTGAGGCTCCCTATTTGTGGTCAAATGTAAATTACTAAAAGTTATGTATGGCAAATTTCATTTTCTAAGTATCCGAGGTGACTTGGACCGTATGTACATTGTACATTCGTTTATACGCAACGATTATCTCTCAAATATAACCTTTCTTGATATATGGACCATCCAGTACAAAAAAAACAATTCGATCTTATAGTTTCTGAGATCATGGCGTTCAAGCAAACAATAAGATAAAGATAAAAAGTCTTTATTGCACATTAAAAGAATTACAATTATAATTTTGGGACATAAAATGCACAAAGGCGGCCTTATCACTAAAAGTAATCTCTTCCAGGCAACCAATCCAAGGATAGGATACATCTAAGAGTGAGGGCAAAAAGTGGTGCAAAACTTTAGTAAACTAAATAAATATATAACCTGTACATACAATACATAATACATATAGATACATACATATAGATATACATATATATACAATACACATACATAAATATATATATAATATACATACACATATACGTTAAATATATATATAATTGGGAAAGAGAAAATAAGATAAAATAAATGATAGAGATACAAATAGGTATACATATACTACATCCGAAGATAATGATTCTTAACTCTACGCTTAAAGATATTTATAGACGTAGACCGTCTCACGTCTCGTGGTAACGCATTCCATAATTTCACTGCTTCTACAGTAAAAGATTTACTGTAGCAGTGAGTGCGGCACAGCGGGAACTCGAGCACGTTATCACGTTTCGAGCGGAGACTGAAAGGAATACAGGGGTTAGAACCAAGGAAGGAAAAGCGTTCCTTAAGGTAGGAAGGAGTATCGGGATGGAAAAGGATGGAATAGAGGAGCGTGACAGTGTGGAGGTTCCGACGACTTTCTACAGAAAGCCACCGCAGCCTAACACGATACTGGCTGATGTGATCAAATTTCCTCAGTCCGAAGATGAATCTAATAACCAGGTTTTGTAGGCGTTCAAGTGTATTGAGCAATTGTTGCGAAATGTCCAGATAACAGGTGTCAGCATAGTCTAATATAGGCAGCAAGAGTGAGTGCGCCAGGGAGATCTTGGTTTGTATGGGCAAAAGATTTCTCCATCTCTTCAGCCTACCAATAGTGTAGTACATCTTACGACTCAGCTCAGAGATGTGAGGAGCCCAGGAGAGAGTGCTGTCCACCTTGATACCCAGATTTTTAACAGTGTTACTGTATTCCAGCTTACAATTGTCAAGGGTAATATGAGGATAGGAAGGGAAATTTAATTTAGCTATTTGTTGGCGACTGCCTTTGTTCAGTTCAACAATTTGTTCAGATTATAAGTATATAAGTATAGATTTATAAAAATATAACAATTACGTTAGTAAAAACGATCAACAAAAATACAGTACATAATAATAGATGTGCTTAATCATTTATAATAATCATACATTATAAAACAAATATAAAGCAGTGTGAGATACGATTTATGCCGCCAGTGAAATTGCGCGTTTCGCAGGCGGGTAGATACACTCCATGCATGAAGGCACTCAGGAGTCGTGGAGAATTTTAATTGTGCTCCATTGAGAAATTCCAGCGCACAGAAAATTTTTACACCTAAACTTGTTGCTGCGATTAACTGTGATTTTGAAATTTAAAAATACAAGACAAAATCTCATTATATTCCTATAAAAGAATAACAAGGTAAATAATTATGCATATTTTAGATATCCATATTTTTTATTGAAATATTCATGTATCTATATATCGTCCTAAGTACACGTTAATTATCATAATTCGGTGCCAATATAGTTCCACATTCCCTCAGCACACGACCTATTTTTCATCACAAGTGCTGTATTTGATTTGGCATTCACATTAATTTGCACCCTATCACATGGATTAAAGGTTAAATGTCGTTTGTTTTTGCCGTGTGAATAATTCATGCCTTTTAGAGTATCCATTCAATTAACGTCTCGACTTCGAAGGTGCTTATTATAAATGTTTCAATGAAGATAGACAACTCTATTGGCAGGGTCACGAAATTAATTAATCAAAATATATTTTCTGTGTATTTCGCTTATTATAAGCGAACTAAGCTTATCGAGAACGGCCATAAACTGAATTAGGTATACAATCAGCCACACCAAGATTGGTTTATCTTATCGATATTTAATTAAGCGGATTTAAGGCAAAGCGAATAGAAGAAACAAACGTCAAGGAATTTAATTATAACGACCATTGATTCCGTCACGCTGTGTAAACAGAGGCTTTTAAGCTGTTTAATTGGTATCCAGAATTTTACTGGCAGATGTTTGTCGTGAATGATAAGTATTATTAATCAGGTGCTGCGTGAGATGGATTTAATTTTGGATGAGAAATCGCTTTCTTGGAATGATTAAAACGTTTTTTTTAGCTTGTAACCCGCTGATATCTGAATTGT
The DNA here is from genome assembly GCA_016802625.1 of Heliconius numata. Classification (NCBI taxonomy): domain Eukaryota; kingdom Metazoa; phylum Arthropoda; class Insecta; order Lepidoptera; family Nymphalidae; genus Heliconius; species Heliconius numata. Next base: position 108,592 of record JAEBDU010013172.1, read on the forward strand.
GAAATGGAACCTAGTGCACTCCGTTTATCACTTTCCGCTGAATCCTGGAGGCATTGCGTGTTCAGAGGTGAAACTCAATGCAGTGCTTTGCCTTGGTAAGTACTAGAGCGAGGAAAATGAAAATAGTAAATATTTAATTAACTTCGTTTAAAGTCACACGCTTGTGACGCGCGTTTTTTCAACTTATTCCTAAGCTGGCCTAAGTTCAATAAAAATATATAATACTAATAACGATGCTTATCTATCAAAGTTCGCCTAAGTTTCACTTGTCAACTTAGCTAATTTGGTAGTTGATATTTTTGATACTTTTGATGTTTACTTACGTCGATAATGAGTGCTAAATTGTATTATAATCAGAGTGTAGGATGAGGAAAATTATATTCCTGATATTTTTTTTTCTTTATTTATGTACGTTATATATTTTTTCAATTGGATTCTGATCGATCGGGGAAAACTGTACGACCAAAAAAACTGTAGGCGTTTACGTTGTATACGTATTTGTATTTAATTTGCAGATAAAAGCTTTGTTTCTATTTTATATAATTCTTTTTACAATTTTCTAATTGTATTTTATTAGGGACATAACACTTTATAAGCCACCAAGACGTAAAAGTCACAATGACTGGACATCGACAGACACTCGCAGTAAATGTTTGAAAGTACCGAATTCAGTGTTATCACATTGTTTTGTCGTCGCTTTAGAACAGCTTGATGTTACATTTTATTGTTGCTATAAGAAATATTGTTAATGGTAGTTACTACAGAAATTTTATTTTACCCCGAACGATTATTAAAAATAAACATTTTTCACAATTGAATGTTTGTTTTATTCATCTAAATAAAAACTGAATTATAAAAATAACAGTATCAGATTATATTTTTTAACTTATAAAACATATCCAAGCTAATTTATATATAAATTCCATAAAATGACGTCGTCAGGAGAGTAAAACGTCATCAGAAGCGTGAGACCAAAACTGACACAGTTACCACGTAATTGGGTCAATCATTGTATTATGGATTTTGATATAGATAATATGGACTTACTGAGAAATTTCTCTGAAGTGAATGCAAAGTGGAGAACAGAGTGATGTGTCAATTTTACAGGTACCTATTTATATATAAAACGTATAATACGAATCATGATAAAAACCACCATAAATTAAATTATTAGCAAATGTTCTAAGAAACACATGAATTAATTTAAAATGTTGTCCATTAATAATATACTAGCCGTAGTTTATTACGTGTGAAACGTAATCAAGAGCCGCCCGCGTCCCAACTGTCAACTTATCAGAGGAGAAATTAATTACAGCTGCTATCAATCATGGAGCAGCGACAAACTGCTTCAATGTATTCATTGCAGACTGAGCTGTTCCACAACAAATGATGTCGGAAAAATCATTTTGACAGACTTTTAGGGCAATGTGTGAATTATACTATAAAGAAATATACATTTTTGTATGAAAATTTATTTTGGCCTTTATTTTGTTTTCACGTCTTGCAGCGATTTAACGAAATTATTATAAGAACAACAGTGAAATTCTAATACTGTTAAATATCAAATAAATAATTTGTACATGAATATCAATTGTACGCTATAATTCAATAAGTACTTTATCTATATATTTAATTCTAAAGCATTCTATGCTTCATATTTTGACCTATATAACATATTTTTATGAATTATTTGTTATTCGTGACGGTATCAATTATACTATTATATACGAAGGTCGTTTTAATTATTATTTTTCATTAATATTGGTTTACAGTAGGTATAGTAGGTGTATTGTATTTTCTAGTGCCTACACTGAATTCAAGCATCATCTAATCGAGGGCATTCATTTAAAAATTACTGATTCAAATAGAAATTGAATTATTTGATATCTGCATATTCACATAATTATATTGTTCGACTGCTTAGCAATGTCAAGTTGTATCGCAACAACACAATATACAGAGAAAACTCCGCTTTCTGCACGAACCTAGGACGTTTAGAGTGTTGTAACTCAACTTCATCATTTGTCTTGCCAAAGCAGATAAACATTTCTTTTTCCTAGTTGGGATCGAACACCCTACTTCCACTTTTTAAATTTTATCAGGCGTTGTGCCATTACGCCATGATGACTTTTTTTTCTCATTAAATATTTTATTTTTTGTGAAAATATTTAAGCCACTTTGGGTTTAACTCTCAAAACAATAATTTCTTGAAAGGAAACCGCTGCATCTAATAAAATATAATACAGGTTTCAATTTATTCGAAACCGATTCGCAAATAAAATCAGTTTCAAGTTTTAACTTTGGCCAATTAAAAAGTTTACTTTGTATTTTGGTTACTCAGCTGTCGGTGCAAAAACATTAAATCTTGATTTCATTTCTATATTTAACTTTGATTTATGGTTTTCATTGTTTTTTTTTAAAGCTTAATTAACTTATTTTCGTAGGCGTGAAGCTGTTTTGTTCTAAATTACTAAACAATTAAACAATACCTAATAGAATAGGTCATATCAATAATTATATTACAAGTTACGCATAACGTCTCTAAGCAATTGAATGGCACATAAATAATTTATGGATATTGTTATATCACCCTCTGATTAGGGTTAATGACTGGTAGCATATGGGATCAATATCGAGATTTAATAGACGTGACGTTTTATCTTCAACATGTACAATTATATATATGTACATAGCTCACATATGTACCTGCAAATATTTAAAAACCATTTTTTTAAGTGAAATTGACAGTGTCTTTTTATGTTCGGAGGTTCAATTTAATTTAAGGATGAGTTCATGGTTAAACTATATAGCAATTATCAATTAAGTTGTAGAGTAAATAATGCATTATACGAGGCTATTAAAAGGACATGGACATGATCGGGCCTGTTATATTTAAACTTTACTTAAAATAAAAAATAAGGAAAAAAACTAAACAATGTTTATTTAATACCTGTTCAGTGATATTTGACGTAGTTTGGCAATATGACGTCTGGTTTTCGCTGTGGTAAATTTTAAATATTGTCATGTTTTTAGTGACACTCGCAAGGTTAAAACGAGACGATTGAAGTAAGAATCATCAACATCAGTCGACCCGTTTTTTCTCTACAACGCCATAAGTACGCAAACATACATTTAATACATATATAGACTGATAATCACATAACCCTCTTTTAAGTTGCGCAGTTAAATAAAAAGACAGACTGATAGAGTGCCCTTCTCTATGATAGTATTTATGATATAGAAAAACTTTAGGTAAACACTGTCCCAGTTTAATTTATAGTATAAGTCATTCAATAATATCGACAATATGTCATATTCATAACTAATTCATGATCAACGAGAACACAAAGTTATTGATTAAACCCAACACTACTGACTCCCATAGGGGACACAACAGGCATCAACTGTGGATGTTTATTGCAGGATGCGACAATTGCCTTATATTGGCTATAACGAACGCACCCAAGTAATATATCTTGTTAAGCCGATCTTCATCTATTCTATTATTATATGGGCCAACGTATTTGACGGTTATTTGTTACGAAACAGAATGTCATTTCTATGGCTTGTAGTTATTAGATGTTATTCGATACGTTGAAATACTAGTCATTTTGATATAATTGGTTTATGTGTTTTTGTATATTTTTCACCTAAATCACTTGATGTAATGATAAGGACAGTTGTATAATGGTAATCGTCACGCCTGCTTTTTTTAGTGGCGTTGGCCATCTTCGTCAAATATTTCAATATCCAATAAATAAACAAAAACTGTTTCCTGAAAGTTTAAGTTTTATGTCCTAAAATAATCATTGTAATTCTTGTAAATGTGCAATAAAGACTTTTTATCTTATCTTATCTTTAATTGTGGTGTAAGTGTTTATTAAATTAATATTTAATAATTCTCAACAATATAAAAAACTGAGGATTTACATTTATTACTCGAGTATCCCAGTATTTACTGATAACTGATTGCGTATTTTTAATAACCCTCGAAGTTTTCCCGTCATCTACCACCACTCGATCCACGTCAACCATTAACAATCATTGTAGTTCTGCAACTCGTCTTGTTTTATTATTCATCTGTCTACTTTAAATTGCCTCAATTTGTATGAGTTAAGTAGTTAATATATTCAAAGGGTCTCTTGGACAGTTGTCTAACAGATACGGGCAACGGACGTCTAAAGTATCAAACTAATTTATTAGCTAATGTGGGTTCTGCTTGTCCTGCCTTAATAATGCAAAATAAACTTTATACAATTGTTATAATAATTACTGATTAAATTACTTATTTTGTACGTTTAATATAGTTTAAGATGAAGCATTTTTATTAATATTGTCTTAAAACTACAAAATAGTCAAATAAACTTCATTTATTATTCTCATTAGATTTAAGTTTTATTTTAAATCTATTTACCTAAAGGCTAAATGATATTATAGCTGAAAGGGAAACTTCAAATTATTAAAATATGGCATTTGAGATGTACGGATATGTCTAACGCGACTGCTTCTAATGAATCACAGCGATTTGCGTACATATATCAAAGGTGTTTTGTAATTAATTATGCAATCCAATGTGAAAACGCCACTTCACAAATTTCTTGAAAATGTTAAATTTAATTTGAAACTGAACTATAAGTAAAATATTTACTGTCTACGTCTGTCGGTCGATAAGAATAACGCAATTGACAGCCCTTGATAATTAAAAATGTATACTTATCTACATTAATATTATACAGTTAAAAAGTTTATTTGGTTGAACTCACTAATCCCTCTGCCTACACTGCTGTGTGCGGGATATAACGTGCCTAGTAAGTTTTAATTCATGAATTTAAGTTAAATAAAAAAAATATAATTCATTTCCATACAACGGAATTTCTTATCGAACCTGGTATTCGATATTGAGGATGTCCATGTCCAAGTGAGAATTATGAGTCGATATATAACTTGGAAGTCATAAATATCGGTTTCGTAGCAAAAAGCATGTCGTAACAGAATGCGGGTAGCCCAAGCCCAACGACTATAATAACTATTTGATTTCATATATTAACAATAAATGGTTGGTTATAAATTACATATTACATTCAATTTCTCAAGTTTCCGCTGTTATTATGTAAATGAGTGTTTTGGATCTTTGAATTTAAGTTTTTTTAACTTTACGTTGTGTTCCGTTGTATAGAAAGGTAGGCAGAGGGAACCTTGTTTTAAAACGTTCTGTTCCAATAAGATACATTCGTTCCCCACTTTCCACCAAGTTTTGGAGGCATTGCGTATTGAATAGCGGCACTCAACGTCGCGCTTTGTGTCGGTGCGAGAAAAAGAAATTATCCAATATTTAATTTCCTCGAGTGGGAATCGAATGTGTGTGGCCACAACTGGCTTCAATTTTTTTACTGCATTTAGTATAAAAATGTATTGTGTTAATATAAAAAAAGTATTATAGAACTGTGATACTTATATTTTCGTACCAGTTAAAATGAATAGCAAATTTTAGAACAACAAAAAAAAGAAACAAATTTGTAACATTCGTACTTATCACAATAAATAACCTATTGTGGATTAGGACAATATACCTAAGCGGTATATAATACAATGATTGCTACTATAAAAATATTTTAATCATAACTAAAAAAATACAAAGCATATCGAAGTTCAAAAAGGCATTACTAAATCGAATCACGTATGTTCCTTAAAATATGACGTCGTTTCAAAGTATGCTTCTAGTTGGTAAGTTCAATTTTGCTAACATTTCTAAGAAGTGCATTGGGTGCTTTTACTGCATTAGATATTAGATACAGTCATATAGGATTTGAAGTAACCTGTAGAAATTGAATATCCGGATAGATTTTATGTATATAACTTAAATATTATATTTAAAAGAAATAAATATATGAGTACTAACTACTTTACTTCTTATTTATTCCTGTATATGTGACCTATTAATATTTCTATGGTTTCTTAGATACACTTGGAGATAGCCCTGGTCTTAGAGCTTGCAGTTAGCAATGATTGTACTTCGAATGATATCAACAAACAACAGAACAGACTAATACAACTATAAAACATCAAGGTAAATACGTGACAATTAAAAAATAAATGCTATTTTTAAATGTGGCAACAATATTAAAACAATGACCTTACAGAGCATCTTCGTTTAATTATAAGCTTCCTCAATTTACTTTTATGAAGTATTCAATGCAACAATTTTTTTATTCTTCTACAATGACGCACCTATACGGAAACACTATGATAATATCACCAGTTTTGAATCTAAATTAATTTTAAGTTATTGTATGTGAAATATTATTTGTAGGAGACAAATGTATGGAAATATATACGAATTTAATAGGGAACTTAAGCGTGATGTAGATTCTCGTCTCGAAGATTCTATTATGAAAAGAATGTAAAAAAGTTTTCCTTTATAGACATTCGCGCCTGTCGCCCTTCCATCTAGCTTACCTACCGTAATATTACAGAAGCGACTTACTAAAATTGTTATAACCTTTCAAGTCTATTCTAGCTTCTAGGATAGATAATATATTAAACTTTAATCTGCGACTAAATTTGTACCATGACGGCATCTGTTATTATTAAAGAAATAATATATGGGGCGCGTGTGGCTTCGATTCCCAATTAGGGGAACTATTTATTTTTTTTATTTCTTCGCTTAGGTTACAAGATAAAGCGTGGCGTTAACTCAACACACATGCCTAAAAAATTGAAAAAAGGTGAAAAGTGGCGAACAGCGTGTGTTAGGTCTAGGTTCCCCAGCCCATCCCGCGACATACAGCAATCAATAAATAAAAAGTAAAATATAAACTTTAGAAAGAACTTGTAAATTTTACACTTAAAAAGTTATTTTTTTAATTAAATTATCTTGAGAACTCTTTATATATAGAGCAGCTACTTGTAATTCCATCCGCATGACGGCGAGAGTGGTCGCAACAATAGTTTAAGAAATCGGTCCCCGCTTAACACTTATTGGTCCACATGGTCCAATTGATTTAGCCGAGCAGTCCTTCTAATAGGGTTTAATTTTGTGAGTGCTTTCAGCTGTTCCTTTTTGAAAACAAACAGAGCTAATTGTATTGAAACAATATTGTTATGTACCTACGTCAGACTGTCGCTGGTTTGCCTACAATTATGTACTTACATACATAATATCTACTATATATTTTTTAGAGTCCAATATCAAAAGGGTAAAACCGGTCTGTGTTACTAAGTCTCTGGTGTCGGTCTGTCCGTTTGCCACCAGGTTGCATCTTATAAACCGTAATAATTATAACAACAAATAGGTACTTAAATAAAAATAGATTGAAATATACATTCAAACGCACTCACATACAACAAATGTCATTCGTTTTTATAAATAATGGTACGGAACCCCATGTACGCAAGTCCAACTCGCACTTGATGGGTTTTTTTAAGAAAACTTATAAATAGTACTTAGCTTGATTAAAAATACATATATAAAATTGTTAGCAAATTTACTAAGAAACATAGTTATATTTCTTTATTATAGTGTAATTTGTGATCCAAGATGGGCCCCGGCGCAATCATGAAGATAGCCTTATACAAAATTGATTAAAACGATTTACGATGCGGCGGAGATCGGGCTATGTAAAACGGTTTCCTTTCGACTGACAAAATATATCATTTTAGAAATAAAACAATAATATTCATTTGAATAACGCTTTTTAATCGTTGCGGGTTTACTTTTCATTCGGAGCTTATCTATCTATGCTGGCGGCGAGTTTTACTATAATTAATATATTAATTTATGCAAAAATCGAATAAATATTATTTATTCTCATCAATTATTAAGTAAATAGTTTTTTTGCATAAAAAGTGTAGGTATAGGCAGTAGGAAGAATCCATAAACATCCCATTCACAGTCAGATACTTTTTCCACTGCATCCAATAAAGCACCATTTTGGCAATGACAATGCATGCATTTGATGCATTTTTCAACATATTGCTAGGTGTGTTTTATAATAAAATTACAAAAGTAATATATACAGAAAAAGTACAAAAGTAAAAATATTCAAAATTTAGAAATAAAATTATATTTTCATAAATAAAGCCGTCATACAATCCATATACTGCGCAAAACTTATGAACAAGGCGGAACAAATCATAGTATCATAAACAGTTATGGGAAATGGCCAGCAATCAACGAAACGATGCGTAATCAAACTATAAATAGGTTTGTAGGTTAGTCCTAAAATCGTTATTAAACTATAAATTCAACAATAGTTTATGACTACTATATAATATACATGATGAACTTCACTATATAAAAAGTATAATACTAGCGACCCCAACGCGGCTTTATATATGTTTTTTATTTTTAATCTAAATCGTATAGATTAATACATAGATAGATTGTATCTATCTATCTAAATCCCTTTGCAAGAATATTACACATTTCTATTAGTGAAGAACAGTGTTTTAACATTATTTTATTTCCGCCAACCCTATTATACAGTAGAAAGAACCTAGTATCTAGTCGAAAATACAGCATGAAGCTGAAAATATTTCTCTAAATGAGAATTGAATCATAGATTATACACAAAGAATATGAATACCAATTTCACCAAGTAATGTTGACAATACTCAGAACAAACCTGAGAATTCAATAGAACAAATCACAATGTCAAAAGCAGTTGCGATGAGGTGGACTATCGACAAAACGTCCGTAATCAAACTTCACCAACTTCCCGCATTAGCCCTAACATTGTTTAAGTTCATAGAGTTGTTGGTTTTGTTATGGAATATTGAATTTGCTTTAACTTATTAATAATGACCGCATGGAAAAATAATTAATATAAGGAATCTAAATTGAAAAATATCTGAAAAAGTATCCTATTTTTCACCATTGTGGCGCAGTAGGGAATGTCTATACGTAATACTTCTCCCTATTTGCAAGAAAAACGCCTTGGTTAAGTTACTCAGAACATAATATCTCGAATTCGAGTGACAAGCAATTGATGATTAGATTCTCTATCCTCTATATACAAAAAAAATGTGAAGATAAAAATAGAAAAGTTATATTAAACAATATCTATTATCTGTTTGTAAGACAACACCAGGATGATAAATTCATTGATATAAAATAATAAAAATGTTCTATTTTGCAAGAGTCCCCTTACAACCTCATCCTAAGGCCGCCCCTATTTCATGTTATTACAATTTCATAATGTTACGACCCTTTCTCTTATCAGCCTACATCTAAACGAAGAGAGACACTGATTCAAAAATTACACAATAGATTTAATGGAGTAACTTTTTATCATTTCATAAAATATTTTTTATTTATAACGTCTTTTAGTTATTTTGTTGCGAATTTTGTATAAAATCGAAAGAATTATTTCACAATAACAATATTTACATTGTGCTGTTATATAAGTTATAATACTGCTGAAATCTAACTCTATAAATAAACAGCTATATCTAAACAGATTTAATAAGATAAAACACAAATTTAAATGAATATATATTTTTTTGTTTTAAGCTAAACCAATAAAATTTTAATCCTACTGTAATGAATAACATTGTTTTGGTGGCCCATTAAGATTTAATTTATGCCAAAGGCTTACAGAAAATTATTGAAATTGTCTCTTTTTATACGCAAGTGTCCATAATTTTTATGCCGCAGCGAAACGTTGAATAAAAATACAGTTTATACGCAATCAACGACGTCAATCAACGTTACAATTTAAATTATAAAATAAAGAAATATTTTTATCGTATATTCATTTCTCTCATTTTGCAGTATTAATCTAAAGAACGTAATTATATATGATACGGTCCTGAAGAGTAGAGGTATTTATTTAAGTATATTATGTGATAGGTTCCAAGATTTTTTTGTCATTATCACTCTGTATCCCGCATATAACAAGGTAGGTAGAGAGAGCTCATCGTCGAATTCGGGAATTATGTGTTAAGTGGCGTAACTGAGCGCTACACTTCTTACTGAAGCAGGGAAATGAAAATAATTAATTCCTCCGAGTGAGAATTGAAACCACAACCATTGCGTTTATAGTTAGACGTCGCTAGGTTATGAGCTGAATGTTATAATTTAAAATTCATCAGTCTCCACAAGAAATCAAAACGATATCCCGATATACAAACGTTTTGTACCTTAATATTTAGTATAGTAGCTTCACTTGATGTTTATAATTTACTAGCGACCCTCTTGCGGCTTCGCCCGCTTTTACTACTGGATTACTCATATAATGTATGTTTGCAAAGTACTTAAGATAATGTGAAAATTAATTAAACCCTAATGCAACCCGCATTTTCGTAGTTTCAATAAGGATTTTCCAATTGTTTTACACAGCAAAGATTTTTTAGTAGGTACCGTAATTTTAAATCTGTGCTACTAATCTTTTCAAGTACTTATTAAAATATATTTAAATGACTATTTTTAGATAGTTAAATGACTATTTTTAAACGGAAGAAATTATAAACAAAAACCTACCTACTAATAACTACTACAAAAAATATGAAACCAAATATATCGCGCTGAAATAATACATTTAACTCCAATTATCCAATACGTGCAAACGCATCTAAATCTTCGTTGCTATAGAGGCAGGCGGGTTATTTTTTTTCGAGCTTGTGGTTGATGCTGAAGAGGGTATTCTGTCCCTGATGAAAAGCAAGCACTACGTGGCTGCCTGTGTGGAAAATTAAATAGAATGCATCGGCCGGGAATCGAACCCGGGCCGCCCGCGTGGCAGGCGAGCATTCTACCACTGAACCACCGATGCGTGTAAGGCAGGCGGGCGCGGCGGACGCATGGCGAGTGGCGAGCCGTTTCGCAGCAAGGATTTTTGGATATTGTAACAACTTCTGAAGTACTTATTAAAATGAAAAACAGTAAAAGACAGTTTTGATCTACATTAAATGGCCAACGTAACTAATATACTTATTTATATGCTGAGAGTAAGGGATAAGTAAAACAGGACTCGATACAGCTGAGGTGTCAACGGCGGGATGTGTCAACAATTAAATGCGTTTTTCTCTAAAACTATTCGCAATTTCGAAATTGTGTAAAAAGCAAATTTTATCTTCGTTTAACGTAGAAAATTAATAAAGTATTTTAAAGAATAAGGATTAATACCATATTTTTTTTTTTTTTTTTTTATTAATATTTTTAGACAGAAATATGATCACTACACGTTATTCTTAAAAGATAAAAATATGCCGTACATTTTTTTCATGTAGTACTTACCATTAAAAAATCCGTTGGGTGGTTTAGAAGAAGAAGAGTTAGAAACAACAGACAGACACGAAAAGCGACTTTGTTTTATAAGATATAGGATAGGATATTATATCTAAAAACAATATCATAGCAGTAACTGCGAGTTCCGTGCTTCACAACTGACGCGCGGAGTACGGAGGTCGAATTCATTGCTCTCAATTGACTGCGCTGGTGATACGATTCATTGTGGTTGCAAGTGGGTGAACCAATTGCTAAGATATACTTTATGGAACATTGAAATAATCTAATGTTCACTTGGTTAGAAGTATACATTTGATATTTTATTTAGATAATAATAATAAGGAAATGAAATCGTTGTAAATAAGAGTAGGTACATATATTTTCCAAAAAGTAAATTATTAACAATATAGCTGGGTGTTACCACCATCACAGTTGTGGGTTTCGTTACGGTCTGTATAATTTTGATTTACTTAAAAGTTAAAAGTAATCTGTGTAGGTGAGTTTATGAAGTCCATTGCTGTCGTTCCTTGGTAAAAGTATGAATTCAAAATAAATAAAACGTAAGACGTCATAAAACTAGAGGGAAAGGCTAGAAAGTATAAAAAAGAAGTGACTTAAACATTGAAATGTTAGTAAAGTAATTCAACATTTATTCAGTTTACGTCCCCAATAACTACGGTCGCGCCTTCTCAAATACTTTCGAAGGAAAAAAAGGGACTGACCACTTAAAGAAAATCACATAATTGAAGAACAGTAAACGATGCGTAAAGTGGGGGCGAACCCTTGAAAATAATTCTCGAGACGGGGACGTGCCTTCGTCGAAGGTCACAGGAAAGGTCCATACATCATAAGCGGTTCAAAAGATTAGGAAGTGCGTGACAAGTGACTTCTCCCATTGTTGATGCCCTGTTATTTCTGCCAATCATTTTTCAATTTCACTTTCCCCCCCTTATTGAATATTTCCGAAACGTAATATGTTTAAGAATATAGCAATGATATATGTAATGGAATATGATAGGTATTATGGTCGAGTTTAAACAATGGTTTGTATAAAAGGAATTATATAGGTATAATAATCTATACTTGTAACCTAAAAATTTATATTTTAGATCTATTAAAAAAGTTGGTCTATATCTAAATATACTTCTCTCGACTCGACTCAACTCTATATGACAAAAAAATAACTTTATATTATTATATATCTAGCAAAACTGCAGTAAACTAACCAAACACCGCAATCAAACCAAATAAAAAAATCTCAATCTCTCTTAATCATCAATTTAAACCAACTTCTAGAATTATTGCAAAACTACATTTAGATTTTTTTTTTCTATACAGCACCCACTCGGAATCAGTACAACAGGCATACATTCAATAATATTTGAACACACACAATATATCGTAGCAGATTAAAATTCTCGAGCAATAATGCTTTTAACAAAACATTTTGAATACAAAATAAAATCAAGGTTATGCACTCGACCCGTCCCAATTGCTCAACGTTCAATGTTTTAAAACATTACGTGTCCCAAATATTTATCGTTCGAAATAAATTGAAGTAATTGTAGTTTAATTCTAGCATTCCTATCTTATAGGCACTTTAGCTTATTTTACCAAGTTCAATTTGCGGGATTGGAAGTTTATTTATTAAATATAATTATCGAATAATAAATACTTATGAAAATGCTTAAAGATAGGCATTATAGTACATTATCACACTAATTGAAAACGATCCCCATATCAAATAAATGTATAAAATAATTACTCAAGATGAAAAAATACATATATGTACTGCACTTAGCGCAAAATCAAATAATGACTAAAATATGCATATGGCAGCGCCGGTTCTTGTTGATACACCACATGACCTCGCTTGCATCAATCCAAACAATTCGAGGTTTTCAAGCCTTATTGAAAATTGAATGATCACTTTGCCGGTTTCCGTATTGTTTATTAAACATATTTATTTACACACATTTTATTTCCATCATAATATTTACTTTCATTTTTTATATACGCTTTTACAATTTGATTTTTCACTCTTCGGCTTTATGTGTTAACAGATGGCACCATGCTGTTTAGCCCATATTTTTTTCTCCGACATAGATTCGAACCCCATCTATAACTTTTCTTTAAAGATATTTTTTATATTTTCAGGGCAGAAAGAATCTATAATTCAAACACTTCATTCTTTACTTTCCGACACTGAATGTAGGTGGCAGAACTCAACCCTGCACTTTCTCTATCAGAGTGACAAAATAAAAATAATTAATTCTCCATGTGGGGGAACTCACAACCATCGCGTTTGCACTCGGACGTTACCCCACTACGCCACCATAACCTCGTATGATTTCCATTTCATAATGTAATTGTAATCACTTTAAATTTACAAGTACCTACAAGTACAATGCCATTAAGAGTGTTTGTTCCATTCAAACTTTTACTAGTTGCAATTAACTGCTAATGACAAAGTAGATACCTTTTTGTGCCATACGTGCCCATTCATCTTCTAACCGTCGTCGTGAGCAGACGTTTTGTTTTTCTCTTAACCATGTGGTACATTTTAAAATGTTATTGTTTGCAGTAGCAACTTAAGTTTTCGAACACGATATTTGCTTTTTATGATTGAAACCGCCATTATGATCTACTTACACTGTAATCCAAAACTAATCCTTACCTAGAGAATCATCGCATAGACCTCGGATATCAAGATTTTTTGAATACTTAGGCTGTATATGATTGATTAATCACATTTGTTGTATCGTATTTATAAAAAACAAATCAATTATATCACATACATTATATATGTACAATGCACAGGAAAACAGAAAAAAAGAGACTAGTTCAACTCTTATATAATTGCTTATAAAATTACGGCACTTAGCTGTAACCGCATTTTCCCTCATAATCAAAAATTTAAATCAGCTTCCGTCGATCCTCCATCCAGGGGAGTATTTTTTTCTCTAATGCCATTTTCGGTGGTATTACTTTTAAATGAATATTCATTCAGTGCGAAATCGTTTAGAGATAATAGATTGAGGTTCATATTAGGCACAATGAATTATGGATGTCGGTTTTGTATGGGAGAATGCGGTGGTTCATTGTGGAAATATTAATTGCTCGAGCAATTAAACTTATTTTCATTATTTAACGATATATTATTATATACAGAGCCCTTTCTACCTAGTTACATTTTTTTTGTTTTAGTTTCTTATTTACTTCTTAGCCTCTCATAAAGCAGGGTAGGTAGCGTGAATCTAGTGTTAAGATACTTCGTCCCTATATTTCTACACGATTTGTATACATTGCGTGGTAAGTGGCGAAGCTCAATGCAGTGCTCTTACCAAAGCAACGAAATGAAAATAATTCTCGTCCCCCCAGTTGGTATCAAGTAGATAACCATCGTGATAAAACGATTATTTGAAAAATATAATGTTTTTCTATTTATGTTACTAGTATTTATTTTTAACCAGTTTTATACATAATTTACGATCCGAAAATATCGTGTCTATTGATCAAAATAAAATATAATAAATTAAGTAAGGTACAATATTTATGTTTGATTTGTTTTACTTATTTATCGGTAAGTCCGTTCTCCACCCGCCTTGCGTCGTCGTAGCTGAGGAAATAAAAATATAAAATATTTCGCACGCTTGTGGCCTCATTTTGCATGACATAATTAATATTTATATTAAATATTTTCCTGCCCGGTTGAACTAAAAACAGATACGCTTTTCACCGCTTTATCCAATTCTGGAAAAATAAAAGTAAGTAAAGGTAATGTATAAGAGACTGACGCTTCCTTTGGTAGCGATTTATACACATTAAAATATTACTCGATAGTTTTTTTTATTATTAACACTAAGCATGAATATTTTTATTTTAATCCTTACTTGAGTGTATATAATTGTAAATTATTACAGCTTAATATGAGGATGTATACTATATAAAATTCTATCATATTATGTACCTCGACTCCGGTAGTATGAGAAATGACTAGGAACAACTAACTAAAACTTAAAGCTGAAAAACTTCCATTTGCTTCGCTTGTATAATATTTCATGTAGCTGACTACGGAAGTTTTTTGCTTATCCGCTTTCGCGTTTGCTTTGGATGGCTAGGCCCATCGGACGCTTATCAGACGACGGCACCCGGTCGAAGCGGATTTAACACGGAGATGCGCGCCTATTATGTTGACTCAGTTATACGTTCTACGTACGATCTATTAGGTTCTGTTATCAAAATCTATACAACTACGAAACATTATAAAAATTGTTATCATTAGAAGAGTTTTTACGATATGTAGCTGCTCCTACTATACAAGTAATTCTGTTATATATGAATATTTTTATATATTATATATATAATTCTTTATATAAATTATTACATAAATTAATAAAACAACGTACATTGTAACTTAATATATTATTTACAGAGTTAATATAAATTGAAAAACCGGTTTTTTTTTTCAGAATACTCGTAATGCTAAATAATCAACGGACACAGTTTAAAATAAAAATGTAATACATCATACTAAAACGTGAAAATTCTGTTGACAGTTGTTGATGAATACACAATGAATATTAATTTCTAAGAAGTTAGGAACGTATTTATTAAGGCAGAAAATAAAATTGTTTTTGAGATGACAGGTTATAAAGTACCGCAATTAATAAAACTTTCTTCGTTGTTTGTTTATCTAATGACCAGATCAATACGGCGAATTTGTTTCTACCCAAAAATGTCAACATTTTTAAGTAAAAAGGTAAGCAGGTAGATTAGATTAGATAGGTAAGATTGTAGGAAATAGAGATGTACTTAGACCTCTACATATTTATACATAGATATATCTAGTCTATTCTGCTAGTGACGTAACTTGATTTTCTTTTGTTGATTTTTTTGTAAGTAGCATAAAGTTTTTAGTACCACAAAATTCTAAGTATTTATTTTAAAAATGCTAAGTGATGCCTAAACGACCTTTTATTCTAACATTAAATCTTTTAATCAATTACATTTATTAGTCTTTTTTCCACAGTCACTTCAGATAGATTAGTTAATTATAAGCATTTTTTTATATAATCTAGATTAGTTATATGTATGACATACATTGGTTTGTAAAGGCATGTTTGGCTCTCAGAGAATGCTTTTCTAATCAATCTATTTCTGTAACTGCGCCCTTTGAAACTTCCATAGAAACCCTTCGAAAAGGTTATCGTGTCGTACATATTCAATAAAGCCTAAATATACCTACTTATATGGTATACGAGAAAATCTGTTGTTTATTGCATTGCTGTTTTGAGATTTTATTTAACAACAAGATGAAATATATAAAATAAAACATCTATTCATCATCAGTATTATTAAAAGCTTTTATTTTATACACTTACCTATATAAATTAAAGTTTAAATGCACATTAAAGTGCGTGCTCGTTAGCCGTGGCGACTTCCTCCGCGGCCAGGGAGTTGCGTGTTCAAAGCCCGTGACGAGCAGACGGTCGGTTTGTGTTTGTATAATAAGTTCTTACGCGAATTCACAAATTCCCAGTGGCAGACCGTGGTCGTAGTTTCGTCCCAGGAGCTTGAATTATGAACTAAGTTGTTCAAGATTGAAAACTGTAACTTTCAACAATGGCAACTTACTTTCGACTAGCTAGGTAATAAGAACCGTTTTTCTTCGTCCCCCAGGGAAAATATCTGGAACGGTTCATTTTTTTTTCAATTTTTGCACACAAGTTCTCTCAGACTTCAAATTCAACAAGGTTTAAGTAGTACGGGCTCACAAGTGCTGCATTTGAATGGAATAAAAATTCATTTCATAAGGTAAGCGATTTTATTATTTGTCAGTTCACGTCACTAAAGTCATTCCTAATATTATTGTTTTACGTTTAATTATAGTAATTGAAACTCAAAAAAAATGATTAATACGTAAAATAAATTGAGAAATTTATTGAGTTACATACGAGTAGGTTCGATCGTAATCGTTTCGATGTAACCCGCTGTACCTGCGGTTACAGTTACCTACTGCACTTAATGTGTCATGTTTGTTCAAACTCTTAATTGTACCCATTTGACCAAGCGAGTGAAATCGCTAGAAAATCTAAATTATAAACATACAAAAATATTCCATGTCTCGAGTATGAAAAGTGGCACTATTTTATAATTATTTTTACGCGTAAAGCTCAAATTGAAATGAATTTCTTCCCGTTTTCAAGTTAGTAAGTTGAGGCAGCTACTTACTGCGCGTTGAGAGCTATAAATTCTGGCTGCTCTATAGTACCTAACTACATTTTCTAATGAAAATTATACATTTAGTAAATTTTCATTCAAACTAATAATTTCACTTGCTAGTTTTGTTTGCAAAAGTTCAAACAAAGCTATTGTTTTTTTGTTATTTTAATATGCTACTTTTCTGTTCATTTAGGTAGTTCTTAACTGAAATATATTTTCATAGTTAATATTTCATTTGAATAATAAAAAATTAACATATAAAGATATATTGATACGTATAACCTTGAAAAGATTATATAGAATTGAGAGTAATTCATTTTTAGGTATTCATTTTAAAAAATTGTATTTGTCCACCTGGTCCACCGGAACTTACGGATGTTGCGCGTTATACGTGAGCATCTACTACATATGACAATGTTTTATTATTGTGAAATATATTTTTGCTAATGAAAGGTATTTTATAATAGTTCTATTTTAAATAATGTCATAACATTATTTATAAAGATAGATAGCTATAATCTCATAAGATTATAGCTATCTATCTTTAGGTAGGTATATTGTGCAGTTTGCGAGGTAGACTAAACTGTCTTTCCTCACACAATGTCAACCAGGCGATATGTGTGTTTGTATGTGTTTTACACGAATTAAAATTGGTTTGTACCTATAACCACCCAAAGTGACTATTAATATTTTAACTATATAAAAATAGGTATGTGTATATAGTAGGTATATACAACTAAATATTTTCTACGAAAGTAGCTTCAGAATACTTATGATATACAAAAACTTTAGCTTTAAAGAAGTATTCCTTAGAAGAGTGGTTTTGACAGTCAATGTGAAAATAAAATTCACATTAAAAACGAACAGAATGAAACGAAAAAGCTCTATTTTTAAGTAAAAGAATATTTGCTTTGGGCCGAAACGGTCGCAGCGCAACTTTGAATGGCAAGCAGCCTTATCTATAGCAATTGATGGACATTATTTACCATGACAATGGGGTGCGATATAACGAAAATTTTCTTTTTAATGAAACAAACGTGGTGTATTGTGGTACGGCAGCTGGGGACGGAGGACGACGTGGCGGATGTCCGTCGTCTGAATGATACACTCGACGCGACGCGGAGGCCGGTACACAATACTAACTGGAGAATAGACCTGTGTAAGCTTGGTTAGCGTATTTAATAAAATCATTTCAAATAATATTTTTATAAATAATTATATAATTAATCGATAAGAAACCGTAGTGGCGCAGATGCACAAACGTGCGATTGTAAACGCGACGGTTGTCGATTCGATTTTCACTCGGGGGAAGGAAATATTTAATATTTTAGGCAAAATCGGTGTTTTAATTTTATAGTCGATGAAAAGTAAGAAAAAATAAACTTTATATTTTGAATATTTTATCGATTGATAGAGACCTTTTAGAAATTGTCTAGTCTAGTATTGTAAAATCTATATTCAATTAAAAAAAACTGCACCAATATATGTTGTTCAAAATGAATATCAAGAATTACGAACATAATATCAATTAGCCATGTTTATAATTGTATACTCAATTAACAAGAAAATTTTCAAGTCAATACCAAAAAAATAGATTTGCACGCTTAAAATCTTATATTAAACTAGTTAAAATACACAAGCCAGTAAGCTTCTCTTGACAGACCGTGATAAATGACATCTTTTGATGATGTGAGACAAACACATACATATTGCATGGACAGTTGATTATAGTCCACCGTGACTTAGCGGATGTCCGTCCCATGAATAGTCTACTCGAGAGCTGTACTAGCGTGAAGGTTGCTCTATTGGAACAGTTGCTAAGAATAGGATTGCGAAATAACCACTTAGGATTCTGAAATAGAAAATGTATATATGAAATTATTTCGGTAATACGGAATATTATAATATATATAAAATTTTTGCTGAACCGAAGCTCCCGATTTCCTATTTTCTGCTTAATTTTATAAATATTGTCTGGCGTTTTATTGCCAGAGCACTAAAGTGATATTATCACTTTAGTGCTCTGGCACTTTAGTGTACTCATTCTTCCCATTGGAAATCGAATCTACAACCCTCGCGTTTACACTCTTGGTACTTTTAAATTTATTTTTTTATTCTTTTAAAAATATAACTAAGCAGAAATATATATTTGCGCTTGGCTTACTAAAAATAACAGTTTATATTAAAAACTAGCGCGTAGAAATAAATGAAATAAAAAACGTAATGCAAGTTATGAATGACATTTGTGGTGGGCGTGACGCATACCATCAGCCAAATATAAAAATTATATTTTATTCCCTCTAGTTGTACATTAAAAATAAAATATGATTAACATATCGATTTTGATGTCATCGCGGTGTAGTTGAAAAGTGTCTTAAGTAGTGTACTCACAGTGGTTGTAGCTTTGATTCGCACGTAGGGTATAAAAAAAGTGCGGCATTGGATTTTACCATCTAACAACACACAATGTCTCAAAAAGATGATGAAAAGTGAAAAACGGAATGTCTTAACACTACCTATTGTCTGAATACATACTGAAACTACCTACAATAAATGCTGCAAATTTATTTTCTAAACAAAATAAACAAAATTTTCACAGGTAAGTTCTGTTTCAAGACGTGAAGCTCACGCACACCATTAACCTCAGAACGGCGGAAGATTAGAGCAATATCATGCGGAGGTGGCGCTTAAGAATGTTTAACGAGAAATTAGATCAAACCGATAAATATTGGAACACATGTAGTTGCTACGGGGGAAACGTTTTAAGGTTATGTTGGTGATAAGTCTGTATTTACTTTATTCACATATTAATAAGAAAATCTAAATTTATAGTAGTAGTCCTATGTCCTTTCTAATATCTCTTAGAATATATGTACAAAGTTTCATGATAATCGGTTGAGCAGTTTTGTCGTAAAAGCGAAAGTATGATGATGTATGATTACATATTTATTATTATTGCAAAATATTTTAATTTGAATTTTCTTTAAAACACGTCACATAAAAACTGTTATAATATCCTTTCTGAAATACCTAATACTAAAAAATGATAGACATAAATCAAATTTGCTGTAACGAGACAATTTAAACACATAAATAACCTTGACATTATTACTCATACGAGCACATCACAAATATGATATCATCACAGAAATCGTTATACAACAAATAAATAAATGTTAAATGCGCGATCTAAATCTCGGCGCACACACCAAGCAAAATATCTCCCCTCGCTTCCTGCATAATACGTAGCGTACGTAACGCTTATATACAAACCGCCTTTTATATGTGTATATATATATATATATGATTCAGTTAATTCAACTGTAAGATAACATGCATAAAGTAAAAATTCACAAGTCTGACGACAGCAGAGCTAAATTACGGCGTGTACGGCATCAATCTACCGAAGGGTCTATTTCGGTCTCAACCTAGTACGCAGTCTTTGAAATTTTAATCGTTACATTCACCCTGTCCTGATGGCACACTAGAGACTTGCCGCCATGTGTTTATTATGGAACTGAAACACTTACAATGTACAAAAATTTAAGGTTCAGCAATTAGCGTCGACTTGCGTGGGAATTTCTAATTAAAAATGTCAGCGGCTCGATGAAATATGAAATAGTCTTCTTTTTCGTGCGAGCGTTTATTTTGCTATAAATTATATATACTGAAAAATATACATTAGTTACACAGAACAGATATTTATTGATCTCTACACTCTGTAATCTGTGACGAATACCGAAGCTACAACTATATCATAGTATATATATAAACATATATATACAAATAATTTCAAAATATGGCACGAAGACTTTAAAGATTATGTTATTTATATTTCCATCATAATTCACAAGACAAAACTCGATAATTCAATAAAAACATTAGAAGCGATAAAGTGTTGAAAATTTTGAGGACGATAAGCGTACGCGGCACAACAAATCAAAATTCAAAACGCCGGCGGGTGGACGCGCCGTGCCGCTACATTGTTCGTGGCTTTCATTGGACGGGAGAGTTAAAAACTATACTCATACGGCAAAATTAACAAATAATACAAGTATAGAAGTCTAACTTGCCCTAGAGATTTTATATTAAATCTAAATACTTTATGAATTGGTTAGGTAACCTAGTCTTACTGACGGGCTGTTATTATTAATAAATATAACAATAAGTTAACATGTTTATTTGTAAAACGTATGATAAAAACAGAAACACACATTTATAGCGGAGTTTTACAGCTTTGTCCTCTATTAAATATTACTTTGTCCTATTCAAAATGCTAGTGTAGTCAGTTAAATTACGTATGTGAAACTATAAGCATATAAACTTAGACGGCGAGTTTATAAAGGGATACAATGTATAAATATGAAATGGAAATTTTAATGAACAGGAGTAATACCTAAAGAGACACTTCTTTTTTTTTTCGATTACGTAGGGGATTATGTAGATTGTGTATGTATTTCTTTCAAGTACGATGGTCCTATGGCCTCTGCATTGGACTTTACAGAAAATTTGTATAAGTATACATATTTATACAGACATAGTCAAATAACCAGACGATACGTGACGTCATCATCCTATCCTCATTGTACGCCATGGTTGCGTTTTCAAACCACTAGGTTTACTATAATGGATTCTGTCTTGTATGTATCGTTATACATAAAATATTATTATTACAATGACGATCTCTATTATAGAGAGACGGTATCTATCCAAAACCATAACAAGTGTATGACCTAAAATATTTCATACAGAAGCTCAAACATAATGGATTTTAATTTCCAAGTTCCAGTAACACATTTAAAGTGTACCAACATTATACGAGCGTCTCGTGTTACCTATACGCTGCTTTAAAATTTAAATCTTATTTACATTCACCGTCTAGTACCGTGTCGCCGAAAATGGCTCTTAACTAACACTAAAAACATTCGGCCCCTGTGGGACTATTTTTGGTGCCCCTTTAGGACTGTTAAAATAGAATATCAGCGACCCAGAATATAAAATTCAATAACTAGCAGCTGAGGGTAGCACTTACCTACGAATATACGAGTACAGTACTAGTAGTATCTGTAACGATATTTCGATGTACCGTAAGATAGCGGTGGACCGAGTAAGTGTATAGTACACGGAAGCAACTATGTACTATGATATGAGGCTAAAATGTGATGTCTTTCCGAAAGTTTACTTAGGTATTTTCATAAAAAAATATTAATATTTCATATTGTTTATAATTTTTATATTTATATTTTAATGTTTTTCTCAATCAGCTTAAACAGCTCACAGCTTTAGATATTTTAAAAACATACCACCCATATTGTTATCAGTGATAGAATGTGATAACTTATCACATTTTAACATTTTTGAAATTATCAATAGCAATATTTAAAATACAGGCGATTTTCCCAAAGGCAAATTGTCATATAGAGCTGCAGCCCTCACCAATATCTTCACCAAACACACAAATAAGTGGTTATTAGATAATATTTATATATGTTATATAATATAAAACTTCCCTTATTTGCCGTATCTAGTTCCAGAAATGCAAGAAAATAAAAAAAAAGTTATAAAAATATGTCGCTAGTTAAATAAAAAAAGTCTGGTCTAGCTTCGTGCATCGACTTTTACTAGAATGTTTCGTGGTGTGCCCCACTTCCGCCAGCGTGTACACTGTACACCTAACAATTTTAATTACGCTTTCGATATAGCTTTTACCTTATTACGCTGCATAATATTACACAGCAAACTTACATATCAATTATTAATGAATAGATATTGATGATGGGGTAAACTAAACAACGATATTGGAACTTTTAAGGCTTTTTTTAAGGTTAACATGGATTTTTAGGCTGCATTTTTTTTCCTGTAATTAGAGAAAGGCTGGATACCTGATCACTGATGGCTCTTTTTTATTTTGATCAATGAACATATTGATGGTTGTAGCGTGTATAATATGCTATTAAATATATGTTAATTTATTTACCTATACATTTAATATTTTTTACAATAATTTAAAATAAATTAACCTAATATTTTCAAAGGTTATTCCTAAAACTTTAAAATTGAGAATTCTTTTGTAATTTGTGAATTTATATGAAAATTATATTTACTCTACGTTACCATCCAACAGGATAATGATAGCGACGACGGCATTTGTCAGCTCCAAAACCGGATATCTGGCAATTTGTGATGTAGCTCACGAGTATACTCGTACATATATATTCTTTATAAGTAATATCTCTTTGTATTCCAAATACTTTATAATAAGCATTTTACTCGCTCAAGAGAGTCCGTTGAAAATATTTGAATAAAATGTAAATTATTTTTATAATTACAACCAATAACATCAGAGAACTGGTTTACGCGTGTGAGACCTTCCTTTTCTTCCAAATATTGCCTAATATTTAAATTTTTATTTTAAACTGACTTGAAAACTTCCTATTAAGTTCTAGTTAACCGTGTTCATTTGAATGTTTATATATTTGACATTTGTATATTTCCGATATCGTTAATTTTAATGTTAAGAAAATTTAAATTTTATATATTGAATGTATATAATGTTAGTTTATTTGTAAAACAAGTATTTGTCTCCAAAATTCAGCAGAAAATGGAAAAAGGAAGTGTCTTAATGGGAACAGAATGTCTTAACACTACGTTCCCAGGATCCCTCTGCCTACTCTGTTAAGAGTGAGAAACAGCGTGAAGCTAAAAAAAAATGTTTAATAATTTTCAGGAATAAAAAAAATCTTCTAATTCTATCGAATGACTATGTGAGACATCCCCAATAATGGAGGTAAAGAATATTACTTTTACGTTTTAAATTTAACATTTATTATGGTTTCATATTTTTTTTACGTAAATATATACTGGTACATTACGTATATATAACGTTAATTAAAAATCAAACCTGACTGATAACGACAAGCTAAATAGCGGTCGTCACTGTCCGTTCCATTGTTTTACACTCAATCAACGCTA
The DNA here is from genome assembly GCA_016802625.1 of Heliconius numata. Taxonomy (NCBI): domain Eukaryota; kingdom Metazoa; phylum Arthropoda; class Insecta; order Lepidoptera; family Nymphalidae; genus Heliconius; species Heliconius numata. Next base: position 133,016 of record JAEBDU010013172.1, read on the forward strand.
CTGCAACTGTGAACGTTTTTGAGCAAACCGCAGTTTATTTTTAGGTTAACTTTGTTTATGTTTTAATTTTGAAACACGTGGTGACTAACGAACCTTTTTTTTACTATTTGTGACGTTATGTCGGTTATTGTGTCAATTAGAATATAAAAAAATGTATTTTTTGAAAAAATATTGTTCGAAAGTAATGAGATATGAGAATATTATGCGGTGGATATATTTTACCTGTAATTACACTACGTCATATATCAATGTCATGTTTAATCAAGTCATCGTTTTGTTTCGCGATTCTGCATTTTGTGAAAGTAAGATATGGAAAGTACTTATATGTATTTCACGCATGAAAAAATCTCATCTAATGGTGTTTCTTAGTTGAACATTAGGCTAGGAAATATTATTAAAAAGCTTTCTAAACTAAATGCTTGTGTTTGACTTGTGACTGTGTGATGAGGTGCAACTTAGCTGACCGTATGCAGCATGGATATTATGTTTAATTAGGTACGTAATCAAGTCCAAAGGCCAAGTTGAAGGCTTTAAATATATTTTATTTAGCTTCACGCTGTATACACACAATAGGATACCGAACGTAGAGTTAATATACTCCCGTTTCCTACTTGCCGCAAAATTCTGGAGGTATTGTGTGTTGAGTGGCGGAATTCAATGCCATCTTTTGCCTCTTTACCAGAGCGAGGAAATGAAAATATTAAATATTTCACTATTTCGAGTGGGAATCGAACCCACAACCTGTCGCGTTTACCCTACTCCACGTCTGGCTTCTTACTCTGGTTTAAATATTATAAAATAAAAAGTAAAATTTACAAGAACCATCAAAAAAAAATATATATTTCGTTAATAAGTTACAACGTAAAATAGAGACCGGTTCTTACGCGTCCACCTGCGCTCGCATCGAGGTTAAGGTCACGAGCGTCCCGCATTAACCGAAACATCGCAACGCAAACCAACCTGAAAATGTCAATGTAAATATTGTATTCCCGCCACGACGCGCGACGGCCATCTTGGATTTCGGTTCAACCGGTTTGGGATAAGACGCAAGCAGCATCGGAATGTCTCTTTTATTGGATTTCTTTTGGATGTCACACAGCTGTGTGCTGTATGACGGATTGTTATCATCTACAAAAGGTCCGAAACGTTGGTAATTCTTGTCTTGCTTTTGTATCCTTTGTATATAGTGTGTGTATGAACTTATGAAAATGCCATAGTAAGTTTGTATCTAGGTCATCTTCCTTAATAACATAAATTTTACGAAGAAATGTTATTATAACATCGCAATTAGTATAAGCTTTATAATTTTAAAATCGCACAGCTCTTAAAATAATAAAGTCTTTTACGTGTAATCCTCTGCTTAACCTTCCTTTGCTGTTTGTTTTGGACAGTGCTAATAATTAAAATCCATAACCCTCAACACTTCTATAATTAACACTACAGATATTAAAACTCTTGCAATAAACGTGAAGTACTGACTGCACAAAAAATACAATCCAAGCTTGTGCTGTTCCGAACATTAATTAAGACGAAAACGATAAACATTAAAAGGTCTGAAGGCGATTTGAAAGATTTCGATCTTATGTTGTTAGAACAAAAGCCGATTTCAATTGGAGCAATTGACCAGTTTGTTCCGAACACATTGTGGTTTCAAAAAAAGGTTGGCATTAGCGCCGACAGATTTTCAATTGGACTACAATCTTACATCGTGTTGCAGGAATTGGACGTTAGTGTGGGAAATGTAGTAGCACGCTACTATGGATATAGACTAGTCGGGGTAAAACAGCGAACGAGTTGCTAACGAGGGGAAAAGTGCCTATTTCCGAGGCGTAATGACCGTCGTGACAACCTTCATCACCGACCAAACGCGGGTGAGCCGCTCTGGATGATTGTTGGCAACGACGCTAATACTAAATAAACTATATACTTAGTAAAGCACCCCATTTAAGTGTATATCACAAGATCATATAATACTTTGACCTATTTATTTACATTTACACAGAATTATGAAGAAAAATAAGTGAATTATTGTCATGTGTGTCCTAAATAAGCAGTGATTCATTTTTACTTTAGAAATTCATAATAATAAGGAAAATCTTCTCAAAACTTTGTAAGAAGCTATCAAAATGCATCTTCATTGGAATACAATTTAAAGTAGAAGTTACAAGTTTCTATAAAAATAAATAAATAGAAAATTGCAATTAAGCCGGTCTTGGAAGCTTTAAAATGGACGGTACTGGTTTAGTCCCCTGTCAGCGTTCTGAGATTTATTTAAAAAGTTCCGTATAGTCAGAATGCAATGTGTTTTATTTTGAGTAAAATCGATTCCGTTGAAAGTGGTCGGATTAGATTGGATATTTTAAAGCGTGTAAGTGGGTATTATTGAGAACGTCAGCTTTACAGAAATACTATCTATGCTTCTATATTAATATTATAGAGCTTTAGAGTTTATTTGGTTGAATGCACGAGTATCAGAATCTATTGATTGGATTTAAAAAAATGTTTTTGTATTAGACAGTACATTTATCAAGGTTACATATACATCACGTTCGTTGATTGAGGCCATTCGTAGTGCAGGGGCACAAGCATGCGACTATAAGCGAAAGGTTGTGAGTTCGATTATCACTCGAGAAAATTAAATATTTATTATTTTCATTTCTTCGCTCTGGTAACGAGTCCAAGTGCCGCGTTGAGTTTCGCCACTCAACACGTATTGCCTCCAGAACTCGGCGGAAAGTGTAGAACGGAAGTGTCTTAATGAGAAAAGAGTGTCTTAACACTAGGCTCTCAGGTTCCCTCTGCTTGCGCAGCGTGAAGTTAAAAATATATATTTGATGTTGCGTGCTGTATCTGCAATAAGAGTTACTTCGAGCACTTCAGCTTATTATGTTGTACTTCATATACAACTGTTAGTTATTTCCAGTTGATAACGGGGGCGAAGCCGCCGGTAATACTTCTTTATCTAATCATTATCCTTTTTAGTTACGAGTTAATGAGTATTAAACAATAATTAATTAACATACTTGTGTTGCAGATGTAAACAAATGTTTTATTTTTACCAAATACCTATTGGTTATTAACAACTACAACTTAAATTTTTCTTTTTTAAATATTTGCTAATATTTCATTCAAATATGTGAAAATAAATTAGTTATGACATATAGTCTATACTTCATACAATATTAGTTTTTATGAAGTGTTCGTTAAGCCAACTTTCTCATTTTTCCTATATTATAAATAAAATAGACACGTTCTCCAATAAGCAGAATTTTTAAACGTCTTAATAAATAAAACGTTATGACTTAGCCAAGCAGAATATAAAGTAAGTATACAACCTCCGCGCAAACTCGTCGTAAACACACTTTCGTTGGGAACTTGAATGGACTCACACGAAGGGCCTGATGCGTTCCTATACTAAAAGTTACTGTTTAACTTTGTGAAGTGTTGGATATTTGCTATTGTCTCAATCGAAATAATATGACAGGGAGTATCAAATGCTAAATTTATAAGGGAAATAAGTATTTTAAAATGTTGCTATTGAATTCTGGCATTAGTCTTTTAATTTTTGTACCACTCACAGATAATAAGCACTTGCATACTCAACCTACTCAAAAAATATCTAGATGGTAATTTTATAATATTTTTCTGCGTAGACGAAACCCTGTAAATCTTGATTACATTCGTAGTAGCCAAATTGAAATATTAAAATTTAATTAGTTTAACCAAAACGAGCATCACAAAACGTTTATGAATTTAAAATTACCTCAATAGTTAAAAAGGCATAGTAATTAATTATTTGCTATATATTGCAAATAATTTACATAAAACAAAATTACATGAAATTGGCTTTCCATTTAGTAGAGAAGTACCGATATATATATGTATGTATATATATATGTATATGGGATAGGCAGAGGAAACCGGATTGTGTTACCAGTCGAATTAATTACAAGTTAGCCTTATTATGTTAAATAAGCCATTATATATTTAAAGTATAAAGGTGAATGATTTTAAACAGATAAATAAATGCTACTTATTTACCTACATCTTCCTGCACCTCGTACATTTATCCAAGTAAGCAATAGAAGGACCAGCTTGACGAAAGAAATATTTTATAGTTAAGTATCTTAAAGAATCTTTTATAAGTAATAAAAAACCTATAAAAGGATAATTTAAGTAAATCTTGGACTATAAAAATGGTTTAAAATCAAGAAATTGTTCATTTGAACTAATAAAATTTTCTGGTTTCTGGAGTTCAGAGCGATTAGCTATTGAAGCGATACTCGCCGATACCTAACTTTCTTGGAATGTTACTAGGATCACAGGCCCTTGACCCGCAACTTTCTCAAACTACGAAACTGGCCGTAAATTTGTTTTAACTTTTCAAGTCAGCCCAACTATGCAACATCATATTACACAATATCAATAAAAGTTAAAATTAAATGTTTGTATGTGTGTTTAGAGAGAAAAGGTGCTAAGTAGGTATATTTATAGTACGTTCAACAAAGGTGTGGTTCAATGTGGATATTGACATTAGCATTCAGTAAATAATTGTACATCATTAACAAATAATACGTTCTATTTTCACCATTGAAAATAAAAAATAAAAAGTATATATTTTTTATACTCAAATTTTAATTAGGTACACCAACCTATAGCCCGGGGATATCGATATTCCACGTTATTGAAAAAAAATCGTTAGGTATATAAAATTGAAAATTTGGTGTTTTACTATCCTAAGTAAATTTAGAGGGGATTTCGAGATTAGGCTCAATATTGAATGAATAAAGAAATGACTTTTTGCGACTAGCTCGTAAAGGGCATCTTAAGTACAGAAACCCGCTATAATCGTGAAGGCGAGACCCTTTCCTTGAGGTGAGCCCATCAAACCTTACGAGTCCAATAAAACACGATTGTTTTCCATTAACATAGACGTATGGCTACGGATTACGATGCCCTTCGGAAAATATTTTTATTTATATTTATACACGGTTCTGGTGTAATTGAAACATTTCTATCGTAAAATGATTAAAAGTTGGAATATAGCGTAAACCTAAAGAAATAATCTCCAATTTTTACATATTATTAGTAGAGAGAGTAAAGAGAAAGGAAAATAGATTACAGTTATCTATATATATAAAAGGACTTGTCCTCACTGACTGAGGTAAGACGCACGCACAGCCGTAACCGCTGTGCGTAGAAACGTGGAATTTGGACAGATGTTTACTTTCGTAATCTGGACATCCACTAAGAAGGGATTTTGAAAAATTTTAACCCTAAAGGGGTGAGATAGGGCTTGAAAGTTTGTATAGATTTTTTTTTAAATCGCCACCGATTTTTATAAAATTTGAAATTTAGATTTTTAAAAGTATTTAATTGAACACGTGTTTCATGGTTTTCTAGAATTCATCCCCTAAGGGTGCAAATAAGGGGTTGAAAGTTTGTATGCAAAAATCTTTAAATCGCCACCGATTTTTATACAATTTGAAATTTAGACTCTTAAAAATATTTCTTTGAACACATGTTTCGTTGTTTATTAGAATCCACCCCTAAATAAGCAAGCGAAGCTGCGCGCGTCCGCTAGTATTGTATAGTTTTATAATTTAGGACATCCCTAAGTAATTAATTTATTCTTTCAATTCAGAACGTAAACATTGTAAATAGGCTGTGGCAGTCATCACTTCAAAATTCATCTATCGGGCAGAGGCCATTCAAATAAAATGAAACCTCGAAAACGGGCCGCGCACAACAACAATGGACAGAAAAGGCTGAGCTGTTTAAGCCCCAGTCTCGTTTTAATTAAAAAAATCTCCAAAAGAACATAATCAAGATAGATTTTGTTCAAAATTATTTTTGTAGAGTCAATTGACCAAATCACCATTAAGTGACAGAATTTTATATTAATTATGGTAAAAAAAACAATTAACTATCCAGATACAATTTCAAGAGAATTCAAAATTTTATTACATATTTTTTCGGCTTCACGCTGCATTCCGAATATAGCAGGGTTAGGCAGAGGGAACCTAGTGTTAAAGACATTCCACTCCCAGCTTTCCGCCTAATTTTTGAGGCATTGCGTGTTAAGTTGCGTAACTCCAAGCCACTTCTTCTTCGCTCTGGTACCAAGGCAAAAGGCATAAGGCATCACCTTATTATATAATTAAATATCAAACATTCTAATAAGATTAGTCTGAGTACTCGAATCACAAATAAAATATAAACGTAAAGTAGTCTCTTAATATTATTCAAAAGTTTTCCATAATCGTTTTTACATATTCATTGAGGTGCGTTTGAGACGCGACGTCTGTACGAATTTGAATAACAAATGGCTGACATCTGCATGTTTCTAACTGAGATTTCTACGGTACAGTCAAATAATTGTTAAAAGAAAACCATATTGCCGGACACAGTTAACAAATTTTTACATAATTTCGTTGTCGTAAATCTGCGTAAAAAGAAGCTTGAGACGTTTCATTACCGACCTTAGAGCACTGATTGCGAAACTTCTGATTTAGTTAAAATAACATTAGTAAAGTTTAAAAGAACAATAATTTATGCCAATAGAATTACGATGACATTTATTTATATACTTGTTTTGTGATGAAATGTTCAATATAAACTTTAAGTTTAAAGTTTACAAATAACTACCTCTTAACTGCGGCTTCGCCTGCGTGGTCCAATCGAAATAACGTGTATGATATATTTGTATTGACCATTGTGATAAGATGACTCACGTGATTTTTCAATTTGAACCAGTAGTTCCTGAGATTAGCGCGTTTAACCAAACTCTTCGACTTTATAATATGTAGCTACTTAAGAAATATTGCTAAAATTTGCTTTTAACAAGCATTTTCAATCAATATTCACATGAAAAATAAAATAATAAATAATTTTACAATACAGCATAGGTAGTATTGAGACTAGACAAACAGTACTGAGGTCATCGGTCTGCATCGACATAACGTCACCGATGGCCAGACAAACGCAAGTCGAATAACAATGATGAATGTCTACTGCCTAGCACGGTGATTAAATTTTCCACACGCTCTACGTTCCAATAACGTACGAATTTAGATGCTAGAATTCATGTCAATTCTTTATAGAACCTACTCTGCCACTAGAAGTTTTTTTTACTTCTATGGTTGTGCTTAATAACATGTATAAATGTATATAAAGTTTATATAGAACAATCCTCGAGGCATCTATTCATTTTAAAATAAATGAGATACCAGAAAAAAATATAATGAAATAACAGAAAAAACATAATGTATTAATATATTAAGCTCTTAGCTTTGCGAAACGTTTTTCTTAATGACACAAAAACGTAATATTTTATGAAACTGTTGAAAAGATGACCCTTAAATTCGTTACAAAATATACAATTGTACATTATGAAAGATCGTTGCGTAGGAAAATATTCTGGTGGTTTTGACGACACGAATTATTACGCAAAAGGACGTTACTGTGAATTATAAATGCGGTGACATACAAAATTATCCAATTTTCTACTGAACAATAAAAGTATTATAATTATCAAAGTTTCACATGAATACAAAGAAAAATAATTTTGGGGATAATATTACTACATTATATAAATTAAAAACCAACTTGATATTTCCGGCCTAGCAGAGTAGTCAGCGGGAAACTAGTGCTAAGACACTTCCCACTTTCTGCCAAATTTAAGAGGAATTTGCGTACTTAGTGGTGCAACGGAGACGCCGCACCTCGACATATCAGACCGACCTACTTCCACCAGAGCGGAGAAATTATAATAAATGAGTATAATCTTGCCCACGATTGGAAATCGAACCCCCAACTGATACGTTAAAGCCACGTCGCTACGACGACCTCCATCCACAATATTACTACACAACTAAATATAGTAAGTAAGCAGATATGTGAGATTAATTAATAATTTGATTGATTCTCGTGAAACTAAGCGTAAAGCATATTTCACGCAAATATAAATTCAATAATACCATCACCTGCGAACGAACGACGAACTTCATGTGAATATTTGTTGAACCTTCACTGACGGGTTAGGAAATTAACTAGCAACGAGAAGAGGTATTTAAGTAACGATGCCAAGGATGATTCGTTAATGTAAATAAGCAAGTATTACAGCTTTGGATTGCATCAGACTAGTGCAGGCCTCTAAATGCCTACTTAGGTGAACTCTACAGAAATGACTTTCGTATAAAATAAAATAATATTTATTTTTTTAGTGTAAGTAGATGGCCATTAAGACACTTCTGTTCCCAATTTTCCGCCGAATTCTAGAAGCATGGCATGTTGAGTGGTAGAATTCAACGCCGCGCGTTTCATCGATACCAGAGCGAGAGATTTTTTGAGATTTCCTTTAAAATAATTAATATACGCCTGTGGGAGTGTGTTGAATGTGTTAATATTTCATCCCCTACGGGAGTGGGAGTCGAAGTCATGACTGTGGCATTTACAATCAGATGCTTGTTCCCAAGATGGGGTTTTAGTTTAAAAAATACAATCTAAGGCGACATGTACAGACAGTTACACCGATACGATTAACGTGATGTAACAATTATAAGCCTTTCGCGATATAAGCACTTTCGCACCATTACATATATTCTTAACTTTTATAATATAAATTCTCATAGATACATTAACACACCAATTAAGATAAAACACAAATCAACAGTCAACAAACATAAATCACACAAATCTCAGGATTTACAATTGACAAGCAAATAAAAGTTTAAATAATATGAGAAAACAATTGAGGATTGTCTTCGAGGCATGTCTCCAATATAGTAGAGGAGTCGAGCAACAGATCCCTACGAATATGTTCGCGAGCTCACTGCGAGTTACTTACACTCTCAATTCATTTTGTGTACTGAATATATTATATACAATGTTAGGAAATAACCAACCTTACACCCACTACTTACGGACTAGAGTCACCCGACACACTTTTTTGACAAAATAAAAGGGAAAATTCGACCATTTATTCACACCATTCTGGATCGTATAGTGGTATATATGCGGCACAAAATTGTTTTTTCTAACGCAGAGCCTTGGATATACATACATAGTTTTGCAAATTCTGAGGTGATTATCGTTGCATAAAATTTTTTATTACGCAAAAATTCAATTATTATAAAATGTAATAGTTTTATTTTCATTTATATAAATGTTTTTAGAAATAATTAAAAAATAAAAAAACATATTTTTAATATTTTTATGTTGCACAGCTTACGTTAACATTTAAAATTGTCCAATAAAAATTGTATACATACTTAAATGAGTTTTATATGCAAAATATGTAAAACGTAGTTACAAAGCTTAAACGTAAAACTGAACTAGGAAATCTAAATTAATAGCTAAACGCATAAAAATTTCTTAGCAATAAAGATAAAGAAACTCTTTTGGTCACCAACGTGTTTTATGTAGAACCTATAACCATTACAGCAAAATTGATTTCAATTTTATGGTTTCTGCTCCTCCGAATCCAATCATTGTTATCGCTTGTGTATGCTATTAAAATGTAATGAGACCAAGCGTTTTAGAATGTGACCCAAATATCTATCGATTTCGTTGAGGCAAGCAGCTCTTTTGTCATATATAAAAGATCTTTCATTTAAACCTGAACAGTTGATTAAAACTTTTCACCATCATTTTAAAGAAATGTGAGGTGCAGTTTTTTTATTCATTTACTTTGTGGGTCCTATTATAAAAACTAGGATAACATTTATAGTAACTTAATAAAATATCATAAAGGCCAGTCGCTTTGCAAGGACACAAAGTGTGACTGTAAAGGCCACAGGTTGTGGGTTCGATTCCCACTTGAGGATATGAAATATTTAATATTTTCATTTTCTTCGCTCTGGTATCGAGGCAAAGCGCGGCGTTGGGCTCCGCCGATGAACACACAATGCCTCCAGAATTTGGCCGAAAATGAAGAACAGTGTGTTTTAACACTAGGATCCCTCTGCCAACCCTCCTCCTTGCGAGATACATCGTAACGCTAAAAAATCATACATAAAATGCAAAAGTAGGATAACATGGTGATATAACAAAAGACATGACGGTCAAAGTCAGTAAATTCGAAACACTGTATGAATACTTAATGTTCACATAGTTTTCTGGTCGCTTGTTAGTCTATGAGGCATCGCACTTGTACTACATATCGCCCTATCTCAGTAGAATGACACGCAGGCTGTGACGCGCCAACACTCGCGTATGGACTCTTGCCAAGCTATAGCGAGTACGGTACGCGTTAGCCAGATTTTGTTATATCTATTTAGAATTTTAATATAAGTTGAATTTTAAAATGTTTTTATTTATATATTTTAGATAATCTTATAAATTTTATATAAGTATTTTCCTTTACCTACATATTAATTTCAAGATGTATGATAATAATAAGATATGAATGATCCTTCACATTTAAATATCTAAATAAATAAAAGCTGACTGCACATGACATGATGTCTGAAAAGATAAATTAGATATCTAACGCGTCAATGGATACAATATATCTGCTTTTATATATTTTGTTAAATTGATATAAGGAAAAAATAAGTACATATTATTAATAAAATTATTAAAGTAGCAACTTTCTATTTAAAACGACTCTATTCAAATCAGTAATAAAGTATAGTTTAGTAATATTGTAGTAGTGTATTTTAGGTAATACTTATTGCATAATTCTAAACCACATATAGGGTGGAATAGCGGTACGGCTCCGGACATCGATATCGATCATGCGGCTGCACCCCAGAGGCAAGCATCTACAATTCCCGTGTCATACGCCGTCTGATTCGAGTGCCAGATGATATTTACAATGCTTATTTGTAAAACACGTATTATATGAATAATTATTATATATTTATCTTTTTAAGTTTTCCACTGTACCCCTGTACATATCATGGTAAGCAGAAGGATCTTGGGAACCTAGTGATAAGACACTCCGTTCCTATTAAGACACTTCCGTTCTCCATACGAATAATTTGTATAATGATGTAATATTTACAAATAGAACTTGGAATAATAGTAGGTAGTTAGTATAAATATTTTTGAGAAAAAGAAAAAAAATGTGTACTGGTTGTATTTAGTAGCATTCACATTAATAAGACAAACCTAATATATTTTTAAATTGAATAATAATATAATTAATATTTTTGTTTTATATGAACTCCTTTATTACAACAAAATCATAATATAGCGCCATAATATATAGCACATTTTTACTTTGCTCTGTATTTCTTAGAAAATTAATAAAATCTAAATATCCATATTAAAATTTTTATAAAAAATGCAAAATTTGTGTATGTCATATATGTTCAAAATTCATTAAGTTTGAGCATTAATTAAGTCCGTGAACGCGAGTGTTCTTCATTAGTATTGTGTAAATCGTATATCATTAGGGCCTATGATGTGAAGTACCTATGAAACGAGGATGTCTGGGGTAACTGATTATGTCGTCCTTGCGTTATCTTTCCGTCACAAGGGCGCTCCACTACAAGGTATACGCTATAGCTAATTAACAGGGCTGTCGTTGCTGTAATGCAGCATAACAACAAAAATATTTTTTAATTGGCCCCTCAAAAATATAGGTATGTAATTTTTTTTCGGTACTTTTCTTTGTTAAGTATCTTTACTCAAAAAATATCTAGCTTTGTATTAAAAAATGTAATCAAATATTTTCACTTTAAAAAGTAAAAAAATATCGAATAACTACTGTAGGACTGGCAACGATCTAAAATATACATTATGGTTTAATGATAGTCGATACAAGATAATTTTACATGATCTAAAATTTAGCTATTAAAAAATGTGTCTGTTATATTGAATATTTGCGATGCGAAACTATGTAGAGAAATGGAAAAACAACAACAACAATTTTACAATTTTTGTCTTGTCGAATTACAAACGATTATTATAGACCACCCTTGAAGTTATAGACAAGGGCGGCCACTAGCCCTTATATAAATTGAATGTATTAAAATATGTAATGATATTTTCATTATGCTTGGTAGCCCTATCTGAAAGCATTGTACGTTTGGTTAATTAACTAACATGATGAAACAATTAGTGCTAGATAAATACCACATATTATGATTGTGATCATGAACTTTCACATTATAACATTTAAAGTACACATGACTAAACTCGAACTCGAACTAAAACGAAAATATTGAATTTCTAATTTTTACCCATTTGTGCAACGCAAAGGAGAGGAACAGTCTGCCATATCATAGGTACTTATTCATGAAAAATCCCCGGGTACCAAAAATATATGCAATAAGTACTATAATACTGCTGTATAATTTACTTCTCAGTCTGTTAAAATATTTACTAAGTGATGTAATTAACTCTCTAAACTTTACACCAAAAATAATATTGGTAACTTCGTTCCCTCTTTGCTACGCTTCTACTATGTATAATTTTATTTGAAAAACTCTACATTCTATTTTCGAGTAGTATATATATGTAGCCAAACACTTAAAACACTCTAAATACATCGACATATTACAGGGGAACTACACGAAAAAGCTTAATTTAATTAGGAGGATTAAATTTAAGCCGATTGCTTGAACTTCATACGTCATGACCTCGTATTTCGACTTACTTATTTGTTGCTAAAATTTTAGTTCAAACATAATTATGTCCATAATCCGATAGGTACGCCCTAATTCTTATAAGTTAAACATATCGCATTTCAACAATGTTAGCATTCGTAAAATCTTTTCTATGAAGAAATGGAAAAGTACCTATATTAAAAATGAATATTGTCTTTTAACATATCGTATTACTAAGTTACGTATTAGTAGGTAATTAGCGACCGGACCTGTCGAGGTCGTGTTGGAGTAGTGTTCGATTTCAATTCCTATTCTTAAGATATTGTTTTTCTTGTGACTATAAATTTCTATTATATACCGGCTTATGTGTATGAATTATATGATCACAACGGTTATTTAAATATATACAAAAAAATGAGAAAGTGGGTTCAAAACATATAATGCTTTGTTTTTGTTAATTTTAGGTTCATGCTGTATCTCGTATATAAACCAAAGCGCAGCGTTGAGTTCCACCACTGAACATGAAATGTATTGAGAAGTAGGGATCGGCTTATCGTGGTTCACTAAGTGACCTCTGTATTTTTTAATAATATATAAGGAATTCCGTACAAAGTTTTAGTTTTACATAAATAAAAAACACCTTTGCTAAGTTAAAATTAATGACTTGTAACCAATTCTAAAAGAGTCCATTTCTATTTAAATTCCTATTATATACAAAGTTTTCTTTCACATTACCTGTTACTGTCAACCCAGTTCATTTATAAAAGGTTATTTTAAATCGGTGGTTTCATCTAACAAAGCTTCTGGTAGGATGTGCTAAGTCCAGTGACGTTGAGCAATAAATTTATTTGGTCCACGTAAGGTAGGGCAGATGTCTTGCGGGTACCTTACAGATGGATGTGTTGGGCCGTTCTGCATATGAGGAAACCACTAATGCGGGTTTTATAGTCATTTTCAAAATAAATGGTACGTTATAGTAACCCCTATTTTATGAATGTTATAAAATAAAAAACTGCAGTCAGTTCGGCCGACTTTTGAATAAGCTGCACATTCTAACCGCAAGATGCCGAGACTCATTGTGTGGTTTTGAAGAAGACAAAAAAAATAGATGAAGAAGGCATTGGTGGCTTTAGTTTAAACTATTTTAAGATTTAGAGGCTGAATATCTCTAATAAATAATCATCACTAAATCCGCTCCAAAATACAGTAGAAGCAAACAGCATAATAATTTCTGGGATTTAAAACAGTTGCTTAATTACAAATAATCTTGGTGAACGGCAAAGCTTATTATAATTTATTTAGGCTAATTGTTCCGACGCTACGTGAATCGAGGCAACAAAAAATATTTTTAAAAAAGATATTTCAATGAAGATTTTTAACACATTTTAAAATGTAAAATAGTACGTTCGGAACGTAGCGCACTAATCTTATTAGCTCATCTAATGAAATATTGTCATTTTATATAGCTTTAGTTTGGTATATTTTTGTACTAAAAGTAATTATTTTTATTTATACATACAGAAACAGCCAGCCGGCCAGGCCAATCGTGGCGCAGAGACACAAACGTGTGATTGTAAGCGCGACAGGTTATGGATTCGATTCTCACTTGAGTAAATTAAATATTTACTATTTTTATTTCCTCGCTCTGGTGCTGAGGCAAAGCGCGGCGCTTAGTTCCGCCACAATGTCTACAGAAGTGAGGATCGAAGTGTCCTAACAACAGGTTCCGTCTGCCGCACTGCTATCTGCGGGATACTGCGCGAAGCTGGAAAAATATATTAAGGGAAAAGATATACATATTAAGGACGTTTAAAATAAAATTCTGCGTATATTATAAGTACATCATGGTTGCAAGCTATTTTCACTCATGTCCTGAGACATTCGAAATAAAATTTCAAATAATTCCAAAAAAGGCCAATCCAAATGACATGTTAATGAAGTTAATGTCCAATTTTCTCAACATAATATGTGTGTTAATACCAAAAAATAAGTAAAATTCTAACATTGACATTGAAGGAGCGCTAATTCCGAACAGCAATTCATTCGGCAATTCGTATCTATTTAGAAAGTGAGTAAAAGCTCAGTAGGTGGTCGTAACAAGGATTTAACGTCTTAGTTCCCAGGAGTATGATGTCGGTTCCCTATTTTGGAACATTCCGTACAAACACCCCACCAAACTTTCTCGCTCCGAGTAAATGGGATAGCAATTCCCATAAAACTGCTTAAGTCACGGCCGAATTTTGATAGGAGATAATAAGTAATTTTATTATGAACTGTGCTTAAAATTTCAATTCATTCACAAACTTGGGTAGTTGAATTTTATCAACCCTAATAAGATATTTAAATATGATAAGACCGGAGAAGGAAAACTTTGTTAACTTTGTATAATTTATTGACAATCAATAAATATAGGAATAATAAAATGTTTATAGAAACTGCTTTGCCGGTTATGAATCATTATAGGTTGTATTATTATACTCTCATAACTCGTAGCAACCTGGTTCCCGAATAATACAACAATGACATCACCTCAACAAACAGTCGCATCATCAAGACACGGAAGTCATTTTAATCGCTTACCTAACCCGCACTGCGAATTATTTGCACGCAACCAATGATTGCTTCTATCAATTACTTAAGCATACTCGTAATATAAAAAGTGGAAAATTTTATTTACTAGTAGACAATGTATTGAATATAAAATAAATTATACTAATAATAACAAGTTGTCCGTGGATTGGATTGTTGGCTCTCTAGACCTTGGATACTAACAAAACAAACAAGATGGGAAGAATATAGAAAATGTCGATCTCGAATTTTTATACCTTTATTGTACAAACCAAAATTTAACAAGTAGATTGTAGGTTCTAAGATAGGATTTCCAGAAATTTCTACGGGATGTCTGGAATTTATGTGGTAACCTTGGTTAAAAGCACAGTGAGTGATACACACTTCATGGCGACGTAAAACAAAATAACCAAAAAAGAGGTAGTCCTCTCTTTCTCTCTCTCTCTCTCTCTCTCTGTATATCTATCGGCCTATCACGCCATAATACGTAAAGACAAATCTTCGTTTTAAGGATTAAGTATCAGAAGGTATAATTAAAGGCTTCCCTTGATAATATATAAAATAAGCCGAATGAAGGAATCATAGAGCAATGAATCGTGAGACGTGACCTCGTCCGCAGTCATGGCACCGTTCATTAACAAGGCTGATCATAACGATATCATAACTTATAATACACGTTTATTTATATAAACGTATCTATAAAATATATATATACATGTTTTAATATTTAAAATACATACTGAATATGTTTATATAACTAGTGAGTGTAGAATTTAATATAATTGTTAATTAAATAAAGATTTTTAATTTCTATGTAGGTATATGTTGAAATAGTAAGTTCAAATCTCACATGCAGATAAGTAATTAATTATTTTCTTTTAAAATAAGTATAGTAAATTTCTGCTAAACGACGGCCAAAATCATTTCAAGCAGCGTAACATTTTTTGGACAAAATTTTAAACTTTTACTGTCCTAAATAACACATTAAATACAGGTAACGGATTTTTAAAATACAGAACTCAATCTTGTATTAACAATAATCAAAGATGTTGAAAGAGCCAATTCGACCTTAACCAATAAAAAATACTGGAATACGAGTACTCCAGATCAATTTGCTAGAAACCAACAATAAATGTTAAAGGTCACTTCTGAATAGACTCGTGATATATTTTTATCATAGTATTGGGTCAAATGTACCTATACATATACATATATATGAGTAGACTGTTAGACTAAGAGTTTATTTTATCGGCAGTTTTCCTCCGGCATTTTCCGATATTAGGCGTTCACGCAGAAGGAAAATAAACATTTCGCTTACATATTAAAAAGAATAAAAAATAATTTCAACTTCTCTAAGAAAACCAGAATATTACGACTTATGACTTAAAGGAAATTTTTGGGTATTTTTTTTTTCTATCAATGTTTTGTGGCATATAAGTTATAACTACTTTAGTTATATTTGCTACGTACCTAGAGTTAATTAAAAAGAATAAAAAACAAAAGAGTAAAGGTGGCAAAGAACTTTTAATGCCTCGTTCTCATCTATCAAGACAGACTGACTTTTAAGTAAATAAAAATTAAAGCTCAATAATTTTAAGCAGTTTATAATCATTTTCTAGAGATTCCGTGATAAATGAGTCGTTCGTATCGTTCTCTACCAATTTTACAAAGTGGTCATAACGTTGAATTTGTTTAAATGTGCAAATAATTTAGGCCAATTTTTAAATTTCTCAGAGAATTCACAATCAAAGGTCTGATAGCCGATGTTCAATTGTCAAACGGCACACACTTGTCGAAATGTATTAGATAAAGTTGTCAAAACTTATCTTTGATACGTTGACAGGTGCCACATAAGTGATATATGAATGCCGCTTGATAAGAAGAATTTAAATTTAGCAAGAAAATAAAAACTAAGCCATATACAGTCTTAGTAATTTAAATTTGAGGGTGAAAGAATTCATATGTATAATATATATTTATCTTTAAATAACTCGTGTTTATTTAGTCGCATTTCCAATTTTATAATTTTAAGAAGAAACTACTATTTGGACAAAATAAAAAAGGTCTATTGGAGTTTATTATATTATTTTATGTTATTAATAAACGCATTAGACATTTAAAAAATAAATAAAAGAAACGAAAAAATGAAGCAATGCGCATACGCGTTTTGAAAATATAGTACCATATAACCTATCCATACAATCTACGATAATATACCTATTATCACTATATTATGTACCGTAAAAAATATATATCTAGCCAGTATAAATGATATTAATAAAATATCTAGTTCTTCTAAATGGAACATGTTAACTTAGCCGGAAATATAAAAATTTAAATAACATTAATGTCAACAACATAAAATTCATTACAACATCCTATGGTGAAAATAATCGATTGTTGGAAAGAATCCAATACTTTAGACAATATTCTTGCGGCTGTCCACTATCAGAGACGGCAATTTGATCCGGAACGAAATTAATTCTAATTTTAGTGTATGAGTAAAGAAGTCGTCTTTAGTCGATGACACTTTTAGTACGTTTTTGTTATTTAAACTATCTTTTTTTTATATTAAACTAGTCGTCGCCCGCATCATCGCTTGTCTAGACAAGTAATGAAAAATTATAGTTTTTATTTTGTCTTAGTGCATAGAGTATGGGGAAACTCTCGTCAGTAAATCCAGTAGTTTCATCAGTTTTGTCTATTACGTCAATTTATATCTTGTCTTTTTAAATTTATTATGAAAGAAAAATAACTCTTAAGTCATGATGGAAAATAATATTATAGAAGAAATTCGTACACGTCACGTATTAATGGAAATATTAGTATAAATTACAAGTAAATATTACGGATGACAAAAACACAAATCCAAATATCTAAGTTTCAATGACGTTCTACAGAAATTGTTATAAAATAGTGATTTTTATCAACTCTACTAACTCTATCTAATTTTAGATAAACACAATAAACACGTTAGAAGATTGATCCGATAGTGATGGAAGTATCACTTATGTAGTTGATAACTAATTTACGTCAGCCTCCGCTACGGACGCGGGTGAGGCGCGAACCCGTAATCGGCACTCATTCTCCCAATTATAACTTTGAATTATATAGAAGGTTAGCAACCATGTCACTGGCATATTGAGATAGTTTTCAGTTTATTCCGTAACATAATTAAAGGTAAATATAGCATGTGTGAATTTAATTATTTCATTATTTAGCGTTTTAAAATAGACTTGTATATTTGTTACATGAGGTAACTCTTATTGAAAAAAGTTTTTTTCAATTCGAACTCTATTGGACTTTCCTGAGATTAGTACATCAAGCAAACAAACTCGTTGGCTTTAAAATATTAGTGTAGAATATAATCGTTATAGAACTCTGAGATGTTATAGAATATAAAAAATAATGCACATGCAATATGCATATTAATCTAACATTTATTTCCATAATAGGTGTACAATAATTTTAATCGCGCATCAATCCACACATGTGATGGGCATTGTTGTGATATGTGTATAACGAGGAATATTCTCTTATCAGAGTACAAACCAGTGTTGATCTTATTACAACAAACAGGCAAGGATTATATTCTACAGCGTACTAATTACTGAGTTAACCTCCTTAACGACGCCGATCCTATTTAAACAATCCGAAACTTGAGACCCATACATGCGCTTAATAAACTGAAAATATACCTCGACAATTCTAACAATAAATTTAAGGCCAGGTATAAGAAAAGCAAGACAAATAACTTCCACTTCAGTATAATAAAAATGTTGGCATGATAGGCAATCTATAACATATCGGGCATTATTAGATCAGATACAATACGAGGAAAAATTTCATTTCTTCACGTTCTTCTGTCTGCGGAACCAGGGAAGCGCTTAGAATTTTAAATTTTCAATAAAACTTTACGACGACTTCTTCTGAATTACTTAGTTTAAACGGGACAAGTGCTACTTCAAAACTTACACCGTCAAAAACTCTGCAGCCGTGACAAGTATTTAAATAAAATGGTGGCAATTTTTATGAATAACTATCGGTATAAATTATTGAGCAAATTCGTTTAGGCAAATAACGTAGATGAGTCGAGCCTTAACGTCTCGGACAATGAAGCGTGCGTGAATGGTTGCTGGTCTGGCAAGTGTTTTCTCAGTGTCTCCTTCAAGGTTGGCCGTATTCTTTGCTTAAAGCCGTGTCAAAGTGTAGCCTGCGGGGATTGTCTCACGGCTGTACTAACAAAACCTTGTTTCGTCGGCTACGGCTCTGCGAATAAATGCGATCTGAATATATTATCGAGCGCATTACGTACGACTCGCTGGAGACGTACTCGTATCTACTCTAGTTTGCAGAATTCAGTTGCACACTTTTGCAACTTCATCCTCGTGCAGTTCTGTTCTATTGTACTGTATCGTACACCATTATCGGCTGACAATACTGTGCCTGAAAACTTTATATTAAAATGTTTTATGCAAATTAAACACACATACATACATATAGGTATATCTAAGGATGAAACGAGTCACTAAACATTTCCAGGGAGAGAAAAGTTATCTGATCTCGCTTAAGTATCTACAAGTGTTTGTCTTGAACACTTTTCCGAACCAATCGGTTCTTTGGCGAAGTTTGGACAAATTATCTTGGACGACCTATATAAATCTACTTTTGCTTAGACTTACCTAGCCGCTTGTCTGTGACAGCGGTAATTAATTACTGTTCGGCCTCCCCGCCGCTGCACGATTGAAGTTAACTAGGCATGGATCGCTTCCCTCTTACAATTTTGATATTTGCCGTGGCCCGTGACTGTCAACTACGGATACGAACGGTCTGCCAGAGCCAGCGCTGCAGCGCCCGCATCATTAAAAGAGGGGAATATTTTCTAATATTATTAATTCAAACGCATTATTTTTTATATTTATAGTTTAAGGTGCATTTATACACTGTTCTATAACCAAGGCCGCTAACCTTGACGGTATTATTCAAAATTTATGTAGTAGTTACATTGTTACTTCCTGTATGTGATTTTCAATTCCACGGTGATTATTCAAGAATTTCATTAATATGAATATTTATTTTGCCGGTTAGTTAATAAATCGCACAAGTCCTTTTATAATTAATTTATTTTCGCTTAGCAACTATTTCTAAAATAGAATATAGACAATTAAATTTTTTCTGGTTCTCTCATTTTTTTCCGTATATTTTGAAGTATTTTGCAAAACAGTGGCACAACATGTAACTGTTTACGCGATGGTTGTATATTCGATAACGAATCAATTGTTTTATTACCTTGCTTGGGTAAGATTAATTTGGCACTGAGTTTTATCACTCACGCAGTGTCTTGAATTCCCGTGGAAAGCGGAGAACGAGGTATCTTGACACTAGGTTCCGTATGCTCTAGCACAATATAAAAAATCTTTTATATACAAGACTACATGCAATAAGCCATAAGAGGAAGAATGCATAATAAAAATGTGTATATGTGAATGCTTAAACAGACAAAATAATAATACCATCCATTTACAGATAAGCAATAAATTCTATGACCTTCTGCTATCTAACAGATGTTTGTTGGATGAAATCATGTTCGTAGATCACGGTTCAATTCAAATATTGAGTACCGAAATGCAAATTAATCGATGACATAAGAAATAGGTATATACCTATATATAATCTGTCTGTCTGTGCCGCCGGGAATCGCGAGGCGAGCCCAGATCCGGTTGCTATATCCAATCAAAAATACTATTTTTATTGCTCTTTATGTTGCTGTTATAAATTTTAGGTTTATTTTTAATGCGTGTTTGAAGTTAAAACCGGTGGATGATCTCACAAGACTATATGGCGTTCACTATAAGTAAATATTTCTTTTATTATAGTACACATAAAATGCATTAAAATTATTTTTTTTTTTAAATATTTCTTCTAGAACTTCCTCAGATTCATACGCGCAATAATCGCTTGCTTAAATTAATGATCAAATACGCTTATTTAGCGATGGGTAATGTTAAATGGCTGAGACTTACAAAATCCATGACATTCGACCTCGCCGGTGAACGTATATTTTTCATCGCAAATATGTTTAGTCATTCATGTCGGTAGTGGAATTGTCTATGAAAATAATATATTTTAGCTTTACGTTGTCCCTTACATAAAGCAGAACCTAGTGCTAAACACTGTTTCCCAATTTCCGCGACGAGAGTGGCGGAATTCAACACCGCGTTTTTTTAATTTGTCCTGTTACCAAAGTGAAAATAAATAAATTATTTATTCCCCCTAGTGGGAATTGAACCTACAAATGTTGCTTTTACACATACAATATGTATAAAAACAAGTAATACAAAAAGTACCAAACAATAATAATTTTTTTAAGTATTCAAGATTTAATTTCTCGATGAAAAATTATTTATAATGATTATTAACGTTACGTGTATGTATATAATAAATTATATATAAAATATTTGCAATTAAAATAAATAAATAAATTACATTATTATTCATCACGCTTTGAGCATGTTTATAATATCAATTAAATATCCATTATGGAAAAATCAAGAATAAAAGGTGAGTAATGTCATTGTATGTCTGTCTATTAACCGTTTAAATATTAACTTTACTTTTGTCTCTTTATAAATAAAAATATAAAAGCCAGCAATTCAAACAAAACAACTTTTAATACTGCGCCGTTCTTATTTCTAAATGAGTAAACATATTCAGTGAAACCTGATGATTTTGCATAGAGTCGCTTTTATTTATCAGTTATTTTATAATTTATATTTATTTGCTCAATACGGCAATGAGTTTTGCCACCCTTTACTAACAGCTTCCTTTTCTCCCTGTATAACAGGGTTCCCTATGAAGCGCCAAATTTGGAGGCGGAACTCAACGCCACGTGTTGTCTAGCGGTGCGGTGAAAAGTGAGAATCTAACCCACTGCCCCATTGCGGCACGACGGCTTAAACTTGAGAACGGTGCGTTTAAATACTAGGTTTACTCTACCTAGCCCGTTTTTAGAGCGAGACATGCATTGAACTAAAGGGTAAGAGTGGTTTAAACTTCATTTTCAGCGAAATAGCCCGAAGAAATTTACGTTTTCGATTAAGTGACGAGCTTCAAAGCTCTGAAAAATAACTTCCTGTTTTTGACGTAGCCATTCATTGCATATGCGCGCGAGGCTGGGTCACTTGAAATTTAATAGCGGCACAGTCGGCCCTGTTGTTCTCTATCCTTCCATGCGTTGAGTGTACCTCGTGGGTGTGATGTGTGGAGAAAATTAAAGTAACTTTGTCTTATTTATAACTAATTTAAAAAGTACGCCAACTAAGTATTTTTTTATGTTAACTAATAAAAATATTTATACATAACTATTAGGAAATATATTAAATCAAGGCAGCATTGCAATATTAAGGTCATGTTTTTTTTATTTCATTCTCTATCAAATTTGAGGAACTATCAAATTTTTTTGTATCTTATACAAAAACTTCAATTTCAAATATGAAACTAAAACTTTAAACTAAGTTTTAATTAGCCTAGTATATTTCACAATATTTTAAATTCTATAAATATTTATTATAATTGGGTAAAATAATGTAGTTACACAAGTTTCGTTGAAACTTGTTTGTCATCTTTTGCTTGCTTGTTCAATGATATTAAGAGTAAGAGTTTGAGACTCTTATGGAATAATAACAGTGTAATATATATTTTGTGAATAATACACCTAAGGAAATCGTTATATTTTTTCCATATCATTAAATATTATTAAATTTTATAAAATAAAATGTAATAAGGAATGTTCCGCCTCATCTATATAAAAATAGAAATATTATAAAGCTGACGAGTGTGTTCAGTCGATCGCTCTCATCTCAGGAAGTACTAGTTCAAATAAAACTGTAATTTTTGTATTGTATGGCCCATTTATTAAGTAAGGAAGGCGAAGCTGTAAGTAAATGCTAGTAAATAATAAGCTGAAGCACCTCTATGTTGAAGAATTAATTAATATAAAATACGCCTTTATATCACATGCACCACATTACTGTGTTTTTTATTGAATGAAGCTACATTTCAAGAACAATTAAAACTTTCAACGATTTTAATAGAAAATATTATACCAGATATACTCGTACAGAATATCATAAAACTACGATATAATACAACATTGAATATACCTATAAGTATTAAGCACCTTTTATAAAAAAGCTTCGCAAAGTTTATTTAAGCTGGATCTAATTAAACTGACAGTAAAAAGAACCCTTTTAAAAATACTCTTCCATTTTAAAAACTATTTACGGACCAATAAAAGCTTGGGAGCGCTAATAGGTTTTAATGGTAAGCGTGAGCTTAAATTAATTAATCAGCTCCATAATAATGGTGTGAGGTTTTAAAACAATAACATTGTCGAAATCGGTTTAACACATGTCATAATTATTTTATCTTTAAATATACTACGAGTATTGTGTTGTTCGTGTAATACAATGCAATAGTTATTGTAAATATTGTATGTGTGTACAAGATTTAAATACATTATAATACTTATATTTCTAATTATTATCTCTATTTATTTATATACATAGGTATTTACTGGTGTCGAGTTCCGATTCACGATTATCATTGAATTTTGCATAATGTTTTTAGTATGGATCGAATTTAAAAGACAGACCAAATCCAACTAAATCGAACAAATATCCAGACCCATATGAGTAACGAGATAAAAAGTAAAGGATGTCAAATTTTGGCATAAAGTCTTAGTTTACTCACAGCAGGAAAAGAAGCTTAAGCTGAAATCAAAAAATAAAAAAAGCCTTAGTTTTTAGTCATTTCTCCGCTCTATACTGCCAATGTCGCTATTAACACACCACATTTTATCATTACTTCAATAGTGCATGTAGACATGTTAGACCATTCCTAAGAAACAATTACTATTCAAAATCACACGAAATTGAACTCTATTAACAACAATTAAGGTACAAAAATGCAAACAATTGAATTAGTTAGGCACGATGTGAGTGACCGTACCTTCGCCGCTTCGTTGACCAGAATAATAAAATTAGTAGACAGCACCGGATTTACTTCGTATGTGAGTTTGATTTTTATCGGTTCAAGGTTAATGTTATTTAGCACTATTCAAAGTTTCTCTAAAAAATAGTAGCGTATTTCATTTTTAATATACAGTAATGTATGTACATATTTGACAAAAATTAAAATCTCATCACGCAAAACCGCGTGTGTTGTTAAATAGTAGGTTTCTCATATATATGTATATAACTATATAGGTATTGTGGTTGAACGCAGAATGAATGAAACAATAGAAACTAGGTCCTTTACCTCGGCGAAGTACGTACGTTGAGCCTACAGTTATTAAAACTCTTAATTAAAAGGAGCGATAGACAAAAATAGTCCTTCATTTACGATTTATAAAACCACGCAGAATATTAAACGTAGTTGTTGAAATTATAAACATTAGATGTACATGTATGAAGCTTAAAATTATATAAACCTTAGACCATTGAAATAAAAATATTTTTTGAATAATTTAAGTGTGCGAGGAAGAAGCTAAATCGTGGAATGTTAAACGTTATAATGACGTCATGCAATACTCAAATACAAAGTCTAAGTGACTCGTTACTAATAAAAAAGTGTAATAATAACTCTAAATAATTTAAACAAAAACTATAAACTCTATATTATTTATAATTAAAATAATATCTTCATGGTAAAATCATAAGTTGTTATTATTATCTTACCTTGTGAGAAGAATGTTGCGCGCGCAGGTAAACACCGAAAATCCACTGGAGAACGTTACTTTCAAACGAAATCCAAAATATCCAGAAATGGTATTGGAGAACGACAGCTAAAGAAACTGGGAGTACACTCGAGCACTGCGCATTGGAACTCACGAAGAGCCGGCACTGAATCACAGGTTCACAGGACACACGTTTGTTTATAATATTAGGAGCCACTTATTAATAACTTTAACGGACCCTACTGCGCATGCCCACGAAACACGCGCGTATTTTGAACAAGGTTATGTTGCAAGTTGCAAACACAAAACACCACACGTACTTCCAAAGTTCCGAGCGGATTCCTATAAGAGCCTATTCGTGCAAACTTTTTATACGTCTGCGTTCACTTTTATCGCCTGTTGATCACTTAACTCGGCTCCGAAGGCGAATACAATATTATTTGTTAATTCTAACAAAGTTAGCGCACTTTTGGGACGACACGCCGGCTCTACCTGTGGCGGACGAAGGTCGTATGTGGTTATAAACACTTGTAAACTCCGGAACCGGCAACAATTCAATTCCACGTGACACTGTCAAAATAACACAAGTCTCACTATAGGAGGTGACACGAACGACTCACTGGACCTGCGAAACTTCCCGATAACTTTTGTGGGATAAATGAAACGAATAGAAAAGAAAATAAACGAAGAATATTAAAGTCGGCGACTGTAAAGCCGAGCGTCCGACACTCCTGCTGAGCGCTGTACTAAGCGCGAGAGGCCGCACGACCCGCCCCGCCCCGCGCCCGTCTCTGATCCCGCCCGCGCCCTGCGACCCGCGCCCAGGCGTGCCGTGAAAAATACTTTTAAAGAAATATTTAACAAAAAAAACTACTAAACTATAATAAATATATTAACTTTGTAGAGTTTATGAATTAAAGGACTGTATAAGTAATTTGTATAGGTTTATGTAGAGATGCGGGCGGAGGCGGAGGCGGCGGGTTCAAGCATTCAATTAATCCGGCAACACGTGCGTGATGCACCGAGCGTAGAGGAGAGGAGAGGAGGGTTCCGCACAACACGGAGATAGGCATAGTAATCCGGTTTTACGGACCGACTAAGATTGCTTCGGAATTCAATTACTGTGCATTGTTGTTTCGTGTATCAGTTTTAATAGTTGTGTTTATGTTTCACTATTTTCTATATATTGATTTTGCAAATAAATTATGATAATATACTAATAAAATTAATTAATGTTTCTAATCAATTTTCGGCTCGTTTATTTTTCAAATACACGTTATAATATAACTTTTAAATCTTTATAAATAACTTTATTTTTTATAATTTACCAAGAGTTTAAGCGAATTTCGTGAATATATTTATATGACAGGTAGAAATATTTTTCCATGTGAAAATAATTTAAGAGACAAATTCGAATAATAAAAAAAATACTTTGACGTTTTTTTGTGCTCACAAGTGTCAAAAGTCACATGACCCAAGTTTTTTAGCGACTCAGGTAGAAAAATCTCTTTTATTTAAGCGTTCAGTTTGTCATGCGGTCAAAAAGGTTGCACGCCGCTAAGCTTGGTTCATTAGTAAGGATAAAATACTTATAATATTACTATATACAATATATAAAATACTTATATAAAATACTTATATAAAATACTTTATATTATATATATAAAATACTTATATTATACTCTGGAGGCATTGCGTGTTGAGTGGCGGAACACAACGCCAAGCTTTGCCTCTTTATAAGATATTAAATATTTCAATTTCCTCGAGTGGGAATAGAACTTGCAACCTATCGCGTTAACAGTCGCACGCTTGTGCCCCCTGCCCTCCGTCCACAAAAAAATATTTATAACTTTATAATAAAATTTAGATTTTTTTATGTAGGTATACGGTATACCGTATATTAATTCGAGGTACCGTGCGCAATGGACGGTCTGTCTGCTAGTCGGCTGACTGCAAACGCGGTTGTGGGTTCGATATCCATTTAGGGATCAAATTACTATGTTGTAATCTGGCAGTATATAAACGACACGTAGTGACTAATAATTCCCTTCTTATCTATTTTTAACTTATAAACTGTATACTGCGTGTACGAAAACTAGGTCCTCACTTTGTCCAACCATGCAACTGAAGCGTCTACCTGTAGATACTTTTAATAATGAATTATCATTCCAGTGGGGCTTAACGCAAACATGGCGTGCATCAGATAAATACTTACTATGCCGCTATGTGTTTAGTTAAAATAATAATTACACTTCTGTACTATAATTACCGTTGACTTTATTTTGCGCCATCGTAACACAGTGGGGCAGTATCTGACTGTAAGAACATTGGTCGTGGGTTCGATCCCGCTCGCGAGAATTATTTATTTTTATTCCTTTGCTCTGGTGACAAACTCAACCGGACGGTTGAGTTTCGCCATTTCCGAGTACAAAGTATGCTTAATATTAGGTTCTCATTGCCCTCTCCGCTGTATGCGGGCTGTTATTAATCATTATTGAGAGGGGACGACGTGGCTCTTGGCGCAGTGTCACAGCGTGTGATTGTAAACGTGACGATTGTGGGTTCGATTCCTTCTCACCGAAATTAATTATTTAATATTTTCTCTCTCTCTGGTAACTCAATAAAGCGCGTCGTTGAGTTCCGCCACTCACCACGCAATGCCACGAAAACTCTTCACTTCGCTAAAGTGGGAAATGGAGTATTTTAGCACATGTTTTTTTCTGTCTACCCTGCTATCATATGCTGGATACATATTTTACCATAATATACGTAATTTTGGATTTCGAACATAATGATGTTCGAATAAGTGCATAATACAACAAATCCATACCTATATTGTAAATTCGAAAGTAACTCTGTCTGTCTGTCTGTCTGTCTTTTACGCAATCAGGGCCAAACCGCTAATTTAATTGTGATAAAATACTCATATACTTGAGGGTCTCGGGATGAACATAGGATACTTTTTTTTTCATATTTGTAATATTTTCGATATATACCAATATATTAAAATACTTATTAATTTGACGTGCAATTTATTCCGCCATGTTAATAACAACAGTCGTTGCTAAGCAACAATTTGCAAAGTTTGTTGTTAGAAAACGTCACCCAAAATAAGCTTGCTTAACGCATCTCTCTATTGAAAACTGAAAATAATTTCATAAATATATTTAATAAATATTCGTATAGTTCAAGCGGGCGTAGCCGCGTTCGGGTCCACTAGTACTTATATAAATATCAATTGAGCCCTTCAAAAAGAGTGTGGGAGCAGTAGTACAACTTCGTTATTGCCTCTACAAAGTTACTTACAAACAGTCAAGTGGTAGCTTATTTTCAAAATCTACTTTTAAAACTTACGTATAGAAAACTAAACCTACATGTTATATTATGTTCAAAAATATAGCAATATATTAAAGAAAGTATATTTTTTGTGACATCTTTTTCAGCTTTACGCTCTATTCCGTATATAGCAGGCTGGTAGTGACAAGTCACATCGTTTTCCACTAACCAACTAAATTAGAGCCTGCGCGTCGAATACTGGGATTAAGTTATTTATAGTGTTCTTTTTATTATTTCTTTTTTGAAGAAACTATTATTTTTAGGGTTCCGTACCTCAAAAGTTAAAAACAGAACCCTTATAAGATTACTTTCTTTACGATTTTATCAAACTAAAACTAGTGACAAATATTCAGGTCAATGATCAATAGAAGCATAGAAAAAAATCAAGCTTCTAAGTGTACTTACGCAATAAAAATATGCGACCATTTATGCGCCAAAGACATGAGAATTTACATTACAAATAAAGGAAAAAATCTGAAACAACACATTAATAAGTATTTTATAAAAAAACATTCCAATTTATTTGTAGTTCAATTCATACGAAACAAGTGCATGGACATATGCAAATATAAACTTAAATTTGTCAATTTTTATAAGTTGTGTTACATTGAGATACGATTTTGAATAAATTGGTACGGAAGCCGAGTCCGACTCACACTTAACCGGTTTTTGGTTTTTTAAACTGTTTTTTAAATATATTTTTCGGTATGTAATTAAAGTATCTGTTTATACAATAAAAATATAAAAAAGGCTTTTATAATTTAAATTACTATAAAAAAAGTTTCCACGAACCAAATATGCTTACTTTGTAAGATCTAGGAATTATTCTGCTAACAAATAGCACACATAGGTTTATATCTTTGCACAGCGAAATTGGACTCTTATCGCTAAAAGAATGTAAGCTGTAAAATCATATATTTCTAGTATTTTATATTTATATAGTTATTTTCAAGCAACATTTCATATTTTTTTCCGTATAAGCACTAAAATAATATATAACACGAATTTCCACAGATTTTATAACACTCTACTTTCTGCTTCAATTCGAAACATTGTATTATGGGTAGCGAAACTCAACGCTGCATTATGGTTTTTTAGAGCGGGAAATTACTTATGGATCAGCTAGGCATACAACATTATAAAATTAGATTATGTTAACATTTTGAAATGAAAAATATTAAAATATACGTATACAATATATGTGTTATGTAATACAAATATGAGAGTTGATAAAAAGGTAATTATAATATATACCTAATAGCGAATTTCCAATTTTCAATAAGGCTAATTGAAATGTGTTGATTGATGTGGGTCACGTGGTTTTTAATAAAACATGTCATTGGGACTACAGTTTTTGTTTCGAGTAAATCAATATTGGCAAAAAATATGTGCTGTTTTGATCTCTTTATCCCGCTTATAGCTAGGCAGGCAAAGAATACCTAGTATCAAGATAAGCATTGTATATTGAGTGGCGGAACCTAACGCCGTGTTTAACTGCGGCTTAACAAAATAAAAACACCTACGTCGCGTCTGCTGTTCTGCATTTTCAGCATATTTAATGCGATGAACGAATAATAATAGGAACAGCCATCTTTAATCTATTATAGGTACCTAGTAGAACAAGTATTGTAATATAATTTGTCCCGATTTAATAAGACAAATTTAAATATTCCAATTATTATTATTATTGTTCAGGTATTCATAATAGTTTTTACTCCGGTGAGTGTTTGTATTATATTTATGTTAGTAACAAAGTTTCACATTGATTTCCGCCACTCAACACGCAATGCTTCAAAAATTAGGAAAGGGAAGGAAATTATGTAGGAAAATGGGGAACAGAGTGTCTTAACATTAGGTTCCCTCTGCCTACCGTGGTATGAGGGAGATGCCGTGAAGCTGAAAAAAAATAAATGAAAGTAATCTCTAACATGGTAAAATACTTTGCAAAGCTGAGTTATCAGATAGTAGGTATCTTAGGGTAAAACGTGGTAAAACAATAAGTTCGGAAGTTGCCGTCAACTCAATTGACAGCGGACGAACGCGGAAACCGTTCCATTTCAAGCAGTATTCTCTCTCGAGTTATAATAGTTTCTATTTCCAACTACTTTATTTTTTGCTCCGTATATAACTTTTATAACTGTTAGCTAATTAGGTTAATAAGCTTAGTTGTTATATAAGTTAAGACACGCATTTTCAAAAGGTTTATTTTACCATGATTATTTTTTTCTATCTTCATCTTGGTATGGTTCTTTGTTTATGGCGTTCCGAAATATCTTCATCTTCGTTGGCCGTAACTAAAATGGCAAAGTGAATGGAGTAGATGTATAAATCATAATGTTACAATGTTTCAAAATTTTGGTATTTAAGTATATATTTATAGTAGTATACTACTACTGTACTTTTCATTTGTTCACATATAAATAGCATAATTTTTATGTTTGAATGTCAATATTCTAAGCTTATTATATTTAAAATTCATTTTATTATCTATCTATATTATCATTTCTATTTCATAATTTCTGCGTTGCGAAGCACTTGAGCATTTATTAAGTACCTACAGCTTTTCGCTTTGATTACTTGCACTGATTTAGAAAATGTTATTTATTTATTTTAATTGGTTCAAAAAGC
Source organism: Heliconius numata (assembly GCA_016802625.1). Taxonomy (NCBI): domain Eukaryota; kingdom Metazoa; phylum Arthropoda; class Insecta; order Lepidoptera; family Nymphalidae; genus Heliconius; species Heliconius numata. Next base: position 163,841 of record JAEBDU010013172.1, read on the forward strand.
GCTGTAAGAGACATTACTATCTACAGTATCAGAAATTCACAAAGGGCAATGTATTATTATACGCAAAAGAATGCTCCATATCCGACACTACGGTTATGAGGTAAGATTCGATTTCCGCACACAAAGCGATTGGTGAGAATGTCGTGTCGGACACGAGCAACCGATAAAATTTCAGACCTTTGTCTTTTCTTCTAGTGGAAGTTTTGTTAAGAATCGGGAAATATAGGAGATTTAACTTTTGATTGTTTGACTTTTATAAGTTTTATTCTTATAATATTGTGTATTACTTTCGTTATTTGGAAGTTCATATTCTCTGTATTTTGCAGATTTTGATAGTAGGTTTTTAGCTTATTATTAGTTTTCTATAGTTAATAAATTGATAATATAGTTTCACATTTGTCCGTACTTTCTGTAATCTGGATGGTATTAATAGAAATGTCATGAAAATACGACTTTTAATATTTTGTTGCAAAAACTACTATCTCATAACTTTTAATACAAAAAATACAAATTTTATAATATAATTCTTATTCTTACATTTAATTTCCAATAAAGAATCTTCAATGGTTATAGCTAAAACCAGCTTAATTACTTATTCAAGTTCCGTTCAGATCATCTCACCGCCTCAAGAGTAATATTTATCACATAAATAAAAACAGGACCACCTCGTTAGCCTGTATCGTTTCATCTCGAACACGACACTCAAATCGAATGTTTGAAACTGAAACCTGCTAAATTGGCTCCTTCCAACGCAATAAAATCGAGGTTGTTGAGGATAAGCTTACAAAATAATTTAGATGTCGTCTTTTTCCCATATGTTCGTTCGCTATGTAAATATATTTTTATTGGATGTCAAAAAGAGATTTCATTTAATATTTTAAATAAACAACTAATAAGTTTAGCTTTACAGATAACTTTAAATATATTTTTTATTGTATTGTTTATTTTTGTGGTTTTGTTTTTCACTAAGTTCATTTTCTACTTTAATTAAAGACAGTTACGTTTAGTTAAGTTTACGGAATGACTTGACTCTAAGATCTCTTTACTTACCTTGCTTTTTAATATGCGGGATACAGCGCTTCGTAGAGATGAATAAAAAAATATATTTCTAAAGAAAATCGATTTCATCACTTCTGTTTAATAATATTGCAGTCAGAAAATTACTTCTGTACATTAGACTGGAAAATTGGAACGTTCGTTTATAAGATTAAGTGCTTGCTACTCTCGTCCGCATTTAAATATTAAGTAATGGGATTCCTTTTAGATAAGTAACATCCGGTGTAGTACCTAAATGTTTTAAATTTATTATTTTGTTACATTTATAAGTAAAGTAAATGAGGCCAGTAGTGGCGCTGGGGCACAAGCGTGTGGCTGTACCTATACGCCACAGGTTGTGGGTTTGATTCCTATACGCAGAAATGGTGTATTCGCTAGCATGACACACAAATTAAATTAATAAAAAAGGAGAGGACACATGACATTGAGGCCTGGAGTGACTGGAAAAGCGACGGTTGTGGGTTCGATAACCACTCAGGGAAAAGAATTAAATTATTTATTAATATTTTAATTTTTTTGTTGGTATCAAGGCAAAACGGGGTGTAGAGTTCTACCGCTCAAAAATTTGACGAAAACTTTACCTACCCAACTCTACCTATCCAACTATATACGAGAACCTGAGTGAAGTTGAAAAAACGAGAGGTTTTTAAAACGAGAGATTGTTATTTTTACTTTTTTAAAGCAACAATTAAGTAGCTTAGTAAATCATATAGTAAGCCAATTTATAACTAATGCATAAAAAAAAACTCTTTATTTTTCAACCACAATTCGACCAAGTTACCTACTTTATTCCACTTTCAGGTTTCATTAATGCTGAAGCGTAGGCATCTCCAATTTTGTTTCACCTACGCTACGTGCTGATTTACCATTCATTATCGAACATCGTGATAATGTGATCCATCAACATATTGAATGTCTATTAAAAATATTTACTTTAATGCCTTTTTGATGTTCGGAAGAATAATAGGTACCCAACATGTTGTTTCGTGATTCTCTGATAACACGTGATTTATTGTTTTTAAGTTATAATTATAGGCTTTGTCTTTTGTAAACAACTGCCACCGCTCTATTTTATTTTTTGTTAGTAAGTAAAACTAATAATATTAATTATAATGCTGAAACTAATTGTAAATATATCTATATCTATACTGAGAAATATATACTATACCTACACAGGACAAAAAAATAATAATTTCAAAATATTATTATAAGTAACGTCATAATTCGTAAGAATGATTATCAATTAACACCATCAAGTATAACCAAGTATAACTCCTCAAGAAGTTGTTAGCTCATGCATGTTTCCTTAAAGTGACTCTTGAACTTGCTCCAAGCGTTAGAAATTATTTAGATGCAGCTAAGTTTAATATACATTTGACTTCTATAAATTTACACGAAATTCTGTTTAGTTATCCTCACTAGCAAGTTATATGTGAGCCCATTAATATTGCAATAATTTAACTAATTAATCTTAAAATATTATTCAACGTGCAAATATTTTAGACGTCGTCGTCTACGAGGAGATGGGTTTAACAAGCAATCGTTTTCTATACATGTTTTTACACTTGAAATCGTCATTGATATTTTTAAACGGAAGAACGGAGTAATGAGTCACTGTGTTTAATGTTTATTAAAGATAGAACAAAGTTGAAAATAAAATGATATTACATGATATTAAAGGATTTCATGTCGTCATGGCCTACAAGGGGGCGGGTTAATATTTTCATTTCCTCGCTGTGATAACGAGGCAAAGCGCGGCGTTAGGTTCCGCCACTCAACAAACAATACCTAGAGACTCCGTGCAACGTTTCGAGGATCCCTCAGCCTAGACATGTGCGGGATACCGGATATAGCTTGAAGCTAAAAAAAGATGAAATTAAATTTTTCAGATTTAAGATGTAAAAAATTTTAATTTCAGAAGTTTAATCTTTTTTCAAGAGTACTCAGTTGCTTATACAAAGTAAATTACTATAGTTGATATTGGATACGTATTCACAAGCAAATTTAGAGGCCAGTCGCGGCGCAGGGCTGAAGTCCGTCATTCATCACGCAATGCCGCCAGAATATGACGTTTTAACATTATGCTGTGTGCGGTATACAGCGTGAAGCTTTAAAAAGGTAAATTTAGCTATGTGCCCATAGACACACAATAAAAAAAAACTATTTACTCGTCATCCTTTGAAAAACTAATAACATAAGTGTTTCTGTATTTTATTCTACAAACATTTGTAGAATAAGAGCTGACACCTTAAAACGTGTCCCTAATGGAGTGCACTATAAATATTATGCAATCGTGCAGATAAAATCAGTGCTTTATGCGTTATATTTGTAGTTTCATTGTTAGGTAATATAATAATTTAGTAATAAAAAATGTATGTTTTTTCAACTTCACGCTTTATCCCGCTGTAGCAGGATAGGCAGCTCTCCACAATCTGCCGAATTCTGGAAGCATTGCGCGTTGAGTAGCGGAACTCAACGCCGCGCTTTGCCTCGACACAAGAGCGAAGCAATGAAAATATTAAATATTTCATTTCTTTCAGTGGGAATTGATCTAACAACCTGTCGCGCTTACAGTCACATGCTTGTGCCCCTGCGCCACGACTGCCCTAACAATTTTTATATATTTTTAAATTATTCTTTCAATTATCACGCTTAGCCAAACGCACTCACATATGCAACAATAGCATAGATATTTCAGGAAATAGTAACAATTTAGACACATTAAATATTGCAGATTATTTCTACAAATATAATCAATGAACATAGCTTTTCTAGTTCCAACTGTATCAATATAAAAGTCACCTATATATGTTATACGATCTGACGGACGCTGGCTTTCAAAAGTCGTGATTGGCCAAATTATAGCAGCGGAGGTATCGACGTGTGGAACTGAAACTGAACATATCAGTCATTTGTGACTGAAATCGGAGTGGAATATTCATTACGCAATATTTCTCCCCAAGAGAAAACCGTGATGGAGCGTATAGAGAGGAAAAACTGGAAACTTCATTCCACAAAGCGTACGCCTGAAAGGGGCCTGTGAAAAAACATTTTCATTGTGTCTGGAACTCGCTCGATTTTTAATCTCTCCCCGCGTCCCCTGCAACTTTATTGTGAGCTTTGCGAAATCTGTTGAACTGACTGCCACTAAATCGACGGTTATCTGCCTTTAGTGCCGATATGACTGCGAAGTTTACTCGGTGCGAGCTCTACAAACGTGGTTTTGCTCTTTTCTGATACCAGTCGCGCCTAGCATCGACGACTAACATTGAATATTTACCTTTTCAGTGTTTTATGTTACGCTCTTATTTATTAATTGGCAGTAACGAGAGTTATATTCAATTAGGAGGGAAGTTGTGAGTTGGATATATTGTCAGGGGAATTATAAATTATATTTAAAACGATTATCGCTCTTATCTGGTTAGATATTGTTTCAGCAAGACCGGGAAATAAGTGATGTCAATTTATTCAATTATGAAAATAATTTATCTATACCTAAAAAAACATGAGGTTATCGTGGCTAGATACATAGCATCTGCATGTAAACGCGACGATTTTGGGTTCGATCCCCATTCGAGGAAATAAATTAGTTTAACTTCCTCGCTCTGGTATAACGACAAAGCGTTCCGCAAATTTAAAACGCAATGACTCGAAAATTGGGTGGTGCGTGAAGAAGAAAGAAGAGCGGTGACCTATTAACACAAGGTATCCTCAGCCATCTCTACTAAATGACAAATTAAAACTAAATAAAATTTATATAATTATATACATAATGTCTATTTAATATTTATCATTAACAAACATAGCAATATTTGCCAACATTTTTAAGGAACACAACGCTATAACACTCAAATACAATATGTAGAAGGCAAGGATCCATGATGCTCCATGTTTTATTCATAGCTTGAGATAAAGGTGCTGTGATGCCAGCAAAAGACGCAGTCATACATTGATCGGTAGGTATTGTGGTGGATTGTTCGTGTAAACAATACATATTGTGTTTTGTGATGGTAAATGGGAGCGGAATTGCTAGGATAATACCTGTCATTGTGACGTCATTATCGAGTAAGGCAACCGTCTACGTATATTTATTTATGCCAGCTATTGGTGTGAATGACGATAAGATGAGTAACGGCATTGTTTTAAGGTAAACGTTTGGGGATCAGTGTGAATTGTTATTTGATGCTGGTGTTTTATAAAATATGTTTGTTTGTTAATTGGATATTGCGGTAACTGCTTTTTTTATAAAATAACATATATAAGACTGTTTCTAATAAAAATTCTATAAAAATATAGTGATATTCTGTTTTTTTTTATCGTGGAGCTAATACGGATGCCGCGCTTTTTGCCTTGGCACTAGAGCGAAGAAATGATAATTTTAATATCTAATAAATATTCCCCCGAGTGGAAATCAAACCGACAACAGTCGCATTACAGCAACAAGCTTGTGCCCATTTTCCATAACGGCATCAACATCTGAAATTGGTATACCTACCACAATAGCATTGAAAGTCGAAAATAAAGGTTTCTTCTATTATATACGAGTATTTTACAAAGATTGTCAACGTTTTGTTTGGAAGTGTGATAAATAGTATACGTTTATATTATTTACGGCACAAATCCCACGTGCAAATAAGATTGAAAAACTAATTTCAGAGGCAAGGGACCAGTAAATTAGTTTTGCTTTTCATATGCAGGCTTAGGAACATCGAAAATGGTTATTACTACGCTTAATAGTTTTTCTAAATATGATAAAATATACATTAAACGTTGGCAATTTTCCTCAAAAAGTTATTAAATGTAAAAATTGCAATAAATCGTAAAAGTATTATTATCATCGAGCAGCAAGGATGTATCCAATAGCTTAGAATATTATAGGTTCTAAGCAAACTTGCGAAGAACTATTACAGTATAAATATTCTCCTAGATATAAAGAAGAGTGGTTTTTAGTATTAATATTTAATATATCGGTTTAATGAAAAATAAAGAATTTACAATTTACTCAATTGGAAATCGAACACCTAACCGTCTTGGTTACAGTTAAAAACTATACTATTCGCAACTGCGTTTGCAATTAACGACACTTAAAATGAAAATGGCGAATAGTTCAAGTTTTTTGCTTAAAAAACTATTGAGTTAAGCACATAAACGTTTTAAGTAATGAGTTTCACTCACTGCCACTTCTCGCGATGGAATTATGAATAAAACATAACGCTCTAAGGACGGGTGTCTATCTTATGTTTCAGTGAAAATAAATATGGACCACAATTTATTTTTATGGACATTTTCGTCATTGTGATACTTTCACTGTATGTTGCAGAAAAATAATGGAAGTAGTAGGTTCAATTTTTATAATTTGAGCTTGAGCGCTCAATATATAATCATGTACCTAAGTATAATGATTTATACAAGAAAAAAAATGTGTTACTTTAGCCTTAAAATAGTTAAAAAAATAATTTATTACATAATGAACTTTCCATTAATAACAAATTGTATATAAATACTTAATAAATATCCAAATTAAAAATGTTATATTCCAGGAACTATTATTCAAGGCTGTATACCGAAAATATTAAATATTTCATTTCCGAGTGGGGATCGAACCCACAACCAGTCGCGTGTACAATCGCACACTAGTGCCCCAAATAAATGTAGTAGACATAGTCAAAAAAACTGTACAAGGAGTAATTAATAGAATTCAAAAGTAAGTCTGCTATATATATATATTTGAGCTGGTAATGCGATGACATATTGACGAGCTGAACAGAGAGCATTACTATTGTGCAAACCTCCGCGGAATACTGGTGTACTAATTTATTGCTTCTATTATTCAAAGTACTAACTACAGGTTTCTGAGCTAACTTTGACACTATTAGTGTAACTTTAGGTTAAATTTGTATAGGTAGGTTAAGAAAGGTATTGCAAGCAGATATATTTGGAATAATATGTTTAAATAAAAGCTAATTATGAAATTCAATATCTTGTGATTTTCGTTTGGTTATGGGCGATGGCTATGAATTCGACTACGTTGTATGTACTTTTTTACTTTCACTTTATATCCCTATACATAGCAAGATAGACAGAGGGTACCTGGGAACCTAGAGTTAAGACACTCCGTTCTCATCAAGACACTGCTGTTCTCCTCCCCCAATTCTTTTACTACAAGTTTTACGTAGAATTTAGGATTCTACCTTACGTCTACCTTAAATAATAATAAACTTTAAAAGGTAGTAATAATAAATATTCTCATTTGATAAGACCAACGATATTGCAAATATAAACTAGTGAACAACTTTTCTACGACGACAATAAGTGCAAAACTTTTAATATCAGCGTATGTAGTTCGTTCTGTAAACTCCAATGCGCTATGAACAAGTAGTTCATGTCAACTTTGTCCGATAATGAACGTGGGGACCGGATCCGAGCCGGATATAGAGCAGTCCGGTTATACGGATACAAAAATATTTTCTGTGCCGACGTGACTTAGTTGGGAAGTCTGTCTAACATTGCCTAGGCACTATTGCTGCAGTTTCTAATATCCAAAGGATCAATATTCACATTGAAAATATGAGTATACTCAGTCAATATACTTTAACGTTAACTAATATTAGTAAGCAATCCACTGCATGCATATTTTATCCGCACAGTCCTATTATAGCTCTATGTTGAAACATCATGAAAATATTATGATGAAAACTGTCTCGGTAAATAAGAACAACAAGGATTCATTGTTTTGCTTTATTTCTGTCTGTCAGGCTTTTTGGTAAGAGCTTATGAAATGGTATTTTTATTTCGTTACATCTACTCTATGGGATAGTTAATAAGAAAAAAAAACAGATTTAAAGGTTTGATAATATAGTCGTTTTCAGGAAATATTTGATATGAAATGCAGATGAGTCGTGTAAAAACGTTTATTAGCTATGATTATATGGAATAAAATATGATATTTAATAAAAGGTTCACTAATATTCAATAGGTTGAATATTAATAGATACATAGTAGATTAAGTATCAGTTATAAACATAAAAAAAATCTTTCTATTTTTTATTATCTCTTCTGACTTTATCATATCCGGTAAAGTATTAATGCAAGGACGAGACCGCTTAAGCCGCTTTTGTTTTGCATTGTTCTTTATGAGGGTTTTTATTTTTGTCGAGTTTGTTAAAACTTAGCTTCTATCTGGGTCGTTTCAGTTTTAAATGCTGTTAAAACATTTTAAAAAATAAGAGGTCCAATCCGCGATCTTCATTTACTTTTCGGGTCAGTACCTGTTTGAGTGGTTACTGTTGGTAAGTAATTAAATTGTTAAATTGTATTACTTTACATATTTTATACTAATATCTAATATCATAGTCTATACTAATATTTATGATTTAACAAATAATAATCTAATATTATAAATTCGAAAGTAACTCTGTCTGTTTGTCTATCTGTCACGTAATCACGGCCAAACCACTGATCCTATTGTGATAAAATTTCATATAGAGATACTTGGGGGTCTTGGAATGAAATGGGGGGTTACTTTTCATCTCATTTTTTAGTTTTTTCAGGTATTTATAAATTAAGTATAAATATATCATGGAGAAGGGAAGAATCCGGCTCATGAGAGTTTTAAGATTTACAATATTAACTTCAACACTATTAACGTGCACTCGTTATGTTTCTGCGACTTACTAAAAACGGAGTGTTCTTTACGTATGTGCTCTCTACAAGCATAGTGAAGCACAAGTGTAGATAAACAACACTAAAAAGGTAAGAAGAGATAGCATTCCATTACTAGTATACATACCTATTGATTGATATTTATTAGAGTCGGGAGGCAATTCGCACGGGACAGGTAATTTACGACGCCAAGCCATCGACATATCTTATTTACGATTAAATAAAACAGGATCATTGTATTATTGGTGAAAAGGGTGCTACTGTGGAAACCGCATTGCTGTGGAGGCGTTCATCATCAATACCATTTCTCGTGAGAACTGTAAACAAAGTAATAACATTGAAATAAAATAACGATAAGTATACGAGTATATTATTGTTAAATCTATAATACAAAAATACAATACTAGATTATATCTACAGAGGCCGTCGCCGGCTGTGAGTTCGATTCTCATTGGGCGACGTATGTGGAACGACGTGTATTTACATTAGGTTCCCTGTTTCCATCCTGCTACAGTGTAAAGCTAACAAAATCTACAATAGATTATGATACTATAATGATATGAAATTATATATCGAAATTCTTTTTGTAGGTTGTTATTTTTATGATTTTTTACTTACCCCGACTGTGCTTAATCCACCTTAACGTCTTCCACAGCAAAAAGGGTTCTGTAGCTGCATTTTATACAAATATATTTTTTTATGTAAAAGTTATTATATATTACCAAAATACATTTATAGAAAATTTGTAAAAATTTGAACGTAGCGTAGGTTTAATACGTTTTCTTAAAAAAATATTTTCTTTCCTAGGTGTGCAAGGACACTTTTAAAATGTTAAAATTATTTAATAAATAGCATTCACTCTTGTCAAACGATTCTTAGCAATTACCTTGTACTCTTGGTTTCCAATGGGCGCGAGTAAAAATCCCAGTCAAATCTTCATACGTTTTCTAAAACAGCCTTATATTATTCTCCATTGTTTGCTCGAAATAAAACATTGCTTGCTGAACATCGTAGCTACGTAACTATCGCCACGGTTACAAGTATAAATATTATTTTGATTACCAGTTTTTCAAAATTATCTGCATTACCCCAAACATAATAATATGTTTTAATAAGAAAAGAAGCTTTTCCGTAAGATTGATTAACGATGTTTTTATTCGATTACAAAATAAAGTCGAGATATGCGCGAACAGAAAAAACATCTTAAGTCTCTAAACCGATTACAAAGACGTAATTCTCGATGTTCATTCATTCTTAAATACATTTATGAGATGAAGCGTATTTGTAGAATGTTTTAGAATCTACACGCAAAATGTGGAATCTGTTTATAATTCATACTTATTAGAATCTTATATAATCACATATTTTTATAAACTAAACCATTCTTAGGAAACATAAGTAAATCTTTTTTGGAAAAGTTTAAAAATTTGAGCGTAGCGGGTTATGAACCCGTGCCTCTTGGAAAAGTCTAAGCGGTCTGACCACTTATCCATAATGTTCTCAAGCTACGTCGAAATTATTATACGCTTGTTACTACTTTGTTATGTTACAAGTAAAAAATAATAATATACATTTTCGAAAAAATATATGTATTGTATTAGTTTTCCTTATCTGTATCTGTATATTGATTATTAAAAATAATGTTTTTCACAAACCTACTTTTACAAATACCGAATCAAAATAAACAGTTTAACTGTAAAATTATTAATGGAGCTCAAGTTGAAATATAAATTAGAATATACAAGTATATATCTGTGATAAACTAAGTAAAAGCGTAATCCGACTTGTAGAATACGCTGCTAACAAGCTTACTAAAGAGCATGTTAAGACAAAGCGCAAGCACGAGTGTTCGCAAATGTAACAAACATAATCAGTCTGGCACTGCCTGGTGTCTGGTGCCTGGTGCCTGGCTGGGGTGTGTGTAGTATGTACACTGTCGCGATACACCACTAGGTTTTGGATAATCGCACCTAAATATTGAATTTAATGTTATTTATAAAACTTAATTTTTATTATTAGAATTTTTGTTGGCCTTCTTTAATGTTACATAATAATATTTGGTTTTTTTGGTCTCTTTTTTTTATTGAAATCTTTGGTCTTATTTTTTTTTATCAAATCATCAAAGAATTTAGTAATTTCATTATCAACTAGTATTGATGCAATTTTGAATTAATATACTTTTCTATGAAAATTAAATTAAAATAATGACTCAACTATATTGACCTTTAAGTACCTACACGGAAGAAGGAAAGCAAATATAAAAACAACGAAAAGTTTCGTTTATAAAAGGTCTTTATGAATTTAAAATATTAGAATATACTTATATTATAAACCTAAACTAAAAGTAAAACTAATTTGTCACATGATTCGGACCGCGTATCCTAACGCCACAAGCTTAGCGAAGGTAACCGCGAATGTAAGACGGTCTTATAATTCCATTTGTTGAACGCTGAGTCGCCCCGGGACCAAGGCAACTTCCAGATGCAACTTTAATTGAAATATATTTTGTTTAGAACGGTAAAACATGGATCCGCGAGATCCATTACGAAACATTGTTCACTTGTGTGTATTTACAATGATTTACATGTCTGGAAAGTGGGTAAACTTCTTAAGTCAGTAACTTTTAAAATTAGTTTGTTTTTGTGATATAGACAATTATATAATGTTAATGCAGCAGTGCTTTGTCTGTTTAATAAATTAATTATTTACGTATTTCAATAGATAATGCGTGCTCATAGGATCATTTCACTTCTTACTGCCTTTATGTCAAAACTATTTTATTCACATTCACAACCGTTGCGCTTAGTTATAGTATATTTCAAATATTGATATTGTTAACGTCACATTTTCTTTACAAAAATAAATTTAACGCTAACGCTGTATGAATGTTATATATTTGTAGTATCCAAGAATTGATAAGATAATATTTCAGCGCGACTTTAAAGCGACACGATGAAGTATCCAGCGCTACGACCTAAGCTTAGGTCTTTCGTAATCAATCTAGGTGCTTTGAATTCAGATTTGTGATTAAAATATATTTCATAATATTTGTGAAAATCCAGATGGTTTGGTTTTAATACCTATAATTTTAATCAATAATATTGTAATAGATATTATTATTAAAATAATAATGTATTTAACAAAGAAAATAAACAAAACAAACATGTTAACACAAATTATTTGCACCCACAGTAATTCAACCGCACTAATTCAGTGCGGTTCGCCTTGATATATTGACAACTTGGTATCAAAGTGACGTCACAGGGCACATTTACGCTACCAATTTTATGAGCAATATCACTGAATAATAGGAGGGGAGGTGAAGAGGGTCCCTGTAATACACCTATATATATTTATTTGCTTAGGAGGAAAATTCCTTCATTCGCTAAGAGATTTTGTGTGTTCTGCATATTGTGAAGTCAAAGTAAAAATCTGGAGTTTTTACATAATGGAATAACTGAAGCAAAGTTGGGTCTAAATCTTGTTTATATGACAGAAAATGAACAGCCTTTTTAGAAAAGATTTGTGTGTATTTACGTACTTTTATATTATGTTAATAACAATTCTTCCCGATTACCTTTAACTTCTTTTTATATGGTATTCTGAAGTGAAAATTTACTTTTCTTTCATGTTGCAGTGGGACCGCGTCTAACTATACTGATAATGATAATACACTTCATTGTACACTACAAAAACATAGAAAAGCAAAAGAAATAACTTATCGCTATAAGAAATTTCTTCCAGGCAATCTTAGAAATAGTTTAAATATGACGGTTATGAGTTCGATCAACTCAGACTCAACTAACTCATCTTCACTTTTCTCCGTCAAGACAAAATGAGGCCATTTCATTTTTAAGAAGTAGTAAATATATTAGAGATACTTACATATGTTTGAATCAGAAAGAAGTTAGAATATCCCTGAATACTAAATCTTAAATTTATAGATGTTTCACAGAAGCTCCATTTCTTTCGATGAATAATTCTAATATTAAAAGGGTCTTTATAAATATTAAATTTATCTTGTATTTTTGAAAACATAAGATACATTCCGCCAAAAATTACTCTTTGGAATGGTGTAACATTTGTCAGCGTCTAGTGTTGTAAATATCGCTGTCTGCGGACCCAAACTTCAGAAAATTTCTCCCGTTGACTGTTTATTTATGTGTTGTTATTGTCTAAATGGGTTGCGAAACAATGCTATTTGAAATACTGAAAAGGAACTTTGTGAAAACAACTGATTTACCTATTTCGTAAAATTGTTTTTGACAGACTTCATAGTTCTATTAAACCAATAAATGTATAAATCAAAAATGCAAAAAATATAATTTTCTTATTATAAATATTATGTAGCCATTACTGGCCGCAGTGACGTTTGACTATAAACGCTGTTTAAGGGGAATAATTAATTATTTTCATTACCGCCTTTGGCAAGACATAGCGCGGCGTTGAGTTCCGCTACTTACATGCTACTTATACACAATGCTTTCTTTATAAAAAAAAATAATTCACCAACACTCTACCTCCAATCATTACCAGACTGGTAACACCGAAAGAAAAAAAAATGTTCTACTGTTTTCCTATATTTTCTTTGTAATTTTATTTATTTATTTTTCTCAAATTTCTCCAAACACAAAATAACAAAAACCCAAAACTCAGTGTTACCTTGATTACGAACTACATATATGAATCAATAATGAGTTAATCGGGAATAATAATGCAAGAGGATTTTAACTTATCGGCTGTGTTATATATTATGCACGTGCGTCCGCTATAAGATATTCATGTAGCGAATCCAATCGGACCGGGACAAGGAACAAAGAGTTTCACCTTTACTTACTCTGACTCTGATTGCTAGGTAAATACAAATGTATTCTGTAAATTCAATTGCTTTTTTGTATTTATTATTTATACTTAAGAAGTTACAACAATCTTTTATTATGCTAAAATATATAATATTGAATATTACAATTATAAAGTGTTTAATTAAACTTTATAACATTAACTTTTACTCCATAGCTACCTACGTATTATATGTATATTCGTAACGCCGCGTACCCTTATATGCTTAAAAATCTGATAAGATACTTCAAAAGGCCGTCTCTACCTTCATTACAGGTCTCGGAGGCGCTTACAATAGCGCTGTGTAAGTATTCAGGTAGGGGCTGAGTAACCTCTCGTGATTTCTCAGGAGATGTCTTGTGAATGGCGGTCTCTGGGCTACTGGGCCGACTTAGAAACAAATTGTGTGGAATGGGACTTTTTTATATTGTATTTTTATTATTTTTTTATTTGTGATTTTTTATGTACAAGAAATAGTTCGTATATATTACATACTTAATGAAACTTAAGATGTTGCGTTATTTGAAATATACCTAAAACTTTTTTAAAAAGTACAATGTTTTTGTACAAAGAATGAACTAAATTTGAATAAATGAAATGAGAAACTAAATGTCGAATTTAAAGTATATTACGAATTTAAAATGTTGGTTTGGCCATTTTGGTAAATCTGCATACATTACATAACGCATTGTTAAAATGACATTTGAATTTTCAAAATATTTCAAAGAAATTATTAAAAGGTAATATCCTAATTAATATCTTAATTTCTAACAAGTTTCCAACACAAAAATAATACCATGGCCAATAGACCACATCTATTGAGAAATAGTACGTCACGTTGTGTCATCGAGAATACAATATGATTAAACTAGAGAAAAATGGAGAGCGGATTTTATCCGCATACTTTGAAAGATGCAAAAAATACGTAAAAGAATACAAAGAATCTCTTACATATTTAACAAAATTTGCTATTATATTTTTAAAGGTATCCTCCTCCATACTTTAAAACGCGATCTGTAATTCTTTATATATCCCTGTATTAAAGGAAGCTCTATCAGATTGTTAATTTTAGGCTAAATTTACGAAATTTAATTACGCTAATGAAGTAGAATGCGTTTATCCGAGCAATGGGGACGTCGCTCTGAAATGGAACTTATTTGGAGATGTGAATGTTAAGACTAATTGTTTAATATTGCCATAAAGGAATAAATGACTTATAATTATGGAATTTTTAATTTTAGATATTATCATTTTCTAACAAAACAAAGCGTGGTGTTGAGTTACGCCATTCCACATACTCCTGGAAAATTCGGCGGAAAGTGAGAAACGCAATGTCAAATGTCAACGCAGTAGGTTTCCCCTGCGTCCCGTACTCACAGAGGGGTAGGCAGAAGGAACCTAGTGTTAAGACACTCTTTTCCCCATTTCCCGCCGAATTTTTCGAGGCATTGCGTGTTGAGTGGCCGAAGTCACAACCGTCGCGATACAGTCACACCCTTGTGCCCCTGTGCCACGATGGCCTCTATAACAGTAATGATATGTTTTGAAATAATTTTGTCATTTTACTATAAAATTAAAATGTTTGCACATTTCCAAATGATGCCATTGTACCTTTTACACAAATCAACTAAATAACAGTAAACAAATACAAGATATTACTACGGAATTTGAATTTCATTAAAAACTATTAGGTAAGTAACTAATCGCGAACAATCTAAGTTCCGGCCGCAGTTAATATTACCGGATAAACATTTTAAATAGCCGGTTTACTTAGATTTCCTTATACCCTGGTGGTTCCGTTGGCTCAGCCCGGATCATAGACTCGGTCTGTGGCAGACGCGCTTTGAGCAGAAACTAATTGCAAGAGAGCCATACAACGTTGATATAGAAATTACGGAAGTACTTGACAAAACAAATACAATTCTAATAAAAATATTAAATTACGTTAATTATTTTTAAATACACCTTTTGCTTGTACATAATCTGCCTATAGTTCCTAAAATTATCTATTATCATTATTCTATACTTCATATTAATTTTATAACCTAAAAGATAAATGCTTAACAACAATTTGTAAGCGTTCGTTGTGAAAGTTTGTATATTACTTCTAAATAAGGAAACTTTACTACATATACCTGTAATACCTATTACATTACCTACATAGAGCGACCTTTTGCTCATAAAATATTTTGTATTCATCTCTGCATACTATCAACTCATCGTATACACATTTCGGTCCCTTAATGGACATTAACATTATCACACACCCTGTAGAGTGTAGACCTTCGGAGTACCCCGTGTCACAGACCGGAAACGACAAACGTGAATATATTTAAAGACATCTCTCCACCCATATAATAGCTTAGGGTAGACTGCTACGTAATGAAATTCTATTGTAGAAACTTTTTAAATTAGGTTATAGGTAGGAATAAAGGTAGTGAGAAAAGTGAAATTAGATTTTTTTTAAACATCCCGTCTCAAACAAAAAAAACATTATTTATAGCTATAAAAAGTTATAAAAAAACATATTAGGTTATAAAAAGAATGAAAGTCTATTTAACTTTATTTTATATTTTAAATAATCCTGATTCTGTTCGCTGTATGTTGCTATATAATTAGACTTCTATTTTTTCTATATAACCGTTAATTTTTGGTGGATAACAAGCTTAACATTGGCAAACCACAACAATTGCTATTCTTCGAACGTTCCGCTTTAAAATCGATGTTTTAAACAATGAGTCATAAACAAACTTTGCATCAACGTGCTAAATTACATTGCGAATGTTATTTTGTAAACTCACCCTAATGTATATTTGAGTATATTCGGCCCATTTATTTATATGTTACACCTGAAAACTATTCGCTAAACGAAAAACCCTACTAAATTACTTGAAACCTGTCTACAAAATTAGGAATTGTGTACCAATTTCTTTATCTAGTGGAGTCGTAGCGAAAAGACAGTTATATTTCTAGGAAAATGCTTAGGAAAAACGAAATACTGAAATTTCAAAATTTTTGTAAATAAAATATGGAATTTTATTTAAAATTTAATATATTACTAATAATTATATAATAGGGAAGGGTATTTACATAATAATTCAGGATTATCGCCTATCGTTGTATTAATATACCTATTATACCTATTCCAGTCTCAACTTACATCTTCGACAAAGACTCCTGGATTAAAGCCAACGAAGATGTTTGCTATACTCACAAGTAACTACTTAGGTCCGATTCGGTTTGCAATACCAAAATACGAGTACGTGGCCAGGACTCAATAACTGATAGTAATTAACCGTTCCGCAAGATTAGACCGTCAAAGGCGGCTGACATTGACGATTGATACAAAGGCTGCCATTTACTGAAGTGTATTGTTGAATCCAGTTTAAGGTCTGGAGTGACAAAGGATCTCATCATCGAAAGTGTTTTGTCTGTTTCCTCAGCCTATAATTACAGTCGGAGCTCGTTGTGCAAGCGAGTTTGTTTAAATGTACCTACTAAATCTAGTTATATACCGATGCTTTTACAATTTGGATTACAATAGTTTATATAAGAACGATTTTTATTAACGATAAGTATTTTTTAATTAAAAGATTATTAAGAAAACCCAGCTAAAATATTTTTTATTTTTATCTTTATGTTGACATTCAATTTCATTCGTCATTAAGACAATTTTAATCGCATAAAACGAAACAAACACACAAAGTGTTAGTTAACATGAACACAAAGTGTTAGTTCTTCAAATGCACCACCATCTTAAACTATTTCTAAGTCAATGCGCACGAACATGTTCACGTACTCTTAAGCAAGGAGGTATAAATCAGAAAGAGAAATTAGCCATGAAGCCGCGTAAAGAGGCATTTTACTGCATTGGGTAATTGCGAGTAATTTTATACTTGATTCTGAGTGAAAGAACCACTTTTCCTAGAAACGAGTAAAATACACATATGTTCGGAACATTTTATGCAATTTTACTATTGTATTTTATTATATAAAAATTTTTAATTACATCCGTATAAAAAAATGGTAATATTTTATATTGTGTAAAAAAGTAATCACGGCGCAGTGACAGCGTCTCTCTGTAAACGCGATGGTTCTAAGTTTGATACCCACTTGTTTGAGTAATTTTTTATTCTTGCCCTGCTGTGTTATGACAAATTGCGATATTGAGTTTCGCTACTCAATGACTTATCGCGCTATATCTCTAATACTGATGAAAAGGGGAGAACGGACACTATATTCAGGTATATTCAGGTTAAAGCCAGAAGACGTTTAAATTCAACTGTAGTTTTTGTTCTTAACTGGACATTATAATTCAAAGACATAAAATATTTTTCATGACCATAATTTAAGAAACTTCATATAACATAACATGACAGAAGCAGCTGCTATATTTCTGAAGCAAACCTAATAAAAAAAAACCTGCCCAAAAAGAAAACAGCAAACAATTTTTTCTCCAAAAAATACCAAGCATAATTTTTAACAAACAGGTACAATTTTTATATAAAATAATAAACATCCAAGATATTTTTAATAATAACGCTTAGCCCGGAGCAAAGATGGAGGTGTCGCATATTTTATTAAGAGGAAATTGAAACACGTCCTCATACAAGTCAGCGCGTGATGGAACTCAAGCCGAAAGCTGTAATTGATAAGTAATCCTCGCTTTCAGACGCGCTCACGGCACGATCTACATACTCGTGGCTTGATTGTTTGTCGCCGAGTGACGGTTTTGTATCTAAATTGATATTCGCTATTTATGTCTAAGGAATTTCGTGGATTTGTGATTCAATTTTGAGTTTTTTTTTATCCTATAGGTAATATCTATTAATGTTTAAAATTTATTGTTTTGTTTTTATTTGCCTTAAGCGGATTTAGCAAAAAATTCAAGTCACTCCATCGCAATTATTACTTATTAGGATTTCAACCTACAATCTTCGTATCCACTCACATCAGGTACGTATCACTACACTTATAGCTCTGCGTCGACTATTATTTACGTTAAATAGCGTAAGCCTAAGGCGAAATTGTTTCTCTTTATCACTTCTTCATTTCATTAGCTAAAAATTTTGCTACTAGAAAATATATAAAAAATGCTTGTCTCCACGAAATTACCAAAAAAACTAACATAAAATCACAATTATATAAATTAGATAGAATATAATCATAGATCACTGGTACGAACTGAGGCGTAGTGTCGTAAATACTTAATCACGTACGAAAATATTCCCTCTCACATACTTATGTAATTTGGGACACACTATTTGTAATGTTCTTTTTACGAGAGCCGCGTAATACTTTCTTTGATGTGGAATAATAAAGCTGTGCTTCATTGAAACACACCGGGCCATTTATGTCGCGATTGAAATATACGAAGCAATAAACGTAAAACCCTTACTTTCAGGCGAACGCAGTAAATTTGATAACTAATTCTTCTTACAGTTGACCAACTAGTGCAGTACTGCAATTCACGATGCTATTCACCCCATTTTTAGTTAAAATTTTAGGCTTATACGGTTATTCTCAACTATCTAACTATACGTTCCTTTTAACTTAGTAATAACATACAAAATTACATATAAAAAGAAAGTAACTTTTTTGGTAGTCCGTTATTCCACTAGAGGGAAGTAATTGAAATCCGTCAGAGTTCCTCGTCTGGGATGACAAATGACACCGGCCATTCCGTGTACTTTTGTGTAGGAGCAATTGATAAGAAAATAAAAGTCACGGTCCCCAGCTATAGGAAAGGTAAACAGAACCTATCAAATAACAATATGAGAGAAGATATTAGATTTGCTGAATTGCTTAAGTACATCATAATATTATTATTGAATGAAATTTTACTACATTTATTTTAAGCTTTGCTGCTAGCATGCGGCTTCGCCCGTTTAAACTTATTGTTATATTATAAATAAATTATACAAAATCTTTACATAGATTGTAACGTATGTGTTATTCTGATGTAAAAGCTATATTACTGTAATTTTACCTAAATCTAATCAGTAGTTTTTACATAAAAAAGAAACATCCATCCTCACAAACATTCACATTCATAATATTAGTAGAATATAAGTCTGTTATACCCTGTATAAGCATGGCTTAAGTAATATTTTTTTGTAGCTTTAGTAATGTCATTACTAAAATATTTTTTTAAAGATCTATGCATATTTAAAAAGCTGCAGTTCTGTTTTTACTTCAATTAAATCTGTTAGATTACATCGCGGTGTATACCGTTCACTGATAAATTTAATAAAAATGTAAACATGAAAAAAATGAACTATTCAAAGCGTCCGCCGCCATCGCAAATATCATTCGTCATACATAGCGCTATAGTCCAACAGTGTAGAATTTTTGTGTACGCGCCATAACTTTTATTTGGAAAAAGTTACCTCTAAGCCTTTTATCTGCTTAATGCGTGTACAGGATTTCAACGCTTTGTTCAAATAGAATATATTTATAAAATATTATGATATTTTTGATGGTTTTTACTTAAAATCTATTTTAAAATTTCGATTTTGGTGGAAATCCTGGCTATTGCGGAATAACATCGCCTTAAGAGCTGTCCGAGGTTTCTCCTAGGGCACACGCACTCCACCCGCCCAGATGTCTTGCTAGAGGATTATATAACTATATGGCTGCAGTAGTTCCTCTAGGATACGGGAAGTTAGAGCTAGTTGGCCTATGGCAGCGGAGCGGGAACCTGTTTGAAACCCATACCCTAACCACAACTATTACATTTTAACCAACAAATTTTTTTTCAGCTTCACGCTGTATCCTGCATGTAGTAGGATAGGCAGATGGAATCTAGTGTTAAGATACTTCACTACCCGCTTTCCCTAAAATTTTGCAGGATTGCATGCTAAGTGGCCAGAGTGATTATTTTTTTCAGAGAGGGACGAAATAAATTCAATATCTATATTTTATATACTATGTCAAGTACGGACAAAATACTTAACGGATTACGCCATTATATTTCATGCTTCATCAAAATTCATGAATAACGATCCTTAATAAAGAACCATTTTCACAAACAATTTGAAACCAAATCTGTATAAATAAATTATAATAATCTTGCTTAAATTAGCGTTTTAATTTTCATTGTTAAAACAATGTTGCCCAAGTCGGTAAACTTTTAATAAACACAGAGCCGAGGGAAATCCGCCGGAACTTGGCGATGAGTAGATATATCATTTAAACATGACGTATGAAAATATTTTGAAGTTGAATTTATAATATTTGCTTCATATTTGCTAAATATTTAAATATTATATTTGAGGCCGCCATGGCGCAGCGCCACAGTGGTGCTCGTGACTTCGATTCCATGATAAAGCGCGGCTTCGTGTTCCGCCACTAAATACAATATCTCGAAATTTAGGTAGTAATTGGGGAACGGAGTGTCTTAGCACTAGGTGTCCTTTGCCTATCAGGCTGTAAATATGGGGGGAACAAATTCAATGTCATTTTTAAACTTATTAAGTAACGAAAGAGATGTAGTGTCATATATTTTGGGCAATTTTCATTTCATAAAAAAATAATGTAATCAAAACAGTATTCTAGAACTCGAAACTAGATTAGGACTCATATAATCGATAAAATGTAAAACAAACATCAAACTAGTAATTTCGAATCATCACAACAAAGCTATAAAGGCAATATTTAGATGTTTACTAATGAACTGCTTAACGTTTACTCATTCATAGTTTTCATTAAGAAGTAAACTCCTCACTCAGGTGTAGGTACCTCTCTCCGCAGTGTTTAACCGTGTAAGTGTAACGCGAGACATTTCGCTCACTATTCAAGTTAAGATGCGACAGCGACAGTGTGTATAATTTCGCGTGTAATGGCAAAACGAATGCAAAGTCTCGTTTACAATGAATGGAATGAAATAATATTTTAAGAATATTTTTCATTTATATTTTTCATTTTCACGCTCTATCCCGCGTGAAGCAGGGTAGGTAGAAGGATACTAGTATTAAGACATTCCGCTCTCCACTTATCACCGAATTGGAGAGGCATTGTGTGTTGAGTAGCGGAACTAAAACGCGGCCTCGACACCAGACCGAAGAAATGAAAATGTTAAATCTTTAATTTTCCTCGAATGGGAATAGAAGCCAGAACCTGTCCCGTTGTGCCCATCTTGTGTGCGGTACGACTTATTAGTAAAAACAACGTTAATTTAATAATTAAATATACCTGTATTCATCCTACTATTTGTATAACAGTATAGCAATGTGAAAACAGTTTTAGTTTGACACGGGATAAATAATGTAGACGAGAGGATTGGGTCGGCACAAAGCAGAGCGACGCTCATATCAGTCGCGATGGCTTAAAACTGTTGCGGCTTAAATAAGCTAAACGGAACAGAGACACACACTAACGTGTTCATCTTTTAATTATTTTTATATGGAAAACTAGGCGTAATTGTTGCTTATTTATATGTACGTTGTTTTACTTTCATATTGAAACAAATAAAGTGTTAAAGGAAGGATTTTGTCTTTGTTTTTCTTTAAAAAACAGGCGAATTTCGTAGAAAAATACTGTCAATATATTCGTCCAGTGATTGAAACAGTGTGTGAATTAGTTAGTTCTGTTTTTGATGGATAAATAAATAAAATAAAAGTTTAAGTAAGCTGAAGAATTTATTAAAACAGTTAGTGAATTATATTTTAAAATATTAATTGAATAACTTTTGCACTACATTTTGGAGGCTTGTATTTATTAAAAAATATTACATAAATTTTCTAATATAATAGAAAAGAAAGGAATCAAGAACAAATCTAATATTCCCACTCCCACTCTACACCCGTTTTGTTCTGTTTAAGCGCACTCAAAGTAATCCGTGCGTGCATTTATAAACGGAGTTCTGTACACCTGAGTGAAATGAGATGGATGCAGGAAATCGCGAGTAACATATGCGTTGACTGTACTTTTATACATTACTCATTTCGTATGGAAAGCTCAATTTTGTATGTATTTAAGAAGACTTGACACACCCACGAAAAATGGAAGGTATGAATAATATATGTAGAGAAAAAAAAATCTAATGATATTTTCTTCTGTTCTGTTTTTATTCAGTGTGAACTGTAAAAGTTGTGAAAAAAAAAATTGCAAACTCAGTTTGTTCTTTTCTGTTCTTTTTATTATGGCGTTCCGAGCGTGCCAGTTGAGCACAAAATCACTTCGCCAGTAAAAAACTCAGTTTGTATACCGCTTATAAACATGTAAACAAGAAAAATACAAATAATTTTAATATTGATATTTTGTTACCTACTTAAAATATTTTATTCGATTACGTAATAGTTGAATTTACATAAGGCTTAATTTAACAAATTTAAGCTTTTAAAACATTAGTACATGTTTTAAAATTTGTTCAATTGATACTTATTTACTCAGTACGGATGCTTACACTTCTGAACTCCTAGCGCCATCTAGTTGCAAATATTTTTTGGAAGGTAAACGATTTGTCTTCGTAGTTTTAATGATATGTCACAGATGGCGTTTTATAATTATTACTGTTGTTTTATAATTATTATATTATATCAGGAGGCATTGATTGTTGAATAGCACAACTCAAAGCCGTACTTTGCCTCAACACCAGAGCGAATAAATAAAAATTTTAAAAAAAATTCATTTCCTCTGGTGAGAATCGAACCCATAATCTGACACGTTTAAGGTCTAACGCGTGTGCCCCATGCCTGGCCTTATTCATTCATTCATTCATTTGGTTATTTCTTTCGGCTTAAACAAATTCAATGATTTTTGATAAATTTTATATTTTAAAAGATATGTTTGCCCTTCAGTGTTTTTGTTGGTTGAATTTTTTTATTAAAAAGTTTTAAATTATTTATGATTATAATTGTAGGAACTTCTCTTGGAATGAGAATTCTTATTCCAAATTTTTATGGGACCAATTTCCAAATATATTTTTAATTTAGTCATATAAAAAAAAAATACGTAGGTAATACATTTATACAAATAGGACATACTTACAATATTATAAAGTAGAAGAGATCGTTTGATTGAACTTAACATAACTGGTTCCAATTAAATTAATATTTTTGTATTGGATATTCACTTTATTGAGGAGGGTTAAATAAAATTACATCACCAATAACAGTGGAGTAACATTAGAAATGTTGCAAAAATGAGAGCTAGAGAGGTTAAGGGGTTAGGCCACTGTAAATTTTTTGAAAAATCGATTTTTTTTTATTGGCTTAAAAAATAGTTTAAACCCTCTAGAATCAGGAAAAAAGGTCCCAGTTAATTTTATAATTTATATCTATTATATTCTTTTAGAAAATTTAATAAATAATTATCGAGTCAAACAAATCAGAAATCAAACATAATCTTTTTTTAATAAGGTCAGATATTAAATCATTATAATTATCTAATATTTTAAACAAAAGTTACATCAAAAATTCCAAACACATATCGCCTCTACTATAGTCTAAACAGAATGAACCTTGGATGAGGTACACCAATTAAACCATTCTCTCTAATCAAATAGCAACAACAAACAAAGTAATTACAAAATAAATACTTCATCATAGTTGAAAGCAAAGCATTTTTGTTTCACCGCATCTCAAGCCGAGGTCAGGGCTGGTGAGGAGCGTGCACTTATTTTATAAAAGTTCCGCCAGTCCACGCTGCGCTGCCTTATTTCCTGTAACAATGGCCTGACGTTGACTGATCGCTCGCTCAAGACTATACCGGTCTCAACTGCTCAGGGTATAGAAACTGCTGGTAATTTATTAGCCCCCTTATTGTGCTTCTCTAAATTATTTTAACTTGAATTGATAAAATTATATTATGAACGTTGCAATGGAACTTAAATAAGGGATAATGTATCTTTTTGCGTTATCTGGCCCTGGTTATAATATTAAAATGTTTATTTACTTACCTCTCATCAAAGATGTTTCGTATTTATTTTTTACATAGAATGAACGAACAAAAGTTTTAACAAGTGAATTTAAATTTTGCTATGTATCTATACAAATGTTTAACTTTAAATGCATTTTTTACTAAAATTGATAGGACCTGCAGCTACTTATTTGGTTCTTCATATAGACTTATATTTCTCATGTAATAATGTGCTTGCTTGCAATTTTTTTTCTTTTGAACACTCGGATCTACTGAGAAAAAATATATAAGTAGTAGTCGTGTTCGCGAAGCTGAGTGGTTGACATATCGGGTGATTTTCGATAAGACAAGAGTGTAGGTTCTAATTTTACATATAAGAAAAGGCGATATGTGTATACCTACTTAAAATACGTTCCTATGGTCTAATAAAATGTTTAATTAGACAAGTACTGAGAGCTGAGATGAGTAAATAATGCATATGCATAGGTATCTAGCACGAGTTAGAGATCAATCACTTAATTTCTACATAATCTTATTAGATTGAAGAGGATTGCACCCAAAGCTATTTTTTGAGCGCGGATTGTACCACATCAACCTTAACGTTTTATTAAAAACAAAAAATAAAAAAGCATAATTTAAAAATATACTTCATTCAACTCAGAAAATTTAATTCTTCAGGGACAATACTAAATAGATTCTATTTAACTTACGTTTCTGTTTAAAAACTCGAAGAAAAATTACCATCAGTTAATTATATTACTACCGGGTGGGTAGTAAGTAAGTAGTTAGTTTTAATAAATTTGAAATAACAAAGCGATGCTCCACAGAGATTCATTGTAAGCACCGCGGCGCGGCGCCGAGATCAGTTCATACAAATAGCATTTTTCTGTCGCCTCAGGCAGTGGTTGCACTCTAAGCGGTTCGCCCCTATTCTTCACCCCTACTAAATATTTCTACTGGTTTTTATTTACATGTATATATATATTTATATTTCCAATGTAAGGCAACAATTATTATAAATTAAATAGATAGGTATAGCTATGCGCTTGAGTATGCATTATTTTTTACTTTTATAATTCAAATTAGTCGTTCGTTTTCGTCATGGCGTCGTGGGTTCGATTCTCATTCGAGGAAATTAAATATTTAATATTTAAATTTCCTCGCTCTGACACCAAGGGAAAACCCCGGCGTCTTCGGCGTTTCGCCACACAACACGCAATGCCTCGAAAAAATCAGCGGAAAGTGGAGAACGGAATGTCGTAACACTACGTTCCGTCTGCCTACCCTGCTATATGAAGCTGATAAAAAAAAAATATAAACTGTAACAAATGATAAGGGCATAACTATAGTTGAATGGAACTTTTCAATCGTCAGCTAAGAGGCTTGTGGAGACACAGCCATATTTATTTACCGCACCGACAAAGCAACTTACTCGCTTTGTGGACAAATAACTCAATATTCATTATTCAATCGCATTCGACGAAGCAATTTTAATGAGCTTATCAATTTAGTGGCGTTTCCCTTTGTACAGTTATTTTATCTCAGGTGAACAGCGAGATGTTTCGACCAACTTTTGTGGGCAACGGTACATCATAAAGTTACTTTTCTGCGCAATCAAGGTAATTACCTGAGTAAGTCTAGTCGTTAGTACGAAGGGAAACTTTATGTAGAATGTCGGAAAATACAAGGAACCGTGTGCGGTCTTGGCAAGCGCTGGGCGATGTAATATTTTAATGATGCAAAAGATGTTGAAGAAACTCAAAGCAGAGTTAACTCTAAGAAATTGCGTTTTAAAATAAACATAATGAAATGCAACGTTATAAAGATTTATATTGTATCTAAGCTTAGTAAGTTCACCTAAGCTTGTTCTCATTACATATTTTCTTTTTATTTACAGTGTTAAGAACATGTTTTTAGTACACAGTTTTGATGATACATAAAGACATGATGACTCCCTGTAGGGTTTATACATGTCCTACAGAGGGTCGATGACAGTGACTCGCTACAGCTGAAGCCTAAAAAGAAAAGAAAATATGACTGGGCTGGGCTAACCATAACAAATAATTTAGTTTAAAATTATTTTTTATAATTTATTGAAAAATGGCCTTATTTTGATTTATGATGACGTACTTAAGAGCTGATGCTTTTTTACTATTAGGTTATTTTCCTCCTTGTCAGATTCATTGAAAATATTCATTTCATAGACAGTAAACTACTCGTAATAACATGATTTAGATAACATTTTAGATTATTTCGTATGATTAAAATAAATGTAATAAAAGTTTAAATATAATAAAGTTACACAATCTCATTATGATAACAATCTAAAAATAATTATTTGATATCCAACAGGCATAAGGGACCGTACCTAACTAGAAATTGAGTCAGTAAAATCGAGTGAACGCGGCCGCCTCCTTAATAATTCACCAACTGTAATTGCTTCTTCCAAATCTCGGATTATCTCAAGTAAACCTAACTGTATAAATTTTGCTTTGAAGTTATTGTTTAAAATTACTTATATTATTTGTGATGGTTTATATTATATTATATAGTAAAAAGTTAGGTAAGTATTTATCATTATGGAAAACATTAAACTTATTGTCGATTTTTTTAATTCACATGTGATGACAATTACTATTTTTTATATAGAAACTTTTTAACTTTTAATATTGTGTAATAATATATTTTTTTTATACTGTAATAAAAGAGGCACAAGCGTGCGACTTTACAGTCGCGCGACAGGTTGTGGATCCGAATTCCACTGGAGGATATAAAGGAATATTTAATATAGTATTTTAATTATCGCAATGCCTTCAGAATTTGGCAGAAAGTGTGAAACGGAAGTGCCTTAATAAGAACGGAGTGTCTTAACACTAGGTTCCCAGGTTCCCTATGCCTACCCAGCTATGTGCGAGAAACAGCGTAACACTAATAAAAACTATAGTATAGTATCGTAATTTTGGGTTCAGAATTCCAGTTGCGAGAAGGAATACCTACTTAAAATACCTATAAGCCTTTACCAACTCTGTTTCAGCACTTTTCCCTCGTGAATACTGCCTGAAGTTATAATATTCTTTATTGCACTAAATTAACATAATAAAACATACATTACGAAAAAACATACACAACGGTGGACTTATCTCTAGAAGAGATCTCTTCCAGTCAACCCGTGGATGTGGATAAGTGCAAAGTAGCGGGAAAGACAAGATAGTGCAGGGAAATTGAGAAAGACAAAGTTAGATAGTTTTCAATTATATTTATTCTCCAAAGTTAAAAAAATATGTGAGACAAGGAGATTGCCCTAAACTATAGTTACAAATAAGTATAAATTTTATATTCGTAATCAAATTCACAACACAGTAAATTTCTTTATTACATTAATTTTGTAAGAAAATAAATGAATAAAGAAATGTTAGAAGCATCTACTTCTGCTTAAATATTCACCATAATATTATATTCTAATATACATATATACAGAGAAAGTCAAACAAGCTTCGTTAGACTTAAATATTGATCTTTCGTCACCATATAAATATTGAATCTGCTTTGTTTCGGGGCACACTCGACGTCAGAACCGAACTTTATATATAAAAAAACCTTAAGATTTTTTGAAGAATATGAGAATAATCTCTTTTAATCTTTCCCCGTACAATAAACGATATTAGGCTAAAATTTTCTGAACGGATTGTGCCATTAGATGGTATGAATTAGTTATGTATTCATAAGCCCAGCTAAGGAACATTGTGTAAAGAGGAAATTTAGCACACAATTTTAGGTTTAAGTAAAATAAAGTTACTTCCCGAACATTGTTTATTATGTGAATTATTAATACCAATCTCATATACTGCCTTATACTTGATGGACTATGTTGGACTGAATAAATAAATGTTGTAAAAATAACTGAAGGCTGTAGTGGCGCAGCAGGACAGTATCTGACTGTAAATTCCATATTTGTGGGTTCATTCAGTTTTAGAAGGTATCCTAAGACCCTCTAACGACGATGGTGGCTCGCAATAAGCGGACCTACCACCAAAGCGTCGTAGTGCAATGCGTGAGTATCCTGCGGCGTCTCCATTTAGGTGGTGAGTTTGCCGCTAAGTTTTAGTTGATAATATCACATTCTTCTCCGATGAGTACCAAAGTACCATCCATAATTCAGTTATAATTTTGTTGATATTCGCAAGAGAAAAGCGTAGAACGGAGTGTCGTAACATGTCGCTCGGCAAACAATAATATATAAAATGATAGCGAAGGGTATATCTACGAAATACTCATACTAAGTGTCCTTCGAGGCATAATTTCAGATATTGATTGTCAATATTAATTTCATTAGACCAGAATTCTATTATTATGAATAATATATGACCTATATATATGGTGAGGTAATTATCATAATTAAAAGCAACTGTTGGGAGACATTAGGTATATATAAAGGTAAACTTTGAAATCCTATTATTACATTATTAATATTAAATGACGATACACCTGAGATGTTTCGAAATAAGTCTAATTAGTGAGTTCGAGTTCGAGTTCGATTTTGCACTTTACTAAATTAAAATAAATATGTGACACAAGCAAGACACAATTCCAAATGCGCCATAATAATGCCGTCGTGAAGAGGTGGAAACTGAAACTTTCGATATAGAGAAATTATACATTTAGTTATTACAACCACATCCAGACCAGATCAGATCTAAGAAAGGAAAATATTTTAAGACATATGATTTTCGTAATATAGAAAAATGTCAAATGCTAATTATATTTACAATGCGATATATAATATAATCTCAACCAAATGTCAAAGAATAAACTTAACTTACTTATTCTAAGTAGTGTGATGGTTGGTGAATTAACAAGGGTCATATCTAAAAAAGATGTGGGCTAACTACGACTACTATAAATAGAAAGATATAAGCCACCTATTATAATAATAATAAGAATTAAGGTTTTCTCAGAAAATACGAGTACATCATTAAGACGTGAACAATAAAAAGCCTACAGTGGGTGTATTAAGTAGGAAATAGAATATAAAAACTCTCATTGGCTGTGTAGGACCATGTCTTACTATTAAAGCGACTGTCATAAGCTCGATCCACAATCGACAGAATCAATTGAAAAGTTCATATCTCTACTCTGACAAGACTAACGTTTTTATACACGAATTTATAATATGTTGTGTTCCGCCACTCAACACTCAATGTCTCCCGGTGGAATCTGGAGAACGTAAAAAAAATGTATTTTAAATTGAATCCAGGTTCAAAAGATTCTCTGCCTACCCAGAGCTAAGCGGGAAAAAAAGTGAAAGCGTGAAGACTCTCATAATGTAATACATGGCATGCTCCATAACTTTTCAATTTCAAAAATTAATTATTTTATTTTCATTGTTATTTCAATAAAAGTCAACGTTCCAGTCTAATAAGTTTAAAAAGTTAATTTGTGAGCTTGTTTACTGTTAAACAATAGCTACAGCACTTTTTGTATATTTTCTAAATAAAATTCAGTATATTCTTTGATATTCTAACAATATTTCAAAACGTGTGTAACTTTTGGTAGACTTTGATCAAACATTGGCGGTAAATTAACAACATGTGAACCCTACTATGGAATTATATTTCGAGCTCGTTTTCTCAATGCATATTATATTAAAGTTATAGTTTTAAATTAAAACTTTTAATTGCATAATACTAAACTTGTATTAGAATCCAAATAGACTCTTGGTGTAGTGGTTAATAATTAATATTAAGATATAAAAGGTTGGTAGTTCAACCATTTGGAGCAAATAATTGAAATGTGCATGTTTGGTTTGCATTTATCTATTTAAATATTATCTTCAGCTTGTGTTACAAGTTCTCCTGTATAATTAGTTCAGAAATATCTATTTAATTACCAGCCTAACGTTGTATACAATGATTAAAGCTTCTAAAAAATAAAACACATAAAGATCACCTAGAAGAGATATTATATTATAAAAAGCTGTTTAAAATATGTTTATACTAGTCAAGTGCGAATTGGACTCGCCCACCCAGGCTTCGTTCTTCGATAATTCTTCGTTCGGAATTCTATTCGGTAATTTCTAAGACCACCTTTGAATACACTTATTTTTGTGTACAATAAAGATTATTCTATTCTATTATTCAGTGTATCACAATAGAAATTTCGATATATAACACAATAAAAGCAATTCCACCTTCATATTAAATCTCAAATTCTGTATATCGTGAATATAGAGACGTCAATCTCGAGTGATCTAAATAAGACGAATCTCTGCATCCAGAATCTAACGTACAGAGTACCTATCGACATCTAAAATGCGGTACACATATTAATATTAAATGGTTTAACCATTCTATATGTAAAAAAAATTACGAATTATATTACAGACTTCATAATTAAATCGTTCAGGAATTAAAATAAAAATTCTTATAACACTCTTGGTTGCAGCGAGAAAAAGAAATTATTCATAATTTATTATTATAAATAAATTGCAATTTTTATACTAATAATATAATATGCATTCCATAGTAGGAGCATTCAGTTTTTGGTCATTATTCAGCGTATCCGTTTTAATTTTCAGCGCAAATCATCGAAGTGAGCGGTGGGCGAGTGGCCGCCAGTATTTACACCGCCCAAATATGGTTCAGCCAATTCCGGCCATTGTTAGAAATATGCTTGTTTGTTACCAGCCAGTTACCAGCCAACGTTTACTCTCGTGAATTGCTAATAATAACGAATTGCTTTATAATACGCCTCAACCTAATACCGTTAACAAAGAGGCTTATTCAATTAACGTTCGACTGGTAACATTACACTAATAGTTTGAATTTAGTTTCAGTTAGCTCTTAGGATGCCTAAGGGGCTCCTTCAGTGCTTTGTGAAATAATCGGAAACTTAGTCCACAATGTAATATATAATGTCAGTTTCCATGTAGTTATAGATTTGAAATTTACGTTATGTTAATTAATGTCTTAACGAATGCATTTAAATAAAAGTATACATATAGTAGAAAGCAAAGTTAAAAAATTTATAACTTCTTGTGGGACCACTTCGCTCCGTAACGCGTAACGCTGCCAGTTTAGCTGGGTTCCCTTTTCTATCACGCATATGGCGGCAACAGGCTCTTAGGCTTCAATGTGTTGAAGACCAAATACATGACATATTTTAGAACTGTTCCGCACGAGTCTATAGTCGGAGCTGTTTTCAAGTTAAAGTTTCAATAATAAAATAGTTGAACTTAGATTACTTTAAGTTATCACTTCTGCTGTCTTCTAATTCTAATTTGTTTTATAGCTCTTAGTGAATTAGATATTACAGTATAGCTACTAGCTAGTTCTAGCTCCAGTTTAATTTACGATCCACCTCGATTAAAATATAATAATGATTACCACATTTAAACAAAATATGAAAACTTTGAAAAACGTTAGTTTCAATTCCGTAGTAAAAATACGAATAGAACTTCAAAAGATTCACAACCGTACAGGGCTCATAAAAACTTACAAAACCGACATGTTATTTCAAATATACATTTCAATTAGGCGAGTTTACTTTTGAAACACAAGTTAAATTCACAAAGCACTCGGTGGGTAGCCGGAGGGAACTGCCTGGCTCCAACTAAAATAGCTACCGCGGGCACTCTAGCCCGTTTTCAAGTGTTTCTTCGCACACCTATAATACATATAAATATTGTTGAGCAAATCTGAATTAGAAAATTCTACTGTGCTACATACCTATAGAGACACTTGGAGTGTCAATCCAACAGCATGATGCTAAAATTACACTTTTTAATATTTCGTTATTTCGTTTGTATGTAAACGGCAATGAAATCTAGTGTGTGTGTTTCTTTTAGGTTACCTAGTGTTAAGACGCTCCAGACACTTCAGTTCCGTTTCCGAGCATTGCCTGTTGAGTAAGGCAACACCGCGCTTTTGACTGGTTACCAGAACGAGGAAATCAAAATATATTGTATATTAAAATTATTATATGGTCCACATTAATAAGATTTATATGAAATTATATATTTTTATATCTATTTATACCTATGTAAAGAGCGTACTTATTTAGTGGAAATTTTATTTAAATGTTACATAATTATATTTTCTATTCCATATCAAAAATCAAAAATTATTCTGCCCAAACAATTCAAGAATTAAAGATAACTACTTTGCGTAATACTTGTATATAAAGTGGTAATATAATGTTACTTACTTTATTAAATTTGTTAATGCATTACATAATTACACATGTGTATTCTCTATATACTCATATTAAGCGCTTAACTAATTTATTCATGTAAATTTCTTACAACATAGGGAACAGGGAAATCATTATCGATCATAACCCAACACAATGACTTCTATGTTAAAAAATTACTCATTCTAGGAATTAAAATTCACGACCACTGACAATATAAGACGCCTGCGATTAGAATTATATCAAAAGTTTAGTACTGATTTAAACAGGTTAAAATTATTGACAAAAGAAAAGGAAATAATAACTCCAATTCTTACATGAATATGTTACCAATTTACAAAAATAGAAGAAAATATTTCAATATTATTGAGTTGAGTACCTTTTATTAGTCTAAAATTACAATTAAAGACTTGAATAATACTTATAATATATTTCAACTGTAGGTAGTAGGGTGCTATACTAACAGTTAGTATTTTAAGGAATGCCTCTTGGTTAATAGAATGGAACCTAAATAAGCAGAACATTAAATGAAATCCAAACCGCAAATAGAGTAAAAATAAATGTTGCCATTAACGCAAAGGGTCATCCGACTACCGACGTAGACGTTTACTTTTTAAGATAAATACATTTGTGTTTTTTGAATAATGTATTACAACTACACTCATTTCAATTCTTTCAATTGTATTTATTGTTTTGTCTGCAAATTTAAAAGCGAAATATTTTGTAATTTTTGCGCTTCGTGGCACTGTTAAGAGATTGTGATTCAACTCTAGCTCAGTGATAGTTGACAAATCGATTCTAACTTGAGTGAATATGGCATTGTATATTTGCCCGGAGAATAAAGAAATGAAAAGAATAGCTATAAAAGCGTAGAGCTCCACCACTTAACTCACGATATAGTAAAATCGGCGGAAAGTGGGAAGTAAGGCATTTCTGCTGTAGGCGAAAAAAGCTATATTTATTTTCAAAAATATCACAATAAAGGGAAAAAGATAAAGCGAAAGCAGGTGTACGTATGTTCCTGCATATCAGAGTTGGCAGTGTTAAGATAGTCTCCCCACGCACCGGCTGTGTTTGGCAATTGGAATGGGAATTGAACCCACAACCGTCGCGTCAACAGTCAGCTGCTGTCCAGCTACGCTACATCCATCTCGGAATTCTCGCAAAATCTTTAACAACTAAACACTGAATTTCTATGACGAATACTTTATTTAATATTATCTATCTACTGTCACACCCATACCTCCACTAGATCCATCCAAAACTACAAGAAAGATGCATTTCCTCATAATTATGAATAAAGCCGTTTTAGTCTCAAAGTCGTCGGTTTGTGGAAGCAAGAAAGTTTTGAATTTCATCACAAAGGACAAAGGCTTTCCACCGTAGGGCATTTGCTCAGCGCGTATTTGTTCGCGCCTAATTAAACATGAAACAGTGGTACAGGTATGCGAATGATAGGGCCCGTTTGTAACTGTTGGCTATCCAAGTAAGAATGTTCTGTGGAATAATTCATATTCAATTAATAGTAGAAAATAATGTTTTAAAAGTATTTATTCTGTGTAATAGTTGTATTTTTAATCTATAAATCACCTTTTTCTTTTTTAACCCACTTCTGTAAAAGGAGGAGGTTATCAAATTGACTCTACTTCCCGTGTGGTCCTATTTTAATTTGGTCCATTTCTAAACATATTGAAAAAATCACACAAGTCTTAAATTTACATTAAGTATGCGCGAGGCAAATGGACGATTAACTCAATATCTCGCAAGCCGATTTCGACGATTCTTTGTATTGGAAAATATACACATCAATGGTAGTTTGGTTTGGTTTGGTTAGGTTCTGATAGAGGGATCCGGTTGAAGTCGATGTTTTTTTTGTTAAAAATGACTATTATTATAATTATCGAGTAATTACTTTTAATTTTGATTTCGATACGACTTGGGTAGATTCAGAAAGCACACTAAACACAATCTAAAGGCCGGCAATGCACTTGTAGCTCCTCTGGTATTACCCGGGGTCGTGGGAGGCGGTGATCACTTACCATCACATGAGCGGTACGCTCGTTTTTCCTTCCTTTCTTTTGCTTCTCGTCTTTTCCATATAAAAATCTGTATAGTTAATCGCCGTGTATTATGTATTGTATACATATTCATATTTTTGTGTGTCTAAAATCTAGCCAATTTTATTATACGATAAATAATTTTGCAAAGATGAAAAGAGTACTATAACCAGCTTTTTGTTTATCTCTTACAAACAATAGTATAAAAACTTTTTATTTTCCTTTACAACATTGCTGAAAATTTAATAATAATTAAATAATTTGCCTTTACACACCACACCAAACAAGCTACGGGTCTACGAGTGCCTAATACCTACGTACGTACTGTATCAATGTACACCTGCGTCGTAATATTAACAGTTCGATCTATATTAGCGACCTCATTTCAATAATGAGAGCAATCCGCAAACAAGCTCGTTGTTTATCTAATAATTGCAAACATTTGCAATCAGCGCCAATATGCTAAAACTGTTTCCATTTACCCGCTTCCGGCTTGCGGCCAGTATTGGATGTTACGTTTGTTTCTTTTCTCTATAATATTTTATTATTATCATACACACCACACCACTCTTTGAAACATTTATGAATTAAGGAAATTTATTTTTCTTTTCATCTTAAAAGATTATTCCTTCTATTTTGTATCTACATTGCTTTATCATGTTTAGAATATATATGCCTATATGTAACTTTTTTCTCAATCCCATAAGTACTTCAAATGATCACATAAAAGAGTTAGCCTAATGAGAATTAATACGAAATCATTCTACATGTTGCACCAGATTTAAATATCAATTTTTTATCTCATAAACAGTGCGAAACAAGCAAAATAAAATATTCTATCAGCAGAATCCTGCGGCCATAATTCACTCAGAGGTGCGTTCGCGTGGCAGGTGGTCTTAATAAATACGAGAATGGGCTATCGTGGAGTTAGATAATAAATTCAAGAGGCAATCAACGCTACGGGAGCTGGTAAAAATATTAATAGCAGAGAAATAATTACATATTCATGACTTCCATAGCGGCAGCGGACGGTGCACCAACGAACGGGGTGAACTAAGGCCTCCAGTCGTTAAAAATTTAATTAAGTGCTTAAAGTAATCATTTTTTTTTAATACAATTATTATATGCATAAAAATGTTATAATAAGTGATTTATCACTTAGATCTAATATGTGCATATTGTTGATAATATAAGTAACGAAAATGCAAAACCGTATTTTCGTTGAAGACTTAAAATTGTTATGTGTATTTTTTTTTCTTTTAAAATTATACTCTGTTATTATTTTCTTTATTCTTTATCCTGAACATTGTTATTGTTCATAAGTTTATTAGGGGAAATATACCTATACCTATTTATAATTGAAAATGATTTTTTTGTAATAAAAATATTCGCATGAAGCAAGGACTAAATGCTATGTCGCTGAGACATTTGATTACGATAACTTATTTCGAAATTTGACTTGTAAAAATGTACACAAAATAAGTAACAAATTTGAAACTTATTAAAAAGTTTCGTTTGGAAC
Source organism: Heliconius numata (assembly GCA_016802625.1). Classification (NCBI taxonomy): domain Eukaryota; kingdom Metazoa; phylum Arthropoda; class Insecta; order Lepidoptera; family Nymphalidae; genus Heliconius; species Heliconius numata. The sequence continues at coordinate 200,024 of JAEBDU010013172.1, forward strand.
TTGGTCTTGAATAAATTAATTTCCCGTGGCCTAAAGGACTTGGAAAATTTATCAATAATAACTTATAAGTGAGCTATTACTAAGAGTACCAGCTAATTAGGTAAAATTATATCATATTCTAATATAGTTATATTGGAAAATTATTTATTAACCGACTTCAAAATGCAAGAAGAAGTTAGTTCGAGTGTGCATGTTTCTTGTATTTAAGGTACATACTCTAGTCTCTTCTTTTTTTAGGTGTAGTAATATGTGTATAGTATGTGTTTCGTGATGAGAAAAACAAAGTCCGACCATGGGCAGGCTAACAAAAATAAAATTAATACGAGATTTATAAATAAGTGAATTATTTTGTGAAATAAAGGCAAAGTATGTAATCATACCGACTATAAAAATCAAAGTGACTCCAAAACTCCAGTTTTGAAATAAGTATATAAATATAAATAATTTTTGGCAAATCTTATAACATTCATTCATCCAACAAACATAATATTATAATTTCATGTAAAGTTATTGAAGCTTAATAAAACTATGATTTTCATTTGAAACGCGTTCAGTGTTATATGAAATCCGTTCAACTGAATTTATGTTCATGAAATTTTGTACAAAGGTAGATTATGGCCATGACTGAAATAAAGTCACTTTTCAAGCCAGTGCATTCTGAAACTAAAACAATTAATTTTATTTAAACAATAAATCGTTCTTGGTTGGAGTGAAAAGTTATCCATACAATGTATGAACAATTTTTTTTCAATTACTGCTTTATATTTTTTCGACAAATTAATGAAATTTATTTTATTTTTTAATTGTTTTAAAACAGTTAAATTTATAATATTTTTAAAGCTCTGTTTGTGAAAACTGTATTAATTCGTTTCAAATATTTAACTATACATTGCATGGATGGGAAGTAATTTAAATTTTACACTATGTTATAGTTATCATTCGAGAATATACTTAATCCCCGACTATTTAGCCTGTATTCCTAGAGTTCTGACACAAAGACAAATGTAGACTGCAAAATGATATTTGACACACACGACAATTGGACTGTATGACTGTTGCAATCAATTAATCAATCTTTCGAACGACTGAACTGCATATCGTTCTCAAGGGTCATTGTTTTAGATTTCTAAACATTCATCAAAATATTTCATGTATTTTACACACTTTTACTTTTGAAAAAGTACATATAAAACTTAAATAAAATACCTTCAAAATAAATGAAACATGTTCAATAGCTGTAATTTGTAGACAATCATCACAATAGAATCCTAAGATAAGTTGTAGTCATTTGTACAATCGCAAGAAACAGGAATGTCAATCAATGTCATTATTTTTTTTACAATATTTAACCGATATTTGTATTGTATGATTTAGTATTGACTCAATGAAAAATCTTATAATATGAAACTATAAAATTAATGTTATTAGGTTTAGGGTTATCTTAATGCAAGCTTAAAATGCAAAGGGAAATATTTATACAATTTAATTGTATTCTTTAAACTATACAATTTTACCAATGTAACCTGCCTTCGTAACAGCCATAGACAAAAACATCACCACAGAACAGCTAATGCGTTGACAGATCAAGAAATTCACCCGACACAACGACCCCATCAAGTCCGAACTCCGTTTACAGTTGAATCGAGTGATCAATCAATCGTTAATCTAACGCATATCCATAAAATGAATCGTCGTAGCACGGGTCGGGGCGGGGCGGCGCATCACTAGTCGCTAGGTGAGCGAGCCCTCGACAATGCCGCAATCGGGCTCGCAATCTGCATAATGGATTGCTCGGCCGAACGCGCCGTCCGGTCGGTCATTCAATTGTCGCGGTCGCCGATGTGTGCCGATGTGTCCGTTATTATCGAATACGGAATTAATAATTTCACGGTGAAATGATGCTTTGGAAATACGTTTTTAGACCGCCCGAGGGCTGGTTGTTATGGTAATGCGATTGCTAATTCTGCTTATGTGCGTCCTAATGTGTAAATAGGAATTACTAGTGAATTATTATTTTAATATGTATATGGAAATTAGCTTTGCCTGCGACTTCGCTTGATAAATTGGAAATCACCAAGAGTAATACGTAATGCTTTTGGAACCTCTCCTGTTATTGCAAAATGTTTCATTGTTACTTAAATCTTATTGGCCGTCCTGTATTACAGCCTTCTTTAATATATCGACCATAGTTTAACAACGTCGATAAATTAATTTTTAACAAAAACTCAATTATAAAACATTCACATCAACACACATCAAGTCATGAATGAGTCGCTATTAATAAATAAAACCTAATATGTTAGTTAGTGTTGCTCACACCCTCTCTCTGCAAAGGTCAAATTGCAAGCATTTCCTCATAAATACTAATAACATGTTAAATTATTTATTTCCAGAGTTACATGCTAAATTGAGGAAACAAAAACTATAAAATATAACTTTAGTTTAAATATTCTCTCTCTCAACAAAATTCTCTCGTGTGGTTATTATTACGGTTCTATTGTTTTATTTTAAAAAATCTGAATCGAAAAAATCGTCTAATAATATATTATCTTGTATATCCAAAATACTGATTTATTTTAGTTTAGATGTTAAAAAAGCGTAAAACTTAGCTTATCTATAAACTAAATTCATTATTTCAAGTAATCTGAATGCATGATACGAATAAACAATATGACGGAATTATTTTACAGCTTTACTTTTCTTATCCCCATAACTAAGAACTAAGAACTAGAATTAAAGGCCCGTCTTTTGATTTTAAAGTATTTAAAATTAGCTTTTTTTAAGTTTTTGGTTTTTGGTTGATGATGATTTAAAAATGGAATTATATTGATATTTAAGTAATTGAGAATTCGCAGCATGCAAATTAGTTTTCATTAATGTTAATAAATACTTCTTTGAATATTTTTTAACAAACAACCTTTAACAGGCTTTAAACAGAAAGGTATGCAAATTTAAGATTTACTATGTTATTTTCCCATTAATAACATTGTCAGAAATGAGACTACATGGGGAGCACCAGCTCCAGTATAGGATTCGGGAAAGACGATTGTGATTTGCAATTGTATTCATGTTATTTCATTTTTATAGGTACTAAGCGGAGAGCCTTTATGGGCCTTAGCCCATATTTATAAATTGCTCTCAACTCTGATCGATCTTGATATTTCATAAATTATAATCTATAAATCAAGATGGCATCTGAATGTCACTCTCTAAATGGATCTCAGAGTTGAGATCGGCTTCTAAATACGAGCCTAAGAGTTTCAAGCCCGAGGCTTTGTTTACATTAAATAAAACTAAGTAAATACATCACATATGCATATACGAAAATTTTGTCATTATTTCTTACTGGAAATAGTGACAAAACTAGAGGTACATTCCGTAGTAATATTACGAACTGAAGTGCAATTTGTTCGAGTTAGTTCATAATTTACCTGCATATGTATTCACCAGTTAGGTGACAGAACTCTGCTAGGCGAGCACGGACTGGACTCGGCACAAGGGAAATCTTTGCATATTTGACTATCTTGTTTGTCATTTCTGTTGGCTAAATTACAAATTAATAATCTATACACATTAGTTATTACGGCTCATTGTTACTGTGCTAGTGATGTTTGTAAATCATAAATTATATAGTAGTCTGCGTACGTAAGTCCTACTTTGTATTTGGTATAGGTTGCTTGTTGCTTTATTGATGTAAGTTAGCCTTGTAATTATATATATATTTTTAAATGAAGTTATTTACATAGTATTAAGTTAAATACAAAACCAACTATCGATCCAACAGAGGAGAAGAGAGTTTCCACCAGGTTTCAGGGATAATGTCGTGAATGCAATACTATTCCACAGCTAGTAAAAAAAATGCCCCGCGTCAAAAAAGGCACGTCCCCAATCCTAACAGTTCAACGTGAACCACTCTAACACAACGGCGGTAAAAAGTTATGAACTTCTACCAAGCGAAAAAAACCTAGTAAAATTACAATTTTACAACGCAGCGTTAACACGAAATTGTTATAAAATTTCTTAGCACTTTTATTTAAGTTTCCATTACATAGTATATGAGAAAATGAACACTTTAATTGGAAGGTTGGATGAATTATGCGCTCGGTCAGCGCCGCGGGCGGCGAGTGCAAGATGTACGGCTCAATAACGTCGCCTTAATCTTAACTCAGCTTTCGAAGAGCTGAAAGAGATTTACTGCAACGTGCAACTTTAAGTAACTTTGTGTGCACAATCCTAATTATAAATGAAGCCACATATATTTCCAAATATTGCTGTTTTTAATTAAAGGGAAGCCTTTATTCGTTGAAATTTCAATGTGAACTTTAATTTAACGATATTTCGACACGAGTTTTTAAACTTACTATATTATAATGTTAGAATACGATCAGTAACTGTAAGGTTTCTGTATGATTTCGAGAAATTCTCTATAAAAGAAAACTATACTTTCAAAGAATGTATGGAAGGACATATGTACATACATGCTAAATGTTAGCTTTTTACGCCCAATAGTTTCGCCTATGCGTTGGTTGTCTGTCTCTCAGTCCTAGAATTTTTATATATACTTATACTTACATAGATAAATCACATGATTTACATAACTAATACTGAAATATTATAATAGTTACGTTAAAGTAATTTACAATATCTACAGTGCTATAATTAACAACTATAATTTTATTTTGAATTTGATGGTGTCTAAAAACATTCAAATGAAAATTTATTATTATCAACATATTTAAAATATATATGTCAAAATATCCAGAGCAGTGAACCTCAGAATGGCATCTGTAATACCTTTCTTGGAAGGACACTTTAGGTTATGGATCGCTGTGGAATGCTCCTCAGGTGATCAATTCTGTGCTCTATCCTTTCGCTATGCTGTAATAATATTAAATGTTTTTCTTATGTATAAAACTTAAACTACTTTAATATTAATCTATAAATATATTAAAAAATATATATAAAAAAATGAACACCAAAAGTAGAAACGATTCGTCCACACACGTAAGAGATATTGTAAGTGAAAGCTTAAATGGCACTCTGTTAAAAACGCAACAAAAATGTACAATAGCGTTCGGTGCCATATAGTCGAAATCAAGTAGTCAAGTGACATGTAGTCGGGCTAAAATTTCCATTTGGCTAGCGGCGTTTAAGAGCCGTGAATGCGCATTGTTCTGGAGCCATTGTGTTTTTCTATTGACCGGCGCTGCTCATGCAGGCTGCAGCTATGACTTCAATTACTGCACTAACTGAAATCGTCGGATAACTTACTTAGTGGTCGACGAAATGATTATCGACTTCATGTTATTAGCGGTTCTACTGGTTCTTTATTTTGTTTTCGAGTAATATCTACATATATTGGTTTATACTAATCTATTGCTTTGTCAGATTTTATAATATTTACAAAATATTGATAAAAACTATTACATGTATACAATATTTTTGGTAATTTATTAGTATTGTATAATATCTGGAATCCAAATGAATCCCAAAGCTTTTGATTTTTAGCTACGCGTTTACAATGCGTCGCCATTAAATTGTGACCGTTTCGACCATCACCCCAAATGAAGTATAAGAAAAGACGATTTCCAATATCTGTATCTTATAGTCATTCTATATGAACAAAACAGTGTTCAGTTTAAAGTTGTCGACAATAAGAGCAAGTTCAAATTGTATTATCAATATAAGTTTACTTTTTTATTTACTGGTTTCAGCATTCTTCAGGTTCAATAATTTAATACTCGAAATATGCCTACTTTATTATCTGTAAAGAGCTTTAATTAATTAACACTTTAAAATCTGACTTACCGGCACGTAATACGTACGAAAATGTTATACAATATTTATATCAACATTTTCCCTCGCGAAATAAAAATATAAAACTAAACAAACTAAGAAATATAAACTGCTAATAAAAGTGAAAAATTTCATGTTTCTGCAGCAAAAATCAAGAAAGTCTGATATGGACGGGCTAAATTTTTAACCGCGTTGTGGTATTCAGAGGGGAAAATGGCTATTGTTTTAGAACTATTATGTTCTTGTGTTGACTGGCGCTGCTCATTTCTGCTATTTTTATAATTATGTTAACAAGTTTCGCCCTTACATCATGAAAATTGTAGTAATGAGGTTAGTTAAATTATTTATGTTTATATATCCTAGTCATATCTTTTTTATAACTTACCTTAATATTAATCTACATAAATGTATATATAGCTAACTTGTTTAGTTTATAATTGCCAATTTTTCCTAGAAAAATATTGAATAACATATAGACATTTAATTTGCTGAAATTTACACAATTCTTAATATGTATTAGTATTGTATGTACCAAAGTAAATTTAAAGATATTCAAAATTAAATACTTCAGCACACTTAAATATTTATCTGGCCAATCTACAAAGGCTTGGTAAGTCGGCCGTTCTAACGAGCATAGCGTATCATTGCCAGCGCGTGAAATCCGAACTGCTGGCGGTCGTTAACGATGTGAATTTACTGTTTGTAGCCCCAACCAGACCCGTTGCATCACAGTAGGAACGCTGTGCGAAATACTGATAAATGAACAAACCCCACTAACAGATCTGGCGGACTGGTTTCTGGTTTCATTTCAATTATAACTGGGCTGGAACATAGTTAGCCGTCCATTGTATTGAGCGCATTGAGCAATTTCAATGTAAACATTTTGTGGAAAAGCAAATGTTGAAGTTTATTTTGTACGTGTATTCATTGTTAATAAATTAAATTAAATATGAATACATTATTATTTTGAACGATCACATCGCCCTAAGGCTCGTTACTCAGAAATACGTGTTAACAACATTTCTGCTACAACTTACACGTAGTATCAGATGAACTAAGAGAACAGGAAGTTAATTTCTTAATTAAAAAGTTTTTTATCTTATCTACTTTGATAAGGTAAAAAACTTTACAGTAATTTGTAAAAAAATCACAAATGAGCACCTTATACAAAAAAGTTTCTGTGAAGAAAGGAAACTAAAACGTAAACAACAAGCAATTGAGCAAGCATTTATTTAGGGCTAACTAAGAACACACTAAAACGGTGGCAGCCACACTTCGAAGTTGGAAGATAGTTGGTAAGACAGTTTTTTCCTCAGCGCCGTCTCCAGGAAGGCATCGCGGCTGTCGTCCCGCGGCGCGCACTTGTCCCGCCCGCCCTCGCGCGCCACTTCTCGCGCCGCCCGCAGGAACTTTGACACTTGAGCTACACTTTCTCTGGCATCCTCTACCGGTAACTGTAGTTAAAATATAACGATTGGTTAGGTACAAATGATTTAAAATCTAGTTAAAAACAATAATATATGTGAATTGAAAATTTAAATAAAACTAGCTGATAATGGACACTTAAAACAATATCTGCTGTGTCTCTGTGCGCGGGATATAGCGTGAAACTGATTATACTTAGTACCAATAAAATATTTATCGAGATTACAGTAAAAATATCACAACGTAATACATAAATTAATAATAATTCTAAAAAAATACCTGATCACTGTCACCAGGCAGCGTATGTGGATATATCCGCACCCACTGCCCCACACGCCCCACACCGCGGTCCCACCGCACTCCGTTGCCCCACGCACACGCGCTCATCATCCGACGACGGGACGCCGCAGTCGAGTACCCGCCACGCCAAGACTCGTCGACTGGCTCCGTTGGTGTTATATTAGTTGTTGACTGGAAATAGTTTTTTGTTGAGCTTCATACAGTATCCCGCATTTTATATAGTAGGAAAAGTAAACCTGGTGTTAAGACATGGTGGGCATCGCCTAATTTTAGACATTGCGCGTTGAATGGCGGAACTCAACGCTTCAAACGTTTTAACTTGTTGCCTGCGCGAGGAAATGAAACTAATTTATTTCCCCGAATGGAAACCGAACCTACAGTCGCCGCAATTACAGTCAGATTCTGTGCCGATGCGCCACAACGGTATTTAAGACAAACATTTTATAAAAATAGTTTTATATAGGCAGTTTAAACACGAATAGTTGACGTCGGAAATACGTTTTTAGCATTGTTTACGTCACTTAATGCAATTTATCAAGCACCTAATAGTGCATGTAATTTGTAGTTGCTATTATAGATATATTGCCTTTTGGGTCACAGAACCTCGTCTTATCAGATAGGTAGAATCTGTAATTTTAATTATAATATTATAGTTCTATAAAAAAATGCCAAGTTTTCATTTAAGACATTCTATGACCATAAATATTTCCAGGATCGCTATTACAAAGTTTGTATAATATATTAGATTTAAAAACTAATGAATGTTACGTGATTGTGTTTTTTTTATTGCATTTGGGTAACATTATAAAATACAAAGACTTCGCACTAACACTCACATGAAGGGTTGTTTAAAAGTTATATTTGTATTATACCTACGTATTATGTATTTATTATAAATTCCTCCATCATAAAAGAATCGAAACTGATATCATAACGTACCGGTAATTCCGCAATTTCAGGGCTCGATTCAGGCGAGTTTTTCTGCAGGCGCCCAATTTGAATGTCCTTAGACTTTTCAGGTATCTCCTGGTAAAAAAATAATATTAATGTATATGTGAAATGTATAAATGAAATTCTCTATAAGTAACATAATGTATATGTATTGTAAATAATTATAATTATTTAAATATAATTAAGATCAATCGCATACAATTTTGTTCATGATGGGTGTTCCTTTCTAATACTTTACAGTAATCCAATATCGCATGTAAACATGACTCTACTATTTGCAAAACGTATTTAATACTAATTATTACGAAATAAATAAATTTTAAATGGGAAAAGTAAGCTTTTTGTATGCCTCTAGTCATGAATATTGTAAAAATAATAATAAAAATATAACTGTCTTTTTTTAATGACTTACGCTGTATTACAGAGTAAGCAGAGGAAACCTAATATTAAGACATTCGGTTCCCCACTTTCCGGCAATTATTCGAGACATTGCGTATTGAGTAGAGGAGCAAAAGTATGCTCCTTGTCTTGTTACCAGAGCAAAGAAAAGAAAACATTGAATCATCTCAACTAATGAGAATCGAACTTACAATCGTCACATTCACACACTGTGCCACTGCCCCAAGACTGCCTTAAATATAACATAATTATATAAGTAGATAACTTTGACAGTTGAACCAACACATACTATAACAGGAAACTTATCAGCCACAGGTGGTTGCAAGTTGACGCAGTGTATGGGCATGGCGCGCCGTCTGCGCTGTCGGCGAGTTCCGCGGCGGTGGCCCGTCGACGCCCTCGTCGCTACCACCTTTGTTACTCCGCTCTCGTCCTCTGAACTACAGCTAGAACATGTTGATATGTAATAGAGAAATATATTGTTAAAAGACAGCTACGTAGAGTACGTAAAAGAAATGTACGTTCCATGGTTAAATTTGGAGATTTTTTCTATTATTTAACAATTCTTAACGTATTAATAAGAAAGAGAGAGGGATAAAAGTTTAAGAAAACGTTTTAATAAATTTTTTTTTGTGGATTTCAAACTAAGAATCGCTCTATGTTCAGTCAGGCAACAAGCATCGCAACTGGGCCACAGATTAATAATAAGCAATATAAAAAAAACATTGAAAAAATATAATATGTAGATTATTTTAAGTATAATAATTGTTACATACTTAGTGGGATGTGGCGAGGGTCCCTGCAGTAGAGACAAGCCAGTATGACGCATGGGTAGACCCAATAAATCAAATAGCTCGTGTAACATCGGTTGCTTCACAATTACGTCGGCTTCACAGTCAGCACCCAAGGCTGGAGACAGATTCACCTAAAATACAACATTTTGGTATAAAGCAAGAAATATAAAGGAAACTTTTGAAATAAGGCAATAAATATACATTTCAAAATTACTAATATTATAAAATGGTACTGTACTGTAACTGTAACTAATGGCGTACTTTACCTAACAACACTAAGATTCAATATAAATTTAATATAGATAAGGAGGAAATGAAATAATTATTTTAATTGCTATTTTCATTTCTTCGTTCTGGTGTCAAGGCGAAGCGCGGCGTTGAGTTACGCCACTCAACACGCAATGCCTCCTCAAGTCTTAATACTAAGTTCCCTTTGCCAACCCTGCTGTGTGCGGGATACAGCGTGACGCTGATCATTGTTAATTATAATAATACCTTAAAGATAGCAAAATTATCTATTTGGTGTCACACTTTAACATTAGCTACGATATGGAAGAACACAGATCTCAACAAAATTTAATATAATACCTCAATAAGCCAAGGTTTCAAACAATCATCAAGTAGAACATCAAAGCCATAAAATTCAAAACAATTTCTCGCCGGTGGCGTCCCCGCGGCCTGCGCGAGCAAAGTCAGGGTTACTAGCGCCCTTATCCTTTGCCAAACCAACCACTCGACGGCGCCCCATCTCCCGACCAAGGCTCGTCTCACTTGCTTAAGCGTCCATTTGCAACCTGAAAACGAGATACTAGCGACATCTGGCGAATCATTTAATTTTCTTTGAAGAAAATTGAATCAGCGCCATCTTTTACTCATATTAATACGTGAACCAAAAACTTATTAACGTACTCCTTTTTACAAAAAATATTCGAATACATTATTTTAAAAAGTGACAAATACGTCGCTAATGCACGCGTTCTGTATACTTACTAAAAACTAACTTACTAAAAAAATTATGGCATATTTTTAAATTATCACTTAAGATTCTAACAATTTATAACTAATAGAATTTTGATGTACGAATTTTTTTAAGAGATAAGTCCTACAAAATATTGTAGTACCTAAAATTTACATTTTTTTTTTGTTTCTAAGTATTTACTTACCACTGCCAATCCTGTCCTTACATTCAGCGTACCTCGGCCCAGTTTTGTTCAATGAGGAATTTGTCAAGTGTCGGTACGGATTGTGAATATCGGACAGCGTGTATTTATCTGTACCTGGAAAAAAACATCAAAAATTTAACAATATTAAAAACTCTATCAAGACCTTTTTGATAATTATATAGTATTTAAGACCAGTTTTTATAAGTTTAAACTGTATTTAAACTGGTAACCCTGATGAATGCTTTTCTTGTAACACATATATTTTTTATGATATTGATTAAATAAAATAATACGTACTCTTGAAATGGTGAAAAACATTCTCTCTCTCCCTACCCAGTGAGACGCGAGATGGCTCACGCAACATGAGAAATAAGTTAATATACATACTTACACTGGTACTTAGTTATCCTTATTATACACTAGCGACCCTCTTGCGGCTTCGCCCGCTTTTACTACTGGATTATTCATATAATGTATATTTGCAAAGCACTTAAGATAATGTGAAAATTAATTAAACACTAATGCAACCCGCATTTTCGTAGTTTCAATAAGGATTTTCCAATTGTTTTACACAGCAAGGATTTTTTAGTAGGTACCGTAATTTTAAATCTGTGCTACTAATCTTTTCAAGTACTTATTAAAATATAGTTAAATGACTATTTTTAAACGGGATAAATTATAAACCAAAACCTACCTACTAATAACTACTACAAAAAATATGAAACCAAATATATCACGCTGAAATAATGCATTCAACTCCAATTATCCAATACGTGCAAACGCATCTAAGTCTTCGTTGCTATAGAGGCAGGCGGGTTTTTTTTTCGAGCTTGTGGTTAATGCTGAAGAGGGTATTCTGTCCCTGATGAAAAGCAAGCACTATGTGGCTGCCTGTGAGGAAAATTAAATAGAATGCATCGACCAGGAATCGAACCCGGGCCGCCCACGTGGCAGGCGAGCATTCTACTACTGAACCACCGATGCGTATAAGGCAGGCGGCGCGGCGGACGCGCTTGTATAAGCAAAACGTCGCGGGGCGCGGTATTTTTTGATATTGTAACAACTTCTAAAGTACTGATTAAGATGAAAAACAGTAAAAGACAGTGTTGGTCTACATTAAATGGCCAACGTAACTAATATACTTATTTATATGCTGAGAGTAAGGGATAAGTGAAACTTGAGTAACATAGAGCTGATGTGTCAACGGCGGGATGTGTCAACAATTAAATGCGGTTTTCTCTAAAACTATTCGCAATTTCGAAATAGTGTTAAAAGGAAATTTTATCTTCGTTTAACGTAGAAATTTAATAAAGTATTTTAAAGGATAAGGATTAATACCATTATGGAAAAATATGACTCACAATAAAAAATATATTGAAATTATTATTTTTAGACAGAAAAATGATCACTACACGTTATTCTTAAAAGATACGAATATGCTCTCGCGGACTTTTTTGTAGATCTCATTAAGAGAAACAATACTCCAGTACATTTTTTTCATGTAGTACTTACCATTAAAGCAGCGCATGCGCAAAAGTGTCTCAACGGGTAGGACTTTATACATATTTATCGTATTTATGTTAATTTACATAAGAATGTACGAATAACAAACTATATATAAACCTTCTACGAAAAATACTCGACCTAATGGTGAAAACCGCATAAAAATCCGTTGGGCGGTTTAGAAGAAGAAGAATTAGAAACAACAGACAGACACGAAAAGCGACTTTGTTTTATAAGATATAGGATAAATAATGCCGCTAATATTTACATCTATAAAATATATATCTATAATATTTATAACTATTTTAAAACTTAACGACCGTAATAATGTTTAGAGGCTACGATCTTTTAAGTCAATTACATATAATATATTAATTTAAAAAAACAAGAAGAAAACCAAATAAGAATATATAGACTTGGTAAAGTCTCTCGCTCATTTTTGTATGTTTGCATTCATTTTTGTATGTTTGCATGCATATAACTTATGAATGAAAACGGAAGATCTGTCCCAGACTTTAAACTCAAACTCAGAAAACGAAGTAAAGTATGAAAACTTACTACTAGAAATCATAGTATGGCAAAATAAATGATAAAAAAAATTCAGGATATTCTAAAATTTCGTATGTTATACATACCAAATCTAGCAAGTCCCTCGGCATACATATAGGCGGTGAGCGGTCGATATCCAGGTACGCAAACGTATAGTCGCAAATCGAATTTGTACCCGGCAATGAGGAGGGGCCGCTCTATATATCTTTGAACGACAGCGGGACTACCGCAACGCATATCACACACGCTCTGAAAATTAAAATAAAAATACATTTAATTTACATATTACACTTAAATTAGTTTTTTTTGAAATATAAAGAGACAGATTAAGGCATTCGTGGCGCGGTGGGAACAGCGTCTGACTGCAAACGTAATGATTATTGATAATTATATAATTGGATTATCGCTCAGGGAAATACATTACTTTCCTTTCTGAGCTCTGATACCGTACGTATTGACTGGCGGAACTCAACACCGCAGTTTGCCTAGGAACCGATGAAAAGAAAATATTAAATTATTCATTCCCCCGAGTGGGAATCGAACCCATAGCGGTTGCGTTTACAGTAACACAGCCTCATTATACATGTATGTTTACACTTTACATGTAATACTCGTATATGCATATAATATTAGTGTAAGTTGGCAAAGCCCCGAGCTGATAAGATGTAACAATAATACGTGTGTAACATATGCAGTAGGTATCTTCTAGCATACCAAAATAGAATACTAGAATTCTAAAGAATACCAAAATTCATTCATACGTGACGTACGTAAGGAGTATTTATAGACTGAAGCTAACTCTTTACACACACAAGACCTACGACCTGCCTCAATAGCGTGTCCACGTGCACTAAATTTGGCAGTTCAGTACAAAGTTCGCGTACTCGGAAGTATATTCAGTTATAGTTGCCTTAGATGCACTAAACCTATTTAGGATTTTAGGCCAATAAACTACAAGCCTTTTATTTTCGCTTCCTCAAGAAATGAAAAACCTATGCCTAGGTTAGGTTAAGCAACAAACAGGTGATAATAAAAAAAATGAGCAGCAAAATATGTTATTTTTCTTTTAAGTTGTTAAAGGACATCGTGGCGCAGTGGCGCAAAAGTTTGACTGTAAACGCGACGGCTGTGAGTTCGATTCCGTGTGAGTTGTGAGTGAATATTATTTATTAATATCTTGAAGCTGAAAAAAACCATTCTTCTGGGTTTATTATCTATTACCATATAAGATACAAGTAATAAATACTCATATGTCAGTAAAAACGGTAATTATTTATTTCATCCCAGCGCAGTAGCCACTAAAAGCATATTAAGATGTATTTTGCAGATAATCGTTGTTGTAACGTCCAAGGTGGAAAAGAAACGTAATTTTACGTGATCTACAATACAAATGGATAATCATGTGAAAAATGGGGCACCTTTTTTAAATATTTAGTGACATTTTCCTGTTATTTCGAGGTTTATTGCCTGTCTGTTAAAATTTTATATGTATGCAGCATATAAATCGAATAAATTATATTATCGTTTTTGTCAATACTATTATCACTTTTACCTTATAGGTACTGCAATTATTAAATTATTTGTTCTTATAGATAGTTTAAATAATATCGTTAATGTTTTTTTATTAGCCTATGGACCTAAGCTACAATATTGTAAATATTTACCCTAAATAGAAATATTCCTCGGCCCTGGCTCTGTGCCACGGGCTTGTGTATCCAAACCACATTGGATCCAGCAGACTCATCGCGTCTTAAGCGGGAACACTCAGATACCAATTTTGCGTATTCCAAGGGTAAGTGGAAGCAGGGTGGACTGAAACATAATATTAAAATAGTTCAACAAGTATGATAATGCATATTATTTTTAGGCATTTCTTTCTATTCTTCTCCAGGCGTTAATGCCAGGAAGAAGAAGCCGGCTTTTGCCAGGGTCTGCCAACAAAAGCATTTTTTTCTCTAACTTCTTTAAATTTTTACATATGTATGTGTATATTACCTAGAGTAAGGTGTATATTACCTAGAGTAGAGAATTGATTCGAAAGAAGCCTAACAAAAATCAAACCCGTAACTTGCACAGTGCAAAGCGATACGGGTATACCTCACAGTGCTAGAACTGTCGTCACAAAATTTTCAAGGACACGATATTACCTTCCGTTTCTTTAAAACAGAAAGTAGCGTGCGACAGTTGCTCTAGCTAAAACGTCATTAATTCTATATAAAACAAAACTATGACATTGGCTTTTTCTTGAGATTGTCACGCGAGCCCCGGTACCACTTGGAGTAATTACGTTTCATTAGTATACAGTATACACTATAATTTAATATTACCTCGAACTTTCACCTTCGTCCCGGCAGGAAGAATTTCTAACTCGACCTTTAAAACTTCGCTAATTTAATATTTGCGACGAGTTAATTTCATAAGTTTACATTGTTTCTCCATAGAATTACATTTTCAATAACCGTATTTTCTTTCTGTTTTGTTGCTACTTTGTTCATTCTTAGAACTTTATTTGTCCATTAACGGTAATTTAATAAATTGTAATGACTGTTATCTAATGATTATTTGATAAATTTAATTTATGCTATAAATAGGCTAAAATACTTAGAAGAGTTCGCGTTTTTTTATTTTTGTTTTTTACCCGCGAGGGCTATGTAGTCCTAATATATAAATATTCTATATTCTTGAGAATATTATAATTTAATAATGTAAACAACACAACAAAAAATATTCCGTAAGACGTATATTTTTCCTGTTTTATAATTACCAATTACTGACGAATTTAATTTAGCTGTTGCATATTGAAACGCACAAGATTAGAAACGCTAATCTAAAATATTATTGATTATTTTTTGAGCATCCGACACAATATGACTTTTACGAATGAATAGATAAACATTAAATATAGTTGCGATTTGTTTCCCTCAATTTGTTCCATATAGTCTATATAGTGTAAAATTACGATTTTTCCCCTTCTAGAATTTCCAAAAATCAAACCAAGCTTTTGTTGTATACTATTAAGTATTATTTTACATTGTTCAGAGTGATTAAATCAAGGAATCCAAGCAGGTTAGAGGGCTTAATTTTCTTAGATGCATCTCATAAAATAATGATAATGTCGTGCCGCACGCAACACACGTAGATTCATTCAAATCGCCAATGACGTGAATCGTAACCAATATAAGCAACAATATCGGAAAAAGCCAAAATGAGACTAATTTCTAGTAACGTTAGAGTTACAGAAAAGATATTTTGTTTTTGATAAACAAATAAATGTTGTGAATGTTGTATCTACAAAAGATGGTATTTCTATATTGGTAACTTTTTGATTGCTGTTGTATTTATATTACATAATTTCAAAGTTCCCTTCATGTTTGTGATAGATTAGTATCGAAAATACGCTATTAATATTTTTTGGCATCACGTAACGACGTCATCAGTTGGGAAAGAATGAACTCGGATTCTTATTCACGAAATGCTTTTAAAATGTTTTCGATATTCGAAATACTTAAAATATTATTTTTCGATTTAATTTATTTTAATAAATACAAACCAATATTTATAACAGCATTTAATACGCAATATCTCTAAAAAAAGCAGAGAGGGGAGAACGCAGTAATTAATCATAACATGAAAAAAGAACATACCAAATTCTATAAAATAAATATGGAAATAATATTTAAAAAAAATAAAATTAAATACCTGTATATAACTAAAAACAAAAAATATATCATGCTGCAGAACATGGTTTGAATATTAAACGTGATATTAGCGATCAATATATCGGTTCCAACGGCGGGGAACCACAAAAATATCGAGGGTGCAATTACCTCCCTTCATTTTACAGCCTGATTAGAATTCATAGATTTGCGTGTTGATTTTTTTATAGGTTTAAAATGAAAGATTTATGTATAATTTTTATTGGCTAATTCTCTATTTCCCTTGTTAATTCTATTTTTTTAATTACCCTGAAACGACTTCCTGTTATTTGTTTGCTTTATACTTTACGACCATTGCTTTAATTTTATAGCTTTTTCAATAGTATATATATAAATATATTAAGTTAAAGGGCTCTTTATACATATATTACAAAATTGTGGAAATAATTAAATCGCAAACAACTAACCTAAAGTCATAAATTGTTCCATATATTCTTCTCATACACCGTAATAGTCTAGACAAGCTGTCCTTCCTGCATATCGAACCACCTTTTGGTATATGATTCATAAACTGAAACCAAAGAAGTACATAAAAATAAATTATTATTCAATCTTCAATATTCAGAATATATAATAATAACAAACAGACTACAAATTTAATAAAAACAAATACATACAGACTTTTTGAAAGACACTGAAAAAGATAGATAGAGGGCAGTCTTAGCGTAGAGGCACAAAGTGTGACTGTAAAACCGACTGTCTGTGGGTTCGATCTCCACTGAAGGAGGTGAAATATTTGTTTAAATTTATATTTCCATTTTTCGCTCTGGTGGCGAGGCAAATCGCAGCGTTGAGTTCTGCCAGTCAATACGCAATGCCTCCAGAATTCGGCAGGAAGTGGGGAACTGTGTGAAGTGGTGTTTCACTAGGTTCCCTCTGCCTACCCTGATGTGTGCGTGAAACTGTAATAAAGTATAAATTTGTGTTTGCAAATGCTTAGTATTTACGGAATTTCAACTGCTTTACGAGTAAGGTAAATAATAAAAAAGTATAACATGAATAACAATAATGTCAGACACAAGCCTAAGTCATAAAACTATCGACGTTTGTCACAGCGTCATAACTTTGTATTAGAGGTAGACACGAGAAATCTCAATAGAACATGAATAAATATCTATCGCGAACGAATACTCGCATCCATTTTATAGTCATTTTACTAACCCCCTTAGATTTTTCTGTCACCTATAAAATATTATTAGGAGAATTTACGCAGATATAACTTGTCTTGAAATAGATATGCGATATCGTATGCTATAAAGGCATAAAGATTTCACATAATATAAGTCTCCACACAAGTATTCGCACCAAAACTTAACACTAATCCCCACTTTCCGACCAGAAACACCTCTACCTAAGAAGATAAAAGAATTAGTTAAGGTGGTGACAGAAATGGATGTTAATAGCAAGATTCTCTTACCTGCCAATCCCCCAAAGCTCTGTAGGAAGTGGCAGGAAAAGCGCTAGTCCGCCACCACAGATTCCATTTTTCGTCACCACCACCGAAGCCTTGATAAACGCGCCATCCACGTTCTGTACAAACCTGATAAACATATCAATAAGCAATTAGGTACAGTAAGAGTATTAGGTAATAGTAAACAAAGGTTTTCTTTCATAAATTATATATCGATCTCAGATTTGAAAGTGATTAATAAATATGTACCTTAAGACACTGCGCTTGCTATTTTCCGCTTAATTTTAGAGACATTGTGTGTTGAATGATAGAACTCAACGCTGTTACCAAAGCAAAGAAATAAAAATAATTAATTCCTCCGAGTAGTAATCGAACCCACAACCTGCGCTTATTCAGACGCTGTACCATTGCACCGCAACAGCCTCATTTAACACTTCTTTAAAATAAGTTTAGTGTTGTTAGGCCTAGTGATTGGAGCCTTAAACAGTTCAATGAGTTGTTTTCTTTAGTTATCATTGTAATCGATAAATATAGGAGATATTCACTGTTACAAAAATTATTAAAAAAATATTATAACATGCACAATTTTGAATTCTATCTCATTAGACATAGAAAATTTTGACTTTACCAGTGCTCATAATATTAAAAAAGTAAAATATTTGAATAAATAATATTATTCAAATATTTTCAACTTATTATTATCTACTTATAATTGTGAACCATTTAAATTTACTTTACTTCTAAATGTTTTAACATTTACCTTTACAAGAAGACTTGGTCCAAACCCGTTATCATTTAGCCGATAAATAAAAGGCTCA
This sequence comes from Heliconius numata, assembly GCA_016802625.1. Classification (NCBI taxonomy): domain Eukaryota; kingdom Metazoa; phylum Arthropoda; class Insecta; order Lepidoptera; family Nymphalidae; genus Heliconius; species Heliconius numata. The sequence continues at coordinate 218,849 of JAEBDU010013172.1, forward strand.
TCGTTATCAAATATTTGAGTCATTTTGCTTAAGAGCTATCTGAAAAATTATATTTTATTTAATTTAATATTTTCTTAATAATTCTCATTTCATATTTCTGAATGTAACAGAGGGGAAATGACGTACTCGATAATATCAAAACTTATGCTATCAAATATTTTTCGCTTAGCAAAAATATGAGCATATTTCTATACAAATGCGTAAATCGCATGCTACGTCGTAATAGAGAAAGCATCGAGATTCATATTTAAAATCTACATGTCAATAGAGACACGTTACTTTTTACGTTAGTTTCACGTGTGCTACGTTTTCCCGCGTCACGTTATAGGGGCCCGCCCAGCACGGCCGCCCGCCCGACACTGCTCCTGGGTATTCGTGACACGCTGCTTTCAGCAATAACAGTAACTAAGTAAATGATATTCCTTAAATATAGTGACGTGACGTTTCTGTTTATGCTCTATTGCACTTGTCACGTTGACCTTTAACGATATTAAAAATATTAACTTCGACAGAACAAAGAGCAGTAATGCACGAAGTTATATTTGTGAAGAGAATAGAAATAAATTTACTGCAATAAAAGTGAACTGAAGTTTACCTTGAATAATTTTAATTAGGCTTGTGCATACGAAATTTTAAAGTAACATTTATTATGCCATGTTGAGACATTCAAGATATTATGTACGACGGGCGCGATAGTCTCAAATCAAATATTGAATGAAATACGCCGCCTAATCAAAACATATGGGAGAAGTTACAGGACAAATAAAGAGAAAATTTTAAAATTCAATATTTATAGGTATGTATATTAAAAAACCATAACAATCATATATTTATAGTTTATTATATACAAAAGTAGCGCATACTAAAAGAGTGCATAAAATTTAAAAGTAAATGTGCGGGACATTTAACTTTGGCTACTTTTATAATGTAATGTATTTATAAGTTATTGACGTTGTTAATAAATAAAGTGGATAAGGAATCTTCGATGAGCGAATCTGACTTAGACTTGACCGTTCTTTGAATTTGTTAAAAGCTTTACTTGGGAAGCCTTCGTAGGAAAAGCAGATGATTTAGTAGAAAAAAAAGCATGAGCCATCAATATTCTCCGTAATTACAGCTAGACAAAAATCTTATGATGCTTGTTGCTAGTTTTATATAAGAAATACAACACATGAAAATAAGAAATACAAGAAATTAACTTACGAGAACTTAAAATTCTGTAGAATAATTATCACTTAACTGCGGATTCTTCTCTTCTTCTGATTATCTGCTAAAATAATTGTATATTTTTCTCCAATATCACAAACAATCATAAGCTAATCAACGAACTGTATCTGTTCAAATCAATTGTAGTAACATTGACATAAACCAAAAAGATTTATGTTGACAATTTGTTTTAATGGCCTGAAATATAAGCTGCATTATGCGAATTATGATGAAATTATGCTTTAAAAGGTCGTTTGTCATTAAAGACATTGCTTATTGCTGAAAGCTATGTGAATGTTTATTTACAACGGTTTTATTTATTCAAGTAAAGGTTATTGAAATTCGCAATTTTAAAGTGTAATTATTTTTCATCTTTATAAATATATACAAAATACAAACAAACGAATAATATGTTGTATATTATAAACATATAATATGTTGCTTGATCCATTGTTGCTTGTTTAAATATACAAACTTGTATAATTTACAGTTAAATACACAAACTTATATAATTTGTTATTACATAAAAGTAGATAATAATTTATATAAAAATAGAACTATAAATATACTAAAAAATATATAAAAATAGAATTTATAATACCTCCAGGTATTGCGTGAGTTACAGAACTCAACGCAAGGCTTTGTAACCAGGGCGAAGAAGTACTGGCCACTACTGGCCTCAAATCAATAAATAATATATATTTTTTTTTATTACAAAACTGTCAAGTTCAAAATTACTATTATTAATAATTTTGCTTTTAAATCTATTTTCTATTAGCTTCACGCTGAATCACGCACACATGGTGGTGGGTGAAGAAAGAAAAAAGTGTTCCACTCCGTTTCGCACTTTCCGCCGAATTCTGGAGGCATTACGTATTTAGTGGCAGAAATCAACGCGAGAGCGACGAAATACAAATATAAATTTAAATAAATATTTCATTTTCTCGAGTGGGGATCAATCCTACAAGCAGTCGATGTAATTATGCATATAATATTATAATATTTACAGGATAAATTGAACTAACATTAAATGGTTATGGCCGTGTATATTTCTTAGAAAATTAACCAACTGTTATAGTCGACTAAGCAATAAACTTGATACTATTGATACTAGTGATTACTTAGAACTTCCTTGTATTTAATTGATGGAGCAGTTAATATAACAAAATATGGTATTTTATAGCGATGTGTTTTATTGGCAATATGATTTGTATTTTATAGGTTAATTGGTATGTAAGTAAATAAAACATTTTTTTTATATTTTTCAGTTTTATATGTAGTATTTTATATAAATATGTACAAAAATATACTCATTAATACTATCAATAACAATTACATACTTCTTCTAATATATTGATACTATGTACCCACTGTATAAAAAGAACAAAACAAAGTATTGTTTTTTATTATAGAGTTTTTGTTAATTGTTATAATGTCATTCCAGGCCTTCTTTCCAAAGCCACTTGATATCCATCGACATCTTTCATCATGACATTTAACTTAACTCTAATATGCGGTATCGGTCCCTTCTCCGGTTCTCCAACTACTGTATAATATCGCAGTATCATTGCCAGCGAAGTCTTGATCGACATTAAAGCGTATTGATAGCCTACAAAAAATATATTAAAATATGATTAAAAAATAGCATTGATAATTAATGATTGATTTATTAATTCATAAAAGTATGAATTCGATATTTTAAGAACGAAATTGTCATGATCGTAGTTGTTATAAAAATTGACAGCAAAAAAATAGCACAAAAATCTTCAAGAATTAGATTTGAAAACCGATAATAAAAATATTTAAGCTGTAATTTCACTTGCCTACACAATTCCTAGGTCCGTTACTAAAAGGCATAAAACTACAGGGATGTTTTAAGTCAAAGCGCTCTGGCAAGAAACGGTCAGGATCAAAGTGCTCTGCATCTGCTCCCCAGTATTTTGGATCACGATGACAGCCCCATATTGATACTACTACTCCTGAACCGGCTGGAAGAACACGGCCTGAAGCTGAAAAAAAAACATTTAAATATAGGTACGTACATTATAGAAAAACTTACTTTGCCATGTACATATAAATTTTGCAAATTGTAGGAAAGTGTAACTATATTATTCCGTCAATTAAGCAAGATATTTCATACAGAAGTAACAACGTTACTTACGAAGTGTGACATCGGCTTCCACTTTTCGAATAATAAAAGGTACAGGAGGGAACAGTCTTATGCTTTCTTTTATTACTCTTTCTAAACATTTTAGTTGTAGCAAATCCTCTTTGGTCACAGACCTATTGGAATTTCCAAACATTTCATACAACCTGAAAAGGTAGACTCGCTTATAATTCTAGTATGGCCCATTGGGAATTTAAATACATAAATTTCTTTATTTTAGGTCTACTCATTTTAACGTCAGTTAAGGAACTAAATAATTTTCAGATCAAAATAGGAGCACAAAAGTAATCAATTTGTGCAAGTGACAAAAGTAAAGATAAAAATTAATTTTATTATTATATGATTAATTAATCATATTCTTCTTAAGTAAATTCTTAATTATTAATTATTTTTCTTAGAACTTGAATTACTCACTCTGCATATACTTTGTCCTGTATTTTTGGATATTTTGCCAACAACTTCAGTGTATAACCAATAGCTACAGCAGAAGTGTCAGTGCCAGCAATAGTCAAAGTGAGAACTTCTTCGCGTAGTTCCAAGTTAGTATATCCTCTCTCACCGCCAGACAACGATATTAGAAGGTCCAACAAAGTTTTTTTATGATAATCCTGTAAATCTGTAAAGGGAAAATCCATTTTTTTACAACAATGTAATAAACCAATAATCTAGATATTCCGCAAATATTTTTTTAAGATGTGTTACATTAAAAAATGTCATGTAATAAGAAATTATACCACGTACTATATTCCGTACTGGCTTCTGTTTCGTTATCCTTTTCTTTGCTCAATTCAACGCGTCTCTTTTTGATGACCTTAAATGAGAAAAATATATATAAATTTTCATCTAATTGTCACTATAATAATATTCACTATAGGTATGGATTATTTACTTCATCTGTGAAATTATGTAAGATGCCTATACACTCTTCTTGCTTCTTGTACTGAGGGAAAAATTTGAAAAGCCAATCCGGTTGCAACCACAAATGAAAAATTCTCTTGCTAACAATATCTAACACAACGTTTATTGAATTTAAAAAGGAAGAATTCGGATCATCTTGAGCATTTAGTTGAACACCTAGTGTTGTTTCTGTAAAAAGAATAGTATGTGTTGATTTTCTATACCTACAGCTAAGTCATTTAACTTTCCATAAATACTTACAATTTTGTTTACATTAATAAAAAATTCAAATAATATAATAAAACGCAAATTTAAAATAATAAAACGAACATGATAGTTTTAGCAAAGCAAAAGAAGACATAAATCAAAGTCTAAAGTCGCGTGTGTGTCTAATGACAGATAAACGTGAATAAATCAACATGAAACCAAACAAGCAACATTTGCAGAAATACTTCTGAAACTGGAACGCCCATTAATATACTTATGTGTGTACCTCCGTACGAGTGGGACTTTGAAAATTATTTGTAAAACTGTAATAATAGATGTTTCATTTATAACTATTTTTACTAAACTACTTTAGTTTGCAATTTTTTTATATATGAACTATCATAATTTCCGGTATCCTTTTCATACTGACCACACACGGAATCCAAAGCATATGCGGACAAGTATGGCCAAATGCTAAATTTTCCTTTTCCATCAACTGTGGATAATTTTTTTACTAACTTTTCACCATTATCAGAAAATACATCAGAAAATTGATCTGTAATTTTTGGACTAAACGCTGGTATTAATATTTTTCTGCGTCGCCTCCATATTGGAACTGAAAGATGTTATATGCAAAATGTTATCATAATAATAAAAAAATATGATATATATTTTTTGAATATATTAATAATATGAACACATAAGTACCTGGTGCGAATATACCACCATTGCCGATGATTTTTTGTATAAATCTGTGTAAGTCATCTTTCGTTAAGCATGTCTTTAATATCATTTCCAAATCCACAGGATTCGTTATTACTAGAAATAATAAGAAATGCATCGAATAATTATTGAAATAGGGAAAATGTATTTTAACTATAAAACATTAATAGATAAAAATAATAATTATAAAATAAATAATATAATACTTACAAAAATAGAGTATATGATTAAGCCAACCTCGGAGCACTCCGTCGTATAACATTGACTCGTAACTAAATGCTTGTAAACTCAACATTATGTCTGCGTAAGCAAAAGAAGATTATGTAATTAAAGAATAAATAGAAACGTTTCTGTATATATGTAAAGTTATAAGGATTTTATACAGATAAATGAAAATATATCTTTTTTTTAAAAGTGACTGACAAAAAATCTATTGACACATTCATAGCCCTAATTTAGGTACAAGAGTTGTTTCACATAAAATATCATTATATTCAAAATATAGGTTGGTTATACTCTTAGTTTGCCTTAACTATGTCTATGTTCGGTCCCCAATATATATATATCCTTATAATGTGATTAAGGTTAACTTAAAAAAAATCTATCACAATTTATTTTTATTTTTTTGTTAAACATGATTGACTTTTTTTCATAGTGTGTATTGTTATCTGCAAGTCAAATTTCATTTCAATGATTACCCATATCAAGTTGGTTTTCAAAGAATCCATGCTCGGCCATCATATTTGATTCAGTATTATGACAAACCAAACGTGTATTGGAAAATTCAGCACAAAAGGTAATTTGTTGTAAAATTGAAAGGATACATTTATAAAGTATTAGAAAATGACAATGTTAATAAATACTGAAAGTATTAATATATTTGCGAAATATATTATACACATCCAGAGGTTATAATCTCGATTTATAAGTAATAAATAATTAATACATTCTTGTTAGTAATATTATTATCATCTATCATCTATCAATATCATTATTATCAAAAAAATTCTCCACATTAATAGGTAGGTATGTCATACTTGAGACCTTTGATATAACCATATAAATTTACACATTGTTTGTCTCAACTTTAAAATTCACTTGGAAAGGCTAAAGCGAATTTAACGCATCTACTAGTACCATCGGAAAACCTTTTTACACAAACAAGACTACATTTAGTACGACAGGACAAAGAATGGTAAGTTATTTAAAAAAATTATGATGGTAAACACAAACATATTTACAAGATCAACGAGACCACAAAATGTAATATTCCACTATACTTAGTGGAAGTCACTAAAGACCATATGCATAAAAGAAAAAACGTTTAACTGATATTAAAACATCACCAATTCTTTCGCCGAAATTACGACGAATTAATCGATGGGGCGGTAAATCTTTAAATTAATATATTAAATAGTTGTGACAATCATCTTTTTTTAAATTTTTTTTTTTTTTTTTTATATATTTAAACCGATCTTTAAGTTTTTAATTAATTCATTTTGTGTAATTCCATAACAATATTCCATAACACATACATGTTTTCGTATTTAGGTATATATTTTAACTTGCCTTCATTGCTTCCCATCAGCGTTTGCGCTATCCCTATAATGGGTATTTCCCTATCCGGTGCTTGGATTTTAGAAGCCAGCTTGTACATATTCCTTCTCCTGAATCTATATATAAATGTCCATAACACAACTACAACTAGAATAGACCACAAGATCATTTTAAGTATATTTTTCGTTAATAAATAATATAATGATACGCGTTACAGTTCACTGATATGAAATGTGCGCCGTTTTATACGTATGGTCGATTTACACGATCGACACGGTTTGCGCACAATTTTCCCGCTTTAATAACTCTAGTGTCGTTAGGTTCATGGCATACATCCCGCAACCTTCACATCTCTAGGAAACCGTAATGCCATAGTGGAGTAATAGCACGTACGTATATAAGTACATGTAGATATGTATAAGTGCACAGACAGAAACAAATTAAGAATAAGTTTTGTTTTTAAAACAAATGAAATAATATAAAAAAATTAAAATCCCAATGGATTTTAAAATATGTTTAACTCTTATAATTTTACGTGTTTTCATATACATATTTTATTATTACGTATAGTTTCCAAATCACTATATGAAAATACGTTATAAGACAAGGTCCTATATTATATAACAATTGTTTTATACTAAACTGAAGTTTAGGCAGGTTTGCAGAAGTATCCAATACTGATAATGATAATCCATTTAAATAATTAACGTTCATAGACTATGGAATAATACTTACATAAAGATACTTAAGTGTAGGGTATAATTTATTATATAACTAATAACTGCGGTAACCCACAATAGAGACCAACTATGAAATTGTGTCACGAGTAATTTATCTTGTAAACACTGTAATTTATATAATAAGACATTTTTCTTGCATTTTTATAATTACTTCAAGTTGAATATAATAATTAACGGGTCAACCGCGCCGTGGGTCAATTTGTTACGAAAAAACAACACAAGCAGTAAATATTTTTATTTTAACATCATAAATTTATTGTTTCATTAAAATACGAAAAATAATTAAAACACATGTTAAATAAAAGTAGTTTTTTTATTTCGTACCACAATTTATTTTTTTAACACTCTTCAATATAGTACAATTGTTATAACAAATATATATACGTCACGTTATATATCTATATAAAATAAAATCTATTAATAAAGAAATATCTTGCTTTGTGTCTATCTTAACAAGGAAAATATGTACCTAAATAATTATTATATAAATAATATTCTTTTTTATGTCCAATTAGGTCCCACTCATTGCTTAACTAAAATATAGCTGAAACAGCTTCAAGCTGTATCCCGTAGCACAGCAGGGTAGGCAGAGGACCTAGTGTTAAGACGCCGAATTCTGGAGGCGTTGCGTGTTGAGTGGCGGAACTCAACGTCGCTCTTTACCTCGACACTAAAGCCAAGATATGAAAATATAAATGTAATTAAATATTTTATATCCGCGAGTAGGGATCGGACCCACAACTGCGTTACAGTCACACCCTTCTTCCATATAGTTGGTATTTCATAGTAGGTATAATAAACAAAACAATATTCACAACTTATAAACAAAATCGCCTTTTGTGATTAGGCTATTAACTTTATTCTGTGGAGGCTTAATTGATATAAGTTTATAGTATAAAAATTGTTTTTATTGTATCACTATTTAGATTATTTAAGAAAATGCTTATCATCGTAGCGTGTTTTAAGTTTGTGTCATGTGAAACTTTGTTATACCCGTTAAACCTACAGCTCTGAAATTGTGCAGGAACGTTGTGGACGACACGGTGATCCCAGAGAAGGCGTTAGGTGATAATTATTATTGTACTTTTTAAGCAATTAGTCAACATGACGATGTGATATTAAGCTGTGGAACGTTCTGAAGTTCATTTCATTTAATAAACTGTTGACTGACAGTCCAATGTATTGCTGTCAATGAATAATTTCATTTTCTCGTCCAGAAACAATCCTTAAAAGTTAAATTATTGATTTGGGTAAGGATTTATAATATTCTTTGTAAAATAACTAAAATGATTACATATTACAAAAAATGCAGTTCAAACGGGCGAAGCCGCTCGCAGGCCGCTAGTGTATTTATAAGTATAAACGCCTTACCAACTGGAACCCCATGACTTCCAGTAGAGCTCTTATTGGTTGAAACAAACAACCGGAAAGTAAGTAAAAATTATTAGCTGTTACAAGGGGTTGTATAAAGGAAGTAGGGAAGGGAAGAAAGGACAAAAATCTCTTTCTCTCTGTTTGACAAAATTTATCAAATCAAATCAAAAATACTTTATTGCACAAAGATGATTATATATAATTGGTATAACAAATTGATATAGTGCAAAGGCGGCCGGCCTTATCACTGTAAGGGATCTCTAACAGGCAACCTTTTATTCACATAAAATTAACAATTGGAGACTAATTATTATTAATTTTTATATGTGGAAACATAAGTATATAAATACTACATAATGTTAAAAAGTATGTTTATTATTACTTAAACATATAAATTATAACGATTGCGTACTGTACGTATAAAAAATTAAGACAAAGTATTTATTTTTTATAATAGGTTTCTTTTTAATTGTTATAGCGTCATTCCAGGCCTTTTTGCCAAAGCTACTTGATATCCATCGACATCTTTCATCATGATATTTAACTTTACTCTAATATGCGGTATCGGTCCCTTTTCCGGTTCTCCAACCAACTTATAGTATCGCAGTATCATTGCCAGCGAAGTCTTGATTGACATAAACGCGTATTGATAGCCTACAAATAATATATAAAAAAAAGATTAAACGTATAATTTTTAAATTTTTATATTTAAGTAATTTTTTTAAAACAATATAACATATTTACGATAAGAACTTTACTTGCCTACACAGTTTCTTGGTCCACTACTAAAAGGCAGGAAACTGCTGGGATGTTTTAAGTCAAAGCGTTCTGGAAGAAAGCGGTCAGGGTCGAAGTGTTCTGCGTCCGCTCCCCAGTATTTTGGATCTCGATGACAGCCCCATATTGATACCACTACTCCTGATCCTGCTGGAAGAACACGACCTGAAGCTGAAAAAATAAATCCAATATATGTAAGTACACTATAGGAAGAGGCCAGTCGTGGGGCAGTAGCACAAAATGTGTTGCAAAATCGGCTGGTTGTGGATTCCATCCCCACTCGACAAAATTGCCTGCTTTTGTCCGACAATAACTTTTTTAATGTGTTTGTTTAAGCAAGGTTTAAAATGTAGTTTCATTCATATATATTACTAGCGGCCCTCTCGCGGTTTCACCCGCGTGAACTATATTATTGTTAATTTCTGTCTAGTAGTCTCCATGGCTACGTCCTAGTAACATCTATGCAAAATTTGAGACTCCTAGCATTTGTAGTAACGAAGTTTCATACAAACTTTCGACCCCAAAAACAACCCCTTAGAAGTCGAATATTGCAAATTCCAGTCTTAGCGAGCGCCTACGTCCTATAAATAACTCCTATGCAAAATTTCAGATTCCTAGCACATGTAGTTTCTGAAATTTCGTGATGAGTGAGTGACCTTTCGATTTTATATATATAGATTATTAAACAAGATAATTAATATAGAGTTAGAATTAACTTAATAAAAATCAGAAAAAGTAAAAGAGGTACTCACGAAGCCTGACATCGGTTTCCACTTTGCGAATAACGAAAGGTGCTGGAGGGAAAAGTCTTAAACTTTCTTTGATTACTCTTTTTAAATATTTCATTTGTAACAGATCATCTTTGGTGATAGATCTATTGGAATTTCCAAATATTTCGTACAACCTGAAATTGTACACTTTTCTTCTATACATTTCTAACGAAACCGATTATTCTTTGGGCCGCAACGTATACTATGGTTAACAATAATATTTTTATGTAATTAATAATTATATATTTTCTAAGAACCTCAAGTACTTACTCTTCATACACTTTCTCCTGTATTTTTGGATATTTTGCAAGCAGTTTTAGTGTATAACCAGTAACTAAAGCAGAAGTGTCAGTGGCAGCAATAGTCAAAGTCAGAATTTCTTCCCGAAGTTCTATATTAGTGTACCCTCGCTCACCGCCAGATAGCGATATTAAAAGGTCTAGAAAAGATTTTCTCTGATATTCTTGTAAATCTATAAATTAAAATTACAAATTTTAGACAACAACAAACAAATTTAATGTTCTTTAAATTAGTAATAATAATAATAGTAATAATACTATGTACCATATTCCTTACTAGCTTCTGTTTGATTATGATCTTTTTTGCTCAATTCCATTCGTTTTTTTTGTATGATCTAAAATGAAAAAAATATATATATATATATTTCAAGTAGCATATATTTGCCACTATAAGAACAAATATGCACTAAAGATATATATTGTTTACTTCATCTGTGAAATTATGTAAGACACCTATACACTCTTCTTGTGTCTTGTACTGGGGAAAAAATTTGAAAAGCCAATCCGGTTGTAACCACAAATGAAAAATTCTCATGCAAGTAATGTCCATTAGAAGGTGAAGTGAAGTTAAAAATGAAGACTTTGGATCATCTTGAGCGTTTAGTTGAACACCTAGTGTAGTTTCTGTAAAGTAATTATAAAATCGTTGGGGTCAAATGTGCGAGTACCTTTAAAAAAAGTATAATTTCGAAATAAGCGGTTATTATTCTATAAATCAAAATAAAAAGCTGTATATTTCTCATTTATTAAGAAACAAAAGAAAGTCAGAAAGCGTAGATTTAAAATTTTTATTAAGTCTTTTAAGTCACAAGATGTTAAGAAAACATCACATGCTAGATCATATGTATGGGATATTTTTCTCAATAATTTTTTGAAATGTCATGTGTAAGAAAAATATTAATGACTTAGCAATACCGGTGATGTATATAGTAATATACATAGTACATAGTGCTTAAACTTAGCGCACCTGTAAGTTACAACAGCATCCCAGAAAACGTCCGAGGATGATCTATATCACAAATTTTAAAAGTTGAGAAATAATTAATTAAAAAAGTCCCATTGAAAGTCTTGCACCGTGTATTGCGCAGAAACTTTAGTGCACCGGTGGCAAATTATTCGACTTCAAAAAAAAAACTTTCCCTGACTTAACCCTATTGAGGGTAAGTGTGCGTTTAACTTCGGGGCAAGTAGACACAATTCATGCAAGTGAACGCTTTGTTTATATTATAAGCGTAAATATGAATCCAAACAGGCAATATACGCAGAAATACTTCTGACTTCTGAAACTGGAAACTTAATAAACTTATATATGTAGGTACCGTACATGTATGTCGTACATAATTTGAAATCTGTAATAATAGATTGTATCATTCCATTTATAATAGAATCTAAAAATATTTTACATTTCTTAATATCAAAAACTCATAAAATAGCAGGTATTCATACATTTCGATATCTTATTCATACTAACCAAGTACAGAATCCAGAGTATATGCAGACAAGTATGGCCAAATGCTAAATTTTCCTTTCCCATCAACTTTGGCTAATTTTTTCACTAACTTTGCACCATTATTACTAAATATATCTGTATATTGATTTGTAACTTTTGTACTAAAAGCTGGTATTAATATTTGTCTTCGTCGCCTCCATATGGGAACTAAAAAACGTTATTTATTAAATTATGGAAAAGTTATTTCATCATAATAGTAATAATTATTTTGGTATTTAATTGTAAGCGAATACCTGGTGCGAATATTCCACCATTGCCAAGGACTTTTTGCATAAATCTGTGTAAATCATCTTTCGGTAAGCATGTTTTTAATATCATTTCCAAATCAATGGGATTCGTTACCACTAAAAATAAAAGATTTATCGCATAATGCTTAAAAAATATTTATTTCTATTAATAAATCTTCACTTTAATGTAGTATAATCAGTGTAATATAATAATGTAGTATAATAAAAAAACATAATACTCACAAAAATAGAGTATATGATTGAGCCAACCTCGGATGATTCCGTCGTTTAGCATTGAATCGTAACTAAATGTTTGTAAACTCGACATTATATCTGCATAAGCAAAAAAAAAAATTATTATATATACGGATTTTATCGGAATTATCTTTATATGGATTGAATCTGAATAATCATAAAAATATTTCTTTAATAATAAATAAACTGTTGACAGTATCGTAGCACTAATTTATATCGATTGTAAGTGCACAAAAGTCGTGGACTATTGATTTCATCTATAATATCCTCAAAATATACAATTTTTTTTAGTAGTACGTTTTTAGTAGTAGTAGTTCCTCCCACTGAATACAATTTAAACATAATTCCAATACAACTTATTTATTATAAAAGAGAGAAGAGGGAAGAGATAGAGAAATATTGGTAATAATACTGTGCCGCCGATGATGAGGTGTCTTTTCAATGTTCGATCCAAAAGAGTTCAACAATTTCCATGCTCCCGTTCTTCATGTGTCGAAGGCGATTAGGAGTTTTGTCTAGGGTTATTATGCCACTAAGGCCAAGGGAAGGCGCTAATACAAGAAGATTGCACTGATACCGAGTATCCAGCAGCGAGCCCTGGGAATCTCCGATTCAAAGACATTTTACGATATGTTGCGTTGCTTTATCTCAACCAATTTTTCCTAAATAGGTCCTAAATATATAATTTTAAATAAATAAAGCATGGGCACCACTAGTAAATAATAATAAATTAAAAAGAAAACATTTGAACTTGCCTTCATCGTTTCCCGTCAGCATGTGCGCTATCCCTATGATGGGTAATTCCCCACTCGGTGCTGGAATTTTAGAGGCCAACTTGTACATATTCCTCCTTTTAAATCTATATAAAAATGTCCATAACACAACTATAACTAGAATAGACCACAAGATCATTTTGAGTATGTCTATGTTTCTTCAATTACAACAAACCCAGAAAATATTAAATAAAATGATGTTATGCTAAGCACTGATTTACAATGTGCGCACTTTTTACTCGTACGTATGATCTATTTACACTATCGACGCGGTTTGCGCTCAAATTCTCTCGCTTTTATAACTCTAGTGTTACATATATATTTAATTCTATATAATATAATCTTTATATTTCTAGGAAACTATTACCATAGCAGATTACTAGTGCATATATACATGTAGGAGACACATACGGAAATAAATTGAGAAAGAATAAGATTGGTAATTTATTTTTGAAATTAATGAAATAATGTAAAACACTTAAAATGTATAAAATTTATTTAAGTCTTAAATTATTTTTAAGTGTTTCCATAATGAACATTTCAATCGTTGCGTTGGTGTAGTATTTATTCAGATAAATCATTTATTCACTAATTTCAATAATTTTATTAGCTAATCTGATTTATGTATTTATTTTTTAAGTAATATTTGCACTGAGACGTAGATAATTTCCCATGTCTTCATTACGAACGAGTCCGTTATTTACTGAAGGTTGCTTGTTTAGAGATGGTTTGAAGCAATATAAGCCTTTGCATGTTTTTTTAGCTCCACGCTGAATTCCGCACATAGCAAGATAAGCAAAGTGAACATTGAAACATAGTGTTAGGACATTCAGTTCCCATTAAGACACTTATGTTCTCCACTTTCCGGCGAATTCTAGAGGCATTGCGCATTGAGTGGCAGAACTCAACGCCACGAGTTGTTTCAGTATAGTATAGGAACTTAAAATATTAAATATTTCATTTTCTCGAATGGGAATCGAACTCACAACCTGTCTTGTTTACGATCATACTCTCGTGCTTGCGCCATGGTGCAGTCATAACTGGCCTCACTAATTTAATCTAGTCTTTATCTGCGGCTTTGCCTTAATATTTCATTTCTCATATTAAGGCAAAGCCATAGATAAAGGCTAGATTAAATAATACGATTAGATAAGATTTTTCCTGCATTTTTATAATTACTTCAAGTTGCACATAATAATTAAAGGGTCTCCTGGGGTCAATTTATTGTAAGGTACAACTTGTGAAGGTCTTTTTACTTTGTAATACATAAATTTATAGTAAATAAACTCAGCGTCACGCTGTATCCTGCACACAGTGGGGTAAGCAGAGGGAACGTAGTGTTAAGTTCACTCCGTTCGTCATTATCCATCGAATTCTGAAGGCATTGCGTGATGACTGGCAGAACACAACGCCGCACTTTGCCTCGACACCAAAACGAAGAAAATAGAAATATTAAATATTACACTGAGGCCAGTCGTGGTGCAGAAGCACAAAGTGTGACGGGAACACGGCAGGTTGTCGGTTTGATTCCCATTTAAAGAAATGAAATATTCCATATTTTCATACATATTTTCATTCTCGTCAAGATAGGATTTCGGATGCGGGCAGCGAAGGACCGATCAGCGTGAGGATCCTTGAGGGATACCTATATCTGACCTGATGTAATTATGAATATGGGTAATTTTGTGTCCTAAGAAACAAATAAAAAACAGTTGTGATAGATATTTTTTTAGTTATATTTTCATCATTATTAAATTTAAATATTTTAACTAATAACTGCACATAATTTATTAATATTATAATATTTTGAAATTGACACTTTTAAATTTGAGGTTGCAGATCTACCTCTAAACATTTTATATCAAGTTATAGCACCAGTAATAATTCTGAATATACGTTATATTAATAAAAAAAGTATTATGATATTATTTGTACTTGAGTTTTACTTGTATTTTTAAATTGCATCATATATGAAACAAAACAATTTTGTTAATAAATTATACATGTTTTTTTTTCAACTACAATGCCATTCCAGGCCTTTTTTCCAAAGTCACTTGATATCCGTCAATATCTTTCATCATAACACTTAATTTAACTCTAATATGAGGTATCGGTCCTTTCTCCGGCTCTCCAACCACCTTGTAATTTCGTAATATCGTTGAAAGCGATGTCTTCATTGACATTAATGCGTATTGATAACCTGGAAAATTTTAAGATCTAAAAAAAATATACTTAAGTGTGCCTAAAACACCGATAACAGTGTTGTTGTTATTAGTTCCCTTTAAAAATCACGTCGTTTGTCCGCCTGTCCCTCTGCCAATAACTTTTTCTCAAGGATTCGGGTAGGTAACAAGCTTAATGAAATTAACATCAAATATCGAGGTTCACGATTTCTTGGTGTTTGGAAAAAATAAACTTGTAAGACATCGCAATCAAAATTAAAGGTAGAATTTGTGTTTTCGATTTCTGGTAATAAAATAATACTAAAAACAACTAGACTTGCCTACACAGTTCCTCGGCCCGTTGCTGAAGGGCATAAAACTGCAAGCATGTTTTAAGTTAAAGCGCTCTGGCAAAAAGCGGTCAGGATCGAAGTGCTCTGCATTCGACCCCCAATATTTTGGATCACGATGACAGCCCCAGATAGATATCATCACTCCTGATCCAGCTGGTAGAACACGACCTGAAGCTGAGACCAGAAATCTTTTTAATATGCATGGTTAATATAAATGGTGTGGTCTAAGAAGAAAAAAATAACGGCACTTCAGTGATTAAAAAAAAGTAAAGTTATATTCTTTCATTAAATACATGAAACGCCTATAAAAAAATAATCCTATTATAAATATTAGATATACTAAATAAATTACCAGGTCTGTTAACAGACAATGTAACAAAGTAACTTGACAATGTTAGCTGCATTGTCAAGTTACTTATTTCAAACTAAAAGTAAACAGATACTTTAACAAAAGAAGGGAGGATAAATTATATTATACTCGTATACGTGTGTTTAGTATAAAATAAAACAGTGAGAGTGAAGTACTCGTAAATATAAATCAAAAGATTACTTACGAAGCGTTAGATCAGTTTCGATCTTTCGTGAGATAAACGGTGCCGGAGGGAAGAGCCTCAAGCTCTCTTTTATAATCCTTTCTAATAATTTCATTTTTAACAAATCTTCCTTAGTTATTGCTCTCTTAGAATTTCCAAATATTTCATATAACCTGAAAAGGCAATTCTTCATTCTATATAATTTAAAACTTATGCATCTATAATTTTTAAAGACCGTCGTGGCACAGTGCCAGAGCGTGTGTCTGTCAACGATACAGTTGTCGGTTCGATTCCCACTCGGACGAATGGATTATTAATATTAAATATTACCATTTCTTATGGTTAATTACTTACTCTTCATATGCTTTCTCTTGTATTTTTGGATATTTTGCCATTAAATTCAGTGTATTCCCGGTAGCTACAGCAGACGTGTCAGTGGCAGCAATGGTTAAAGTAAGAATTTCTTCCCGTAGCTCTATATTAGTGTACCCCTTTTCGCTACCCGATAGTGATATTAGGAGGTCAAGGAAAGTTTTTCTGTTGTACTTATCTTTGTATGGAATGAAATAAATATAATATATAATACAGAAAAGATAGAACACCATAATTTAAAAAGTTAAATTTAATTATGTTATATAATCATTAATATATATAAACTAGCGACCCCCTTACGGCTTCGCCCGCTTTTACTACTGGATTATTCATATAATGTATGTTTGCAAAGCACTTAAGATAATGTGAAAATTAATTAAACTCTAATGCAACTCGCATTTTTGTAGTTTCAATAAGGATTTTCCAATTGTTTTACACAGCAAGGATTTTTTAGTAGGTACCGTAATTTTAAATCTGTGCTACTAATCTTTTCAAGTACTTATTAAAATATTTTTAAATGACTATTTTTAGATAGTTAAATAACTATTTTTAAACGGAAGAAATTATAAACAAAAACCTACCTACTAATAACTACTACAAAAAATATGAAACCAAATATATCGCGCTGAAATAATACATTCAACTCCAATTATCCAATACGTGCAAACGCATCTAAATCTTCGTTGCTATGCCTCTATAGCGGGCGGGTTTTTTTTCGAGCATGTGGTTAATGCTGAAGAGGGTATTCTGTCCCTGATGAAAAGCAAGCACTACGTGGCTGCCTGTGAGAAAAATTAAATAGAATGCATTGGCCGGGAATCGAACCCGGGCCCGCGTGGCAGGCGAGCATTCTACCACTGAACCACCGATGACTGCTCATGACGCGCTTGTATAAGCAAAACGTCGCGGGGCGCGTTTCGCAGCAAGGATGTTTTGATATTGTAACAACTTCTAAAGTACTTATTAAAATGAAAAAACAGTAAAAGACAGTTTTGATCTACATTAAATGGCCAACGTAACTAATATACTTATTATTTATATGCTGAGAGTAAGGGATAAGTAAAACTTGAGTCGGCACAGCTGATGAGTCAACGGGGGGATGTGTCAACAATTAAATGCGTTTTTCTCTAAAACTATTCGCAATTTCGAAATAGTGTAGAAAGCAAATTTTATCTTCGTTTAACGTAGAAAATTAATAAAGTATTTTAAAGGATAAGGATTAATACCATTATGGAAAAATATCCCTCACAATAAAAAATATATTGAAATTATTATTTTTAGACAGAAATATGATCACTACACGTTATTCTTAAAAGATAAAAATATGCTCTCGCGGACTTTTTTGTAGATATTATTAAGAGGAACAATACTCCAGTACATTATTTTCATGTAGTACTTACCATTAAAGCAGCGCATGCGCGAAAGTGTCTCAACGGGTAGGACTTTAGACACATTTATCGTATTTATGTTAATTTACATAAGAATGTACAAATAATAAACTATATATAAACCTTTCCTGAGAAATACTCGACCTAATGGTGAAAACCGCATAAAAATCCGTTGGGTGGTTTAGAAGAAGAAGAGTTAGAAAGTTCAGACAGACACGAAAAGCGACTTTGTTTTCTAAGATATAGGATAGGATAGGATAAAATATATATAAATAAGGGGACAAAAGCGAAAGCGAAGCGTGTGACCGTAGACGCGATAGTTGTGGGTGCGATTCCTACTCGGAAGACTGAAATGTTTCATATTTTCAATTTTCATTTGGTCGATCTCGTAACAAGGCAAAGTGCGGCGTTGAGTTCCGCTGCTTAACAAGCAACGAAGTTAGCGTTAACGAAGTGTCTTAACACTAGGTTCCCAGGTTCTCTCTGCCTACCCTGATAGCAGGGTATAGATGCGAGATACAACGTGAAGCTGTAAAAAAATTTAACACTTACTATGTGTATCACCACTCGGTGTTTGGCTTTTTTTTTCTTTATTTAATTCAGTTCTTCTTTTTTTTATGATCTTAAATGAAAAAAGATATTAAGAAAACATTTTAGATATTTACTGTAATTATGCATTTAAATTATTTATTTTATTACTTCATCTGTGAAGTTATGTAATATTCCTAAGCTCTCTTTATATATCTTGTACTGGGGAAAAAATTTAAACAACCATTCCGGTTGTAGCCATAGATGAAACATTCTCGTGGATACAAGATCCAGGGCGGCGTTGAGTGACGTTAAAAATGTTGAATTTGAATCCTTTTGGGCGTTTACTTGAACACCTAATGTTGTTTCTGCGAAATATATACATATATTATAATTTATATCATATATTTTTTTATATGATTTATTATCACAATTATCAAATTAATTATATAAAATAATTAACATATTTCATTAACGAAATGTAATCAAATGAAAGACATATAGCACAGACCTTATTTTCTTATATAAACATCTAAATCATTCTGTAGGGTAGGCAGAGGGAATATAGTGTTACGACACTCCGTTCCCAACTTTCCACCGAATTCTGGAGGTATTGCGTGTTGAGTGGCGGAACTCAACGCCGCAATATTTTCTTATATTTTTTTACATTTTGTTTTCAATTCTATTTTTAATAAAATGTAAATATCAGACAATAATCAATAGAGACAAACAAAATTACTTGAGCAAAATAAAGATAAAGCCAAAAGTCTCAACTTATGTGTCCCATGTCAGATAAATGTGGATAACTTAGCATGTAACCAGACAAGCAATACTTATCTACCTCTTATTATAGCTCAATATAAAGTTGTAAAATTGTAGAAAATACTTTATAGACTAAGGACTAGATATTCGATATTTCTTAGTTGTACTAAAGCCACAATCTCATGCACATTATTTCAATATACATGCTATTTCTTGCCATTTTATATTAGAAGACGGATTTTTTTTTTTGTAAATATACATTATAACCATACCCGTCGTATGGATATATGAAAATTTTATATTAAAGATTCGCCTATTCGAGTCGAATTTTTACGATATATATAATTATGTATTTAAATGATATTTTTCTATTTCAACTCACCACTCACAGAGTCTAATGCGTATGCAGATAAATACGGCCAGATGCTAAATTTTCCTTTGCTGCTAACGTTTGCTAATTTTTTTACAATTTTTTCACTATTTTCAGAAAATATTTCGAAAAATTGACCTATAACTTTTGGGTTAAAGGCAGGTAACAAAATTTTTCGTCGTCGTCTCCAAATTTGAACTAAAATAGTTAAATTAAAATGTTATATTCCAAGGAAATAGAAATTACTTGTAATATTAGATACATTTCCCGGTAAAAAACTAATTCATACCTGGAGCAAAAATGACGCCATTACCGGTAATATTTTTAAGAAACCTGCTTAAATCATCTTTTTCTAAACATGTCTTTAATATCGTTTCTAAGTCCACAGGATTAGTTACCACTAAAAATATATAAACCATAGTATCAATAATATTATATTATAGACATTAAATGTAATAGGGGAATTGTGCTCAAGATGGCATACTATGATACGATGACACACTACAATATTGATGAAACTATCAGCGCTAAGTGCGATCTTGTGACGTTTTAGAGAGTGTCTGTAGATGCAGCTAGTGCTTAAATTCAGTATGGCTGAAAGTGAATGCAGATGGCCAAGTAATTCATGTTTTCGTTATTTTCAATTGCAACAAATTTTTCTTTCGCTTTTGCTTGATGGTGAAAAGACATGCAAGATAAAGATTTTATATTTGAACTAATTATAAATGTAAAATAGGATTATTATATGATACAACTAACGCTAAAAGCGCATCCTAACCTATAAACTTTTGTCACGACGGTTAAAATTAAATTCATATATCTATTGGGTAAGATGACATACAAAACGTGAGTATAAGATGGCATACTATCTTACCCTTATAAATAGAATCGATGTATTTTTTTTTTGCTTTACCTACATAATGCCTGGCAATTACAAACGAATATATATTGGTCACAAGAAGACATGGATAAGGCTGCTAGAGCAAGGGCAATCAATAGCCGCAAGTGACGAAGCTTATTTCCCTTTTGGAAAAGGAAGTGACTGATAACGGAATCCAACCTCATAAAATTTGCAACATGTATGAATCTGGCCTTAATACTGTTTAAAAGCGAACTGTGAACTATGCTCGACAAATAATGAGGGCGTTTTTATGCCACATACTAAGTATCTCATTTTACCCTGTAGATATGTCGTCTTACACTGGTCGACCTAAGTGCGATTTTTGTTTGTTTTTATGACGTTTGAAAGATGATTGTTCTGAAACTAAAATAATTTCGTTGATTATGAAATATATAATAGTATACGCAATATGCTGTTCTCAGATGACTTTATTTATTTGAAATATTTGTCTTGAAACAAAAAGTATGTCATCTTAAGCACAATTCCCCTAAACTCGTGTTGTGTATAATTACAGATACATTTCATTTAGATTTTTCTATGAAAAATCTATTTATACCTAATTACATTTTATGAATTTATGTAAATCGGAGCTTTCTCGCTCACTATGAGCAAAATAAATGTTGACATTAAAATTAAATATTATTAAAACTTTATACCACTTTATAAATGATAATACTTACTAAAATATAGTATGTGACCAAACCAACCCCTGATCACTCCGTCACATTGCATTGCTTCATAACTAAATAATTGTAAGGTTTCCATTATTTCTGAAAAAAATACAAAAAACATACTTAGATAGGTACTGGTTAATGCTATAAACTGAATCCTCATATGTTTCTAAAAGATATAAATACCTAACCGCTACAATTTCTATAATTGTGACAATGAATAACAACAATTCGACAATAAATAAATAGAAACACTTACCTTCAGTGCTTCCTTTCAATGTATGAGCTATCCCTATCAAAGACAATTCATTTACTGGACCTGGAATTTTAGAGGCGAGCCTATACATATTTCTCCTTTGGAATCGATAAGCGAATATCCATAATACAAGTATCACTAGTAAGAACCACTGAATCATTCTGTAATTGTTAAGTTTCTGTAAAAATATTCCATTAAACTTCGACGTTTTATACGTATTGGCGTATTACTCAATCGACACGGTTTGAGTAAAAATTTGTCCGCTTTATTAGTCTAGTGTGATAAAATTTATAGCTCAATATGATACACTCATTTGACCTCTATAGAAGTGTGCCACTACAATGTAGATGATAAGCAATAGAAAAAATTAGTGCAGTTCCGTCCTCTAGCGTTAAGGCGCATCTAGCGGGTAAAGCTTCTATGTGATCCTACCCTCAGAAATAATATATTGCAGTGTTAATGACTTTTTTTTCTTTGTTTTACTTGCAACCTTTACGTTATTTTACTTTTTCGCTAACTGAAAGTGCACAACAATTATATCTTTTCTAAAAGGAAAGAAATAAAATGCTATTATTTGTACAATAGAACAGTCATACATTTTAAAAAAAAAAAAATATCGATGAAACTTTGAATTTTTTAAGATAAATATTTCATCTTGTGCTTCAATTATTTATGAGACTAAAAACAAATTGAAGCGCTCTTGTATTTAAATTTGATTATTCATTTATAAGCTTTAAAAAAATAGGAATATAAGTGCTCAAAGTGCAGCGAGTTTTATCTTATTTATTTTTTTGGTAAAAAGTCGGAAAGAGAAATAATTTTATAAAAAAGTTGATATCTTTCTTTGAGGCCGAGTTGTAGTTGATGAGATTTTTTTGTTTCAATTACAGTACAGTACAAACAACAATAGATGAATTATAAAATAGTGACGTAGTAATTAGTGTAACAAAGTTACAAGTTACATATAATGACTAAAGGGTTATGGAAGGGTCAATTTTTATATAAGAAATAATAATACAAAGCTTACCTTTACATTAAAACGAAATATTTATTTAAATTAATTACATGCTACTTACTGTCAATTAGTTACTAAAAGGAAACTCAATTTTAAAGAATACATTTATTTCGACATTATAATTGTTAAAACAAGTTCTAAAGAATGTGCTACTTTGTGATTTTCTTTTTCATGTTAACATTGCTATCATACATACTAATAGTTGCACTGTTTTTAATTGTGTAGCATTGTAGCGTAAAATATTTACGGACACAGTAATATTGTAAGACTATTTATCCGTAACAAACTGTAGAAGAATAACGAGATAGGTAGTGACGGAACGGGCTCCCTGGAACAGAATAAAAAAATGGTTGTAATTATACAGTACATAGTACAGGTGAACGTTTATGAGCAATTCAAAGGTCTTAGGTTGAAAATCCGAGGCACTGGTCTGGGCTGCTTATCCTGCAACGTGATGGTTTCCGTACCCACATGGTGAATGCATGTAAAATTCTAAGTAGTTTGTTTCTAGTATATATTTCATAAAGAAGATTTATGAAATTGAATTGCTCACTTCCAACATCATTGCATAGTCAAGCTTGAACAATCCACGTGCTGTGAATACTGGCCTCTGATGAAGTGTTTGCAACGAGAAGTGCACTGCCTGAAAATATATTTTTTTTTTAATAAATCGTTTAAATATTGAACCATTTTACCATAATGGATGTACCAATCGATTTTTGTTTAAATTGTATTGTAAGTCTCTATAAAATATTATGAAAAAAGAAAATTAGGTACTGAAAAACGATTTTTTGTGCTTACCAAAAATGACTCAATAGAATCTCTATTAAGAAAGACATAGTAGGACAAAAATGAAGTGTAAAGCTTGAGTACTTACTTCACTTCTTACTTCGGGATCCGAGTTACCGTTTATAATTTCATGTAATATTTGAGATGTTAATTGTGCCTTAAAATAAGAATTAAATATAATTACTCTTTATTCTAGTATTGATTCTATAATCAAAATAGGTTTAGAATCTAATTTTAAAAACATCGGGAAAAAACATAATCCGATACCTCTTTAACGGTGGCTTCACTGAAGTAAATATAAGCGTGTTCAATACTGAGCGCAAAACCAATTTGCCAAAACACATATATTAAGAAGTCAATATATCTCGCTGTGTCATGGAACAGACCCGATGCCGTCGCCTCCATGAAGTAATACAGATATAGAACTATGAACAATAGTGTCATCAACATAGTGTGCAGTATCACTGATCCAAATTTGTCGTTTGCAGTTTGTGTTGCTTTGTAAATCATACTATAAATTTTTCCACAAGACTTAAGCTTTATACTTGAATATTTCGCTTCGAGTTTAAACCTCCGAACTTTGTCCGAAACGACTGGTTGATTCAATCGGATCATAAAAAAAACCGTTGATTGCTCTTTTATTGCTGTGAGAACTCTATTTATGATTCTGTACCTTCTTTTCAATATTATAAGATAAGTACAATACTGTGCTGTTATAACGAAAGCTATGTAGTCTGTAAAAAGCATTTGGAATACTTTACATATGGGCACGCTGATATCTAAGTTTCGGAATGACATCCATACGCTGAGTATTCGAGTACCGCTGATAAATATTTGAGCTGTGCATATTATGATAAGTGATTTAATTTTTTTCGAGTAATCAAGCTCTTCGCCAAGCTCTCGGAAAGCTTTGTCGATATCGACAATGAACTGCATATCTTCAGTACTGCCACTCAAATCAAAGGGAACCTTCCACAAGGCGTACAAAACGAATAAAGTGTTAGTTATCCTCTCGACTTCATCACCGTACCGTTCCAATTTGGTATCATAGAGCGCTCTAAGTATAGTTTGATCGTCAAAATAAACGTTATAAAGCGAATAAAAATATAGAGTATACCAAAAAATAAAAGATATAAAACCAAAAAGAGTAAATGTAGAAACAATAGTTTCGCCGGAGGTGCTTTTGATAGTAAAGACCGAGGAACCAGCAAATTGTCTCACATATCGAATTAAATATGACGACTCTACTATATTCTTCACTTGGTTTGATTTTAAAAGCATTTTAATATTTTTCAATAAATTCGACGACATTGTTAGTCGAAAGCAAGGTGCCTTTTGACTGTGAAGTGAAAACGGCTGTTGACCAACATTCACTCATTTCCTTTCATGTTGATTACACGATTAGTCTTGTATTAATTTAATTGACAACACTTTACTTGCCTTCTGCTAAATAAAACGCTTACACAAATATACTAAGAATAGTAGGTACTTACCTGTAATATTTTCAGTTTCACAAATATACTAATACTAAGCATTTCATAAAATTAATATTATGTTCTAGGCAAATTATATTCCGTTAATATTGGTGAAATGCCAATATTCATGCAATGTAATCTACATCTCACAAATAAAGATACATATTATGTATTATTTTTGAGTTGAAAATACTCCTAGTAGTCCAATTATATGTATATCTAACCAAATAATTTCCTAAAATCTGAAGACCAGAAAAAAGATATTCAAATATCTGCATAACATCGATAACGATATTATTTTTTTTATTTTATTTTTTGTTTTCTCTTCAGTTTCACACTATATACCGCATACAGCAGGGTAGGCAGAGGGAAGCTAGTCTTAAGACACTGGCATTACGTGTTAAGTAGCAGAACTCAACACTACGCCGCTCTTCCTTGTTACCAGAGCGAAGAAAATGAAAATATTAATATCTCCTAAGTGGACATCGAACTCACAACCGTAACATTTACAATCACACGCTTGTGCCATTGCGCCATGACGACGTAAAAATTATTATAAAAAATAAAAACGTAAAATATCAAAAATCTGAATTTCTATTGCTTTTAATCGCATTGTTTTTCCCATCGAATATCACAAGGTAATAATAAAACAAATCATGGTATTACCAATTATCCAATGGATAACTATGTTTATTTGTTTTCAAAGCTTACAATTACGTAATCTTCATTTATGAACATCATAGGCATTAGGTATATTGTCCTGATTAACGAAAAAGGAGACTTATTATATACAAAGGGTTTAGGAGTGAAATGATTATTGCATTTTTTATTTATAAGCACTATACAATTTTACATACTGTCATAATATCAAGCAATTTTGTATACAATTTAGGTATTACATTTCTAGCTGCCAAAATATAATAATCGCATGCAATGTGCAATTATATAAAGTAGAAAAAATAAAAATTACACAAAACAGATTGTGCTCGCGCTATCACAAACTAGCACTTAGAGCATCACAGCTAGCTCCTACACAGTAACTGGTCTCGTTTAAACATAATTCTTTGTTAATAATAATAACCTAGCTAAAACTATATGAAATTCGAATAATACCAGCTTATAGTGAAAATCTTGAGTGATTTTGAGAAAAACGCAACTGTCCTCCACTAAATAGAATTTAAAATTATAATTTCGATAATACTGTGTAAAATTATGAAAAAAAAAAAACATTCTAAGGTCCGCAAGAACTGTGTTGCCAGGCCCTAGTTTACAAATGGCACAATATAAAGTAACAAGTGTTCATCTTAATAGTACCTATAAACTGATCTGTACTATCCCAGTGCGGTATATAGTAGACTGCCATAAATGTTCTTTAATAACTATATAGTTCAGCAATTAATTATTATTAGGGACGATTACAAAACACGTGTAATCTGACATTTTAAATGAATCTTTAATATAATCGTGGTAACAATGTCTATAAGTAACTACTTTTTCAAGTAGGCAAAGGCCTCTACGTTTGAGTAACAACGTGTTTCTTTAAAATAGTGCATTTTATAATTCGATATTTATTCCTCATCTTCATTTAGAATTTAAACGCTAATATTTTAAACAAGGCGTCATTTTTAATATTATTTTCTAGGACTTCGAGTTTTAAGTAGTTCTATAAGAGTTTTAAGCACTATATTTTTTCGAGATCTATGAAACAAAACTCTATTTTTTTATTATATCAGTACACCTAAAAGCTTTTTATAAATTGTATCAGTTCGATGAACGAAAAAAAAAAAATACAGTCGAATTGATAACCTCCTTTTCTTACAGAAGTCGGTTAATAAATAAAAAAATAGGTTAGAGCTAAGGGTGTAAAAAATGCAAATTTATGAAGAAAAATAACATAATATGTATATAGAGTCAGCAATGAGTATTTTAAGATTCAAAAAAAATTATATAAATAAAGTATAGTTTCTGTACAAAAATATTTCATCAAAGGGAAGTAAATAAATGGAATGTTGAACGGAATCTTAGCAAGCGAGTCAGCTCGAATAATGGCGATCGCCATATGAAAATCAAATTAATTCAATAGAATTTTACGAATATGAAAATGATAATTTAGTAATATCACGAAAAATTTATGAAACAGAGGTAAAAATATGATACAAAAAATATCGAAATATAGTAGAAATGTCAAAAATAAATGTATATAGGAAAAATGTCAACTTTAAGCATTGCTAATTGGATTTCCAACAACACTAAATTTATCAATTCGAACAAAATTTCCTTTGTATATATTGTTATGATATATTTAACTATTACAATTTTCAATAATAATCCGATACAACTTTTATAAATATCAAATAATACCTATTGAATGCAGCTTAAGCATTCACCAAGTACTTTGTTTCTTTATTTATTACATTTTGTTGTTTTTCTAATAAAAAATACTTTTACTTCATCAGAATATAATCAATAGGAATTTATTAACGATTCATATGAAATTATCTATATAATATTGATGTAAGCTGATCATATAAGAATCAATTATTCTTATATATTTAAATAGCGCTATTTTATAATAGCTGTGCCAAGCCAACTTTTACGAGATCAAAAACTTGTTTAAAGACAATTTAATATTGAATTATAAGTATTTGTAATATAGTTTATCTATTTCGTAAATGTATTCAAATTATGAAAAATAGATTTTTTTATGTGGTCCAGAGGTGTAAGCGATTCTTGTATGAACTTTAAATATTCTAAAGCAATGTTATAATTACGAGCTTACAAATAAGAAAAAATATATATGTATGTGTAAATGAGATTATCTTTTCCTGTAGATTCCCAAAATAACAATTTTCATATTTGAGTCAATTTTTATAATCAATTATGGCATCGATAAATAATTCATAGCGAATAGCATTCTTTGACTATCACGTTTAAAATGGCGGTTTTACAGAAAACGCGATAATTTCAAACATATACCAGCTAACATAATTTTAGTTTGACTTTTGCTGTATCATATTAAATAATTACGAAGCATAGATCAAAGGTGAAGTGCATAATCGTTTTATTATAATATTTATGATGACAATTTATGTAAAAATATTGTAAGATTTTTTAGCATATTCAATGATTTACTGCCTTGTTGTTAATTACGTTACCTTGAAAGTATACAGGCGATATAAAATTTCTGATTTAGCCTTATTCTAGATTCGCTAATAACTAATATAAAAATAAAAGCAAATTTTAATCAAAATAAATGCATTGTTGTGACCGTAGTTCTACGAAAGGATCAGTAATTCATTGAACTGTTACTAGCTTTACTTATATCGTGATGAACAAACCTACAATAAAAATAGCTAAATACATATATTTATAATAACCATCACTTGTTTTATGAAAAACAGTTATTTTTATTTCCGATTTCATTTTAATTGAATACTATCATAGATGTTTCCAAATATTTTATTTAAATGCTATGTCATCTGTTGTCTAATTAATATAGAATTTAATTGAATATGGAATATATTAACATTAGTTTGTTTGTGAAATGAAAATATATAAAAAAGAGATTTAATATTAAAAAAAATAACTCAACATGTCAGAAAATTATTTTTAGCTTTGTTACAAGTATTTTAATTCATTTTATATACTTTAATTGCATACACTATGATGCTTTTAAGTTATTACGGTTGTCATTCAGTTATTACGTATAATTTTACTAAATAAAGGGAGAATTACGTTCATATATTAATTATACTATAATAAACGTCTTCTAATAAACGTCGGAAAGTCACATAGTATCTACGTTTTACATTTATCTAACGTCACGAAACAATTATACTAAAGACAGTTACAGAACGAAAAACCCCATACATAGGAAGTGTTTCAGCGTATTATTAAATCGAGGATTTCAAACTAAGCAAATTCAATATTTTTATATTATATATCAATATGTATTGTCAGTCTTACCTTTCTCTACAGGTAAAACCGAGAAAGTATATCAAAAAAAAATTCTGACTGCTGCTTAGTTAATACTGTTTTTTTTTATTCATTTTGGTTTTATGGAAACAGCAATACAAAGTAATTTCTTTTAACCGACATAGAACATTTACTAAATTAGACAACAGCGTGACTATAACACCTAATTCAATATAAGGAGCCATAAAAATATAATTGAAAGCGACCGTTCTAATCGCATAGCAGTAATAATAGTGATGTGTATATTCGTAAAGCCTATAAATTTTTAATTCGTCATTAGGTCTGCTCGAGGGTAATTCCTTAAAATATAATAATATAACTAAAAAAAATAACATTCAGCACATATCCCACGCAAACTATAACTACAAAACAAACACACAACAGTTCCTATAACAACTTATCGGAACATTGCACATACACTTTTGTAAAGCTCAAGTCTAAATATATTTAAAATCACATCTCATTAAATATCTTTGGATACGACCAAATAATAATAATAGCGTACAAAAATACAAAAAATATACAAGAACGTCCAATATAATACAGTGGAGCCGCGGTAAGTCGACGAAAGCTTCGTAGAGCGATGTCGTATTGTTGAATTTATTGGATTGCAGAGTTAAGTTAAGACCCTCTATAGTCCGGATTTTTTTTAATAATTCGATAAATCTACATTTTTTATTATATAAAACACTTCCGTTACTGAATGACTAGCAGATACATGCACATACGAAACTATTGAACTTAGAAAGTTTAAATTTAGCATGTAGATTGGTTAGTGAGTGTGTGGAAGCTAAATGAGGATTTCTCGAAATTCCTACAGAACGGTAAATACGGCAGTTTCCTTTTTACGTTTTATAGTCGAGCACAAAACAAACTCATACAAGTTACAACCCGCCCAATTATGCATTATATTAGTGTCGTGTTAGATAGAGCCAGAATTAATTTACATTTTTTATATCCAGAGCGATAATAACCGCGGTTCCACTATAATACAATTAAGAGGAATATACTTTGTATACGATTGACGATAATGGTATACATATTTTTCATAATTGATATAAAGAGCCTAAAGAGGGTCACTAACTATTTGCACTGAAGGCTTGCATTATCTTCACTAATATAAGATTTTGTGATATAACAATTGTCATAGGAAGAGATTTGGTTTTAAAATTTAATTTCGTTGAAAAATAAATAGGCATAAAGAAGTATGCATGTAATACGCATAATTGTAGTCGCGGAGGTTCGACTCCCTATTTTTATCTTGTATTATCATAATTTTGCCTACATGATAGAACATTACAAATGTAAAATGTTTATATTTATTATATTATATATTTGCTATAAACTTTTCATAATTGTTATATTGATAACATATTTGTGACGTAAACAACCATAATATATTTTTTGGCTGTAATCATAAATTTCCCAGCAATATTCCAGTTCCAATCAACATGTACATGAAAGAACACGAATATATAAATAAACATCAAACCCCTTCCAATGGCAACCAATACTAATACTAAAAAGCTTGTTCAACATTATTATTCCGACAAGTGAGATTCGGTCACAGTAGATCTTGCACATGGGAAGTATCTAGATTAGTAATTAAAGTTTTCAAAAAGGTCATTTCTTTGTGTGCATTTTCGAGTATAACACGTGGATCCTGGGCGGTGCATCGGAGGCAATTCGGAGCGAAGACCATAGCTAAGTTTGAGGAGTCCATCTTGGTTTGACTCACGACTTCCGGTGCCGCGAATTGTTGAAGGAAGCTTATTAAATATGTAAGTACCTGTGGGGGAATTAGAGTATTAGCGAAGGGATAGGACGTAAAAGTAATATGTTATTAAATATTAAAGCCATCGTGACGCAGTAGGACAGCGTCCGACCGTAGACGGGATGGTTCGGTTCCCACTCGAGTTAATAAACTATTTTTATTTCTCCTTCAGGTAAGAAGCCAAAGCGCGGCGTTGAGCTACGCAATCTCTCGGAAATTAGGCGAAATGTATTTACAATAAATAAACGGAATGTCTTAACACTAAGTTTTTTTTATACGGTGCTATATGCAGCTTCAAAAAAATAAACAAAAAAAATCTATCACTAAACTGTTTACAATCATGGCATCGTGGCACAAGCGTGTGACTGTAAACGCGACAGTTGTAAAATGAATAATTGAATATTGTCCTTTTCTCGCTCTGGTTACCAGGTACTCAACCCGTAAAAAATCGGTGGTGCGTGGGGAATGGAGTGTCTTAACACTAAGTTCCCTCTGCCTACCCTGCCATCTACAGGAAACACCGTGATATATATTAAAAAATAAAGAAACCAATACTAACCAATCTATTTAAAGGTGGCAACCGCTGCAGCGCTCGCGTGCACGCTGCAAAATCACTACCGGCGGCGACGCAAGCGCTGTACAGCGCGTCCGGGATCAGAGGCTCGTACAGCTCGCGGTACCACAGCTTGAGGAGGCTGGCGGGGGCGTGTGCGTCTGTGGAATATTATTGATTAAAGGGGCAATTATATAAATATAAAAATATTCTAATATATGAGAGTTACTAAATGTCTACTGCTTTTCTTTCTACATCTTAGCAAACTCTTCTGTTCATTGTCAATATTTTGTTAACTAAAAATATATAACTATATAGATATAATGTAAAGAGAATAAAAATCTATAAAAACTACAGTGATTGTCCACAGCTTAAATGTAACATAGATTTCTATAATAAAATTACTTTTATTTAATAAAATTACCAATCTGTTCTAATTCTAATTACACTATAAAAAAATTAAAAACAATTTATCCAACCATGACATTGGTATCTTTCGCGACAAATTAAAGCATCCTTTGAAAAATGGCCGAAATTGAGTTGTAATAATTAATTTAATATTACAACTCACTACTATAATATTAAATATTAAATATTTGTTTTTCTGCTTCACTGCACCCTATACACAGCAGGAAAAGCGGAGGAAACTCAGCGGGTCAAAATACTGCATTCGACGTTTAAGTAATATTTAAAACATATAATGTATATATATATATATATATATTATTATAAAATAATTATTCATTGTCACCATGGCGCGCTTGGCAATGATTTAACTCTACAAGTGATATTTTGTCTCACATGGCAGATAATAATATCTTTTAATTAAAGTGACAAGTAATATAAAACTTGCTAAATAGTATGATTTATGCCTATATCCATTTTATTAACCCTGCATATTGCAAAAATGAAATGAATAACTTTATAAACCAATTCCAAACCATTCCTGCCATCTTTCCATTGGGAGACAGCACTTATTGCGAGGTGACCATATGGAAGGGTGCAACACGCTCAAAGAAAAGATACACAAATAATAAAAACCATCAAATACAATTATAGTACGGGTGACGAAGCCGGGGCCACTATGAAGTTAGATGACTGTGCAGATTTGATTTTAGTCATTTTCCTTACTTTGGTTATTAGCTTTTTTTATGTATCGGGTACTACCAGATGTACTGACCGGTGAGCATAGAGGCGTCGGGCAGCTCCCAGCTGTCGACGTTGGCCTTGAGCGCGTTGACCTCGTCGACGTCAGCGGGCACGCGGAAGATGCCCTCCGTCTCGCGGCCGCTCAGCGCAAGCACCTGCTGCGACAGCGCCGTCTGCACCCACGGCAGCGCGCGCTGTGGGAACCGCTCGCGCTGCAGCGCCATCACCTCCGCCAGCGTGTTGCCGAACATCGATTGACGGAAGATTTGTATCTGTTGGTGGAACAGACCCACTTCAACTAATCTGAATTACTTTAACATTATCACTCTATTTATATAATGAAAACTAAAGTTTCAGCCAATTCAAATTGACTTTTTGTTGCAATTTTGACATAACACTCTAAAAAACAATTTAGTAAAGGAAGTTTGAAGAAATAAAATAATGATAACTGCATTTATAAATTTTATAAATATGAAATTTAACAGACAAATTTTAAAGTGGAGACCCCCATGTTCCCATAATAATCTATAATATTTATGATTTAAAATTATTTGTAGTAAATTTGTATGTTTATATTTTATAGGAACATGGGGGTCTCAACTTTTAAAAAAACCCAAAAACAAATAACCAAATACAATTGCAAGTCAAAGTCAATACAATAATTGATTAATTGCTTATTTAGTTAGCCGATTAATTGGTTGATAGACTGATGAACAGATGGACAACTGTTTATCCTATTTATGTATTAAATTAATTAAATTGATAAAACATTTTTAAAGTATTTTCCCAAAGTTAGGAAAGAAAAATACTTATTTAGAAAACATCTAAATAAGATAAAAGCCTGTTTTAAGTAACTTACTCTAGCTTGATCAATATCCTCAGTGCTTGGTTTTCTCGGAGGCCTCTTCCCTCCGAAACCGATCCTCTCCAGCCTCTTACACGCTACACTCGCGTAATGTGATACTTGAACATGAATAGGCCATTTACCCACCTGACAAAATAATTTTAGTTTCAATATTTTTAGCTGTATCCCTCATATAGTATGGTAACCAGAGCGAACCAAGTTTTATGACACTCCGTTTCCCACGCACCATTGAATATCGAGAAGTGGAACTCAACGCCGCGCTGTGTATTGTTAGAAGAGCAGAGAAATGAAAATAAACGAATCGAGCTTACAACACCACCACAACTGCTATATGCGGGATACTGCATGAAGTAGTAGAAAAAAAAGAAATAAAATATATTAATATACCTCAGGGAAACAATCAGCAAACGCCGGATCTCTATGTCTATTGACATAGTTAGTTAACGCCGGCTGGAAGGCGGGCGACGGCGGCACAAAGGCGAGGCAGACCGCTAGCAATTCCCAACCTCGCAAAAGTGAATCTCTTAGGGGATTTTCTGTCGTTTGCCTGCATAGTTGCACGTATAACTCGTCTCGTAGTCTGGAAAAAAAAACTATTTATAGGATTGTGTAAAAAAATAGATGGTCAGTAAGAAAAGAAAAAAGAACTTGGCAAAAAGTAACTTTGATTTTACTGTCTTCGTTTAGCTTTGGAAGCACATTGAGTGATACATGGCGGAACTAAGGATTGCATTTTCAAACTGAAAACTAAAGCATGCATGGAAGACTTATAGAATGCTCTCCTACCCTAATAACATGAAATACCCACAGGTATTTCATGTTATTATTGGTTAATATCAGTTGAAAGAGATCTTGTGAATGCGTTATGGAGAACACATGCAAATTATCAACAAGAATATTAAAGCATGTAAATATAATATATAAAATATTTTTAAAATTTAAAAATAATAATTAAGCATTTCCAGACATGTTGAAAAATATATATGTAAGTAGAGCAACTAGAAGAGCCTTAACGAGACTGACGCCGGTATCAATCTAGAACAAAGTGGAGCACGTCGATGATACCTTCTAAGAAAAAAGTATACTTACTTCTCATTTCAAAAAGTTGCATGCAATATATCCCAGGCCATAGCTCAGTGTAAAGCCTGTCGTCATTGTCCTATCGCCTATGTATATATTTGCATTAGAATAAATCAATAGCCACATTTTAGCATGCCTTGTCTCCAACTTTGGGCACTTTGCGTTAAAAGGATTGTTTATATGAATCATATAAAAAATATACTTACTTCTCATTTCCAAAGGTAGCATGCAATATGTCCTGGGCAACAGAGTTCAGCGTCATGCCGGGCCTCGCCTTCCTGTCGCCCATGTATATTTGCACTAAACGGAACAGATCAATAGCGGCCTTCTTGTGTGCTTTGTCCCAATCCGCACCAACCATGGGCGCGCTGATGGAAGAAGACGTCCATGATAACATGTCTCGGACCGATGCCTGCATAAATAAAATATTAATTAATATATCACTTTTATCTATAGAATCCATTGTTATTGTAGGATTGATTTCCATTCAGGGGAATTATTTGTTTTCTTTCTATCAATTTTTCAAATTATTCAATGTCACCCGTAACTATGTTATAATAGCTGTTATTTATTAATTTCTTAATTTTAAGCATCTCCCACATCCTCATTCGTTATCCACTTATACATGGAAAGTAAAATTAAAACCATTTTATGAAAACAGTCGAAATTAATTCACTAAGACCACACATCAAATACTTTTACCAATCTAATAACCTGCAAATTACAATCAAAAACCCGAATTCTTCGCGAATTTCCCAATATTAGTGTTTGGGTGGACACAAACGGCTCTCTGTTTACCACATATTCCATCTTAACCTAAGATTTTCCTTGGTATATGGAGGATACAGCGTAAAACGAAAAATCATCATCAATCAAAATATCTCGAAATAAAACAATAACCACCTTCCTCCTGAATATCCCCTTATTAAAATTCAAGTTATCTTTTGCAAATATCTCGATATCCTGCTCGGGGGGCGGAGCGAGTCCGTGTGCGTGCGCGTGTCCTCTAACTGGACTGTATAATGCTCCTTCTGTTCTAGGATTGCTGGGTTCAGAAGTACCTGAGGTCGCAGCTGCAGCACCACTGCCTAAAGAGGATGTCTGTAAATAGAATTCGACGGTTGTTGGTTCGATTTCCACTCGGGGGCAATAAGTATTTTATTTTCTCGTTCTGGTGACAAGACAAAGCGCTTGCAAATGTTTCGAAAAGTGGGCGGAATGTGCGGAAAGAAGTGTCTTAAAACAGACAGCTTAAACTTTTAAATAAAGATATTTAAAAGATATAGAATGTGTGAAGTAGTAATGTACGACAACTCTGTGGCATAAAAAATCACTGAACTTTTTATTACATGACGGTTTCAATAATTTCCCCTTTCTACAACATTTGTTTTAGATCTTTGTAAAATATATTGTAATTATACAGGGTGGAAGAGGCTGGGCTTCTTTTACTGAAACTGTATATAGGGTAAAATATTTCAAACCCAGAATTTAAAAAAATAATCAAGGTACCTCAACGGTTTGGACGTAGGATTTTTTTTTCATTTCACGATTTTTATCCATACCTGTATTTCGTGTCACGCACACATACGGATGCGACGTTGCCGCTTTGACAGGTAAGTGTGTGCGTGCCTATGTTATACTTTACAAATGGCGTTTTATTTTAAAACGATAATTTTATTATTTATTTTGTTTGAAAAAAAAACTTTTTCATTTTTGAGAATTATTTTTTTTCCGAATTATATTAAGCTTTTATAGAGTAGTTAAAACTGTAGTTTCATTTAAAGTGGCGCTGTCAATTCCACCCTGTATATCATTCATGATTATAGAATTTTAGAAAAAAAGCAAAACGAAGGAGTAGAGTGGAATCTATAATCTTTAAACAATTAAATTACGTTATACACATTATTTCAAAATTTATTAATTTAATATGTTACTTAATACGGTTATTTTAATTATGTGCAAAATAAATTTAATTTATTTACATAATAAAAAATATAATAATAATCAACATTACCCTATGTATTCCAGGCGACGGTTGTCTATCCCTATCGAAGCCAACAAACGTATTGTAATATGAAACACCATGGTTCATGTATTCCACATCCTGAGGTCTGTGTGCGTATGTATGTGGTAAGTAAACACCGGAGCCGTCATCATCATCAGGTGTTCTGGCACCACCATCAGATGACTCGTTGTCAGGCTCATGACCTGACAGGGATCTAGACTCAGATCCTGATCGAGACCTGGAAGTAGCTGAGTCTGCGTCTGTATCTGATCCGTTGTATCGACTTCGACCTAAAAAAATATATTTTTTAAGTTTGTACATCAAATTATTGAAAATATAAATTGAGGAAAAATCTTAATTAATATTGAGAATCCTAATTATTTTATTTTTGTGTAAACTTAAATAAATATATGTTGTTGTTGTTGTTGCTCTTTATTTATGGCGTTCCGAGAATAAATATATGTGTATTTGTATACAACCTGTTATTTACGGCTTTGTTCCATCAAATAGAAGTAGTTAAGAGTGTATGACTCACAACATATTGAAATAAATAACGTGATGTTATATGTTATATAGCCTACAGACCTTGTCGGTAAATGGATTTTCCAAATAAAAATATTTTTTCAATACATGGTTTGAATTGTTCGTGGCATGAATTGCCATTTCCTGAGATTTTTCAACCAAATAAATTCTTTAATTTGATTTATATTTTTATTATGGAAAAGACAAGACAAAAGAGTGTATGGGTCTTTTGTATTTATAATATACTCAATGTAAAGAAATGACTTTTTAGTTTTATTATGTTTGTAGATTAAAAAATTAGGTAGCCTAAATATTGTTCCACTATTTTCCAGTAAAAGTTCTTTAAAACTTGAAAGCAGTATTTTTTAAATCACAACCATGATTTCAATTTTATTTATATATATAAATTTAAAGACGATCACATAAAAATATTAAGGTATTCACAAAATAAAACTAACTAGATAATTTCGCCTGCTGTATAATATAATCTTGCAAAGGCAACAAATGCTGCATGCCGCGTAAATCCCAGTTGCAGTAAAGGGGCGATCCACCGCCATCTTCTTCCTCTTCTTCCCCATCAATCTGTGGCTCATCTTCTACTGGTCTTTTATGTCCTGGTATGTAGAATTAATATTTGTAGACAAGATAATAAGACACAATATATAATATGAGATCAGATATTTTAATCTGATATCATCTCAGGAAAAAGAATAAAAAAATATGTTTCATAATAGATAAATAGCAATATCACAATTGAACGAAGGCCAATTAAGAAGTAAAATTTAAAAAGTAAGATAATAAAACAAAAATAATTACGGCAATTTTTTTGGTCTTTCTACAATACATATCAATTAATCAAAAATATTATTCATTGTATATTTTACTCTAATTCATGACTTAACTAAGCCGTTAATGAAAGGTTAGAACATATATCTAAAACTAACGCACCTAAGATATTTACCAGAAAGACGATCACTATAATTCTTGCTAAGAAGTAAAATTGTAGTTTTTATTTAATGAAGATGAATCATTTCTGAACTTACGACGTGATTTAGTACGATCTCGTGGTGTAGTTGACTTTTCGAGACGTTGATTGTGCTTCTGTACATTGGGTTCCGTTAAAGTTGGTTCCAAATTCACACATTTTAATTTGAAATTTACTGTAACACGAAAATAGCACATTTTTTATGGTAATGGCACGGTGCATGAATCACTTTGTTAATATATAATTTTAAGCATTTCAATTTCCATTAATCCTTAGTATACCAAAACTTTTTTGTTATGTTTATTTTTCTCTTAAAAAGTCCAACTTTATACACTAAAATATAGAGTGGTGGGACAATGTCTGAATGTACACATAATGATTGTAGTTTCGATTCTAACGCGAGGAAATGAATTATTTTCTTTTCTTCACTCTGGAAAGACAAGAGACAGAGTTCCAACACTGAACATTCACAATATGCAATATGCAATATGGAATGCGGGTGGACAACTGAGAATGGAGTGCTATGACACTAGACTCTGTCAGTCTACCCTACAATATGTGTGGCAAATTTGTATTATTTGTATTAGGATTTTACAGAGTAGTTAAAACTGTGGTTTCATTTAAAGTGTTGCTGACAAAAAGACTTTGTATATAAAATATTAAGTGTGTTCAAAAGCACATACCAGCAGCAACATTATCCTGTTCGTTGGCAGACGAGAGTCTCATGAAGTTGTGCGCGTCATGCGGCGCGCGGTGCTTGCTGCTGCCCGATGATATCGACGTCTTGCTGGACGTGTAGCGCTCGGGCTCGGCTTGCTGGCGTCTGGAACATTTTATGCTATTATTATTTACTTTATAACAATTTCAGACTGTTGTGGCACAGTGGCACAATTGTATGGCTGCAAACGCGGCAGTTGTGGGTTGGATTCGCACTCGGGGAATTAATTATTTAATATTTTCATTTCCTCGCTCTGGTAATAAGGCATTCACTCACTGTGACAAGTGACACTCCATTCCTCACATACCGCTGGGCCACGACGACCTCTAACTATATACTTCTCTGTATGTACGTAAGAACATACCTAGTAAACTCCCTTGGCGGATGCCAGCTAGAGGCATTATGGCGAAGATCAAGGCTGGTCTGTCTGAACGGCTTGTCTACACTGTACACTGCTTGCTTCTCTGGATATCGCTCCATTCTTTCTAATTCCGCTAGACGTTCTTTGTCTAAGTGCCTATTATTATAAAAATATAATGTATAATTTGTGGGTATTTTTCTCTATACAAATATAGTTGTTTTCAACAACTATATTGCATATTAAACAACTTGCATATTAGGTTGATGACTTAATTAAATAGAACGAAAGAAATTACAAAATTTAATTACATTTCTCGGGTAATATTTTTTTAAAAACAAAATTAAAAACAATTTCCTTTTATATATTTTTTTCAAATCGATTTCTAACAATATACAGGGTGGAAGAGGCAGCGCTTCTTTTATTGAAACTGCATATAGGGTAATATATTTCAAACCCACACCCAAGAAATTAATGAAGGTACCTCAACAGTTTGGACGTAGGATTTTTTTTTCATTTCACGATTTTTATCCATACCTGTATTTCGTGTGACGCACACATACGTGTGCGACGTTTCCGATTTGACAAGTAAGTGTGTGCGTGCCTATGTTATACTTTACAAATGGCGTTTTATTTTAAAACGATAATTTTATTATTTATTTTGTTTGAAAAAATAACTTTTTCATTTTTGGGAATTATTTTTTTTCCGAATTATATTAGGCTTTTATAGAGTAGTTAAAACTGTGGTTTCATTTAAAGTGGTGCTGACAATTCCACCCTGTATACCTGTATTTCAGCTTTATTTATATTCTAGGATTCAAAAGTGCTTGTCTTCTTGAATACAATAAATATAATATTCTTTATATTATGAATTGACATAGACCTTCGAGTAACTGTTGAAAAAGGTGTAACTTAAAGTTATATGTTGACAAAATTTTAAAATTACAACAACATACAGACCTATCAGAAAATCGTTCCCTGGCGTGTCGCGACAAATGGTGCGGACGCTCTAAAGAGTGTAAAGCACGGGCGCCTTCCGCAGCTAACGAAATTGACGATACTAAGGAAGGCCGCGCCGCACTAGCCTATAAAAATAATCCGATATCGATACATTTTTTCTTTAATAGGAGTTAGTAGGCAAGAGAGCAAGGTTCGATAAATCGTGTCACTACTGTAATAAAAAAATATTGTCGACTATAAAATATAGAAAAGATGGATGTTATATGACAGAGTTATTTACTTTCCACTCGATAAGCAATATTTATTTGAGTTACATAATGAGCGGTGAATATCATGGTCTAACAGAAGTTACCACCATTTCCTTGAATATTAATCTAGTCCCAACCTTCATATTCAATCAAGCCTATCACTTACATTCATAGTGTATTATATTGTGTCATAAGCGTTTTTTTAGCTTCACGCTTTATTCCGCACATAACGGGGTAAGCAGAAGGAACCTGGGCACCTAGTGTTAAGACACTCGTGCTGAATAGAGGGACTCAACGCCGTGCTTTGCCTCGTTACCAGAGCAAGTAAATGAAAGTAAATAAATAATTCTCCCGAGTGGAAATCAAACCCACAACCGTTGCGTTTACAGTCACACTTGTGCTCCTAAGCCATGACCTAACTTCACTTAACAAAAGCCAATTTAACACAGACGAAACTGTTTATTTTGTTAAAACTTTAAATTTGCAGCAATCAAAATTTTAAAATATTACTATATGAGTACAATCAGTATAACTGAAACAAAATTTCTAAATTACGTTTTTTAAGCTTCACTTTCCAAATGGGAAATGAAATTTTATCATATCTTTACTCTGGTAACAAGCCAAGTGCGCCGCAGTTCCGCCACTCAACACGCAATGTCATCAAAATTGTGAGGAAAGTGGGATGCAGTGTTTTATCGCTATGTTCCTTTTGCCTACCCTGCTATAAGAAGGATACAGCGTGAAGCTGTAGTAAAGAATTAAATAAATAAACAAACTATAAAACATACCTGCAAAAATGGCGTAGGCTGTGGCTTCTGCAGTGGACTGCTAGGACTCTGAGGCGACGCTGAATCACAAGACGATCCTCCGGCTGACTGCTGTTTTAACTAAATATTAATTAAACAATCAATATTTCTTAAAAGACAAAAAAAGTATAATAATATATAAATAAAACAGTAAATTTCTCTAATAAAATTAAAGAGTATGGAAGAACTCTTCACATGTTATTTCAAATTTTACTTTTTTAATAATAATTTTAATTAAGCAATAATATTTTATTACAAAATATAACGTCTATCATAGAGATAGGCAGATGAGTGACAACCTAGTCCCCTTTTATGTACGCTAATTTATAATGTGTGTCAATGTTACCTTACGTCTCGTTAATGGCGTACTCTCAACGGATTTGAAATATTTTTCGTGCATTGAATCGTCCGACGCATCCTTTCTGGGTGATATAAAACTACCGCTACGATTCAAACCTGTAAATTATAATATATTGTATATCATCCACAATAAAAAAATACTTTTGATGTTCTGAAAGCACAATATAATTTTCTATTTAAAGAAGACTTAAAAAACGAAAATGTCATAATATTATACGTTATTACGTATAAACAATCTATTGAATAGGATTTGTATCCAACAATCATTGTATACAGTCCCAACTGCAACACGATGGCGAAAGTAAACATTTATTACTTATAATGAAAAAAAAACATAATTATCAGCTCCATGCTGTATCCCGCACATAGGAAGATAGGCAGAGAGACCTAGTGTTAAGACACTTCGTTCCCCAATTTCCGCCGAATTTTTCGAGGTGCGTTGCGTGTTGAGAGGCGGAACTCAACAAAAACATTAACATATTGTGTTGTTGTTAACAAATGTTAACTTTCAACGTACTGCGCATTTGTTACGTGTCTATTTTTCGTTTTTATATTTTATTTGTTAAAAAGAAAGTAGGT
Organism: Heliconius numata; assembly: GCA_016802625.1. Lineage (NCBI taxonomy): Eukaryota > Metazoa > Arthropoda > Insecta > Lepidoptera > Nymphalidae > Heliconius > Heliconius numata. The sequence goes on from JAEBDU010013172.1 coordinate 260,843, forward strand.
AATTACAAAGATTAAGAATAATGTATATACTCGTATTTGTCCCCCTTGTAGTTCTAATTGAAGACGCGGTGATGAGTTCCACCACATATAGCAGAGTGATAACAGATTGTGTTTTAATATTAAGTTTCTCGATCTACCCTTCTATATGCGGGATACAACATACATGAGCGTAGGAGAGCGGAGTGAGAGAGAATAGTCTTGTGCCCTTCCGACAAATTTTACTTACAAGAACATTTGGCCCGAAAAATTAATAAAAAAACAACATTTACGCGAACATATTTGTTCAAAGGTAAAGTCCAGGCCTCCCCCAGAAAATATCTCTCTAGATACTCTAATGACAAAATATAAACTAAAATAAAAAAAAAGCATTTACCCGAATGCGGCGACCATTTATCAGGCTCGTGCGGGGGCGCCGGCTGTGCACTGCTGCGCTTCCTCAACTGCGGCGTACACGCTGTGGCACACGATACACTGCTCAACTCCTGTTGCGAGAATAAGTTTCATTATTAAAAATTTGTGTTATAAATTGATTATGAGAGGAATTTTTTTTTGTTAAATTATAATATAAATAGTTTTAGAAAATTAAAGTCTCCTTTCGATTAGGACATAATATGATGTTTAGTTTTGGTGATTCATACAAATAGGACAAATAGTCCATGCATTTAGCAATTACCAGATCTAGGGTAAAAAACAATTCTTTTTTCATTTCAATCGCGAGTAACTCATCATATTCCTAGAAATTGAATTCAGAAAAACAGCTTGCCTGTTTACGTCGTTGTGCACTACTAATGCTACTATCCGAAGACCGGCCTGAGTCTGTATGCCGACACGGCGCCGTGCCATCCTCGCTTAGCCGCCCACGTCTGTTTTCACCACTATTCCTTTTTAAAAGAATATAATTTATAAATTTGTAAAAATAAAAAAATATCAACATGTATGTTAAGTTTATAATATGAGAATACAACTTATTTTGTTTACACAGAGCAAAAATTCAAAACCAGACAAGTTAAGGAGTCACACCAATAGTAGTTGTTAATTACATTGTACACCTAAAATTTTCCAGAACGTGTAAAATGTTTAAAGTATATTGAATACAATTCATTGAATAAATTCTCAAATGTTATTCACTAAACAAGACACCATGTATGGAATGGCCTAAAGCTACTTAAACTGGCTCATGCTATTATATTATGGCATATTCAGTGGCTATTGTCACAAGCAATGCATTGTTTTTTTTATTTTAATATTATAGATAGTACGATTTACGTTATTATGAAATGATACAAATTTCACTGTAGTCAACATATGTAAATATATAATAAAGTAATATTAATTATATATCAGCTTCGCGCTGAATCCCGCATACAGCATGGTAGTAGATATTGAACAGTACCAAATCCATTTTAAGCTAAAACCCAAAGAAAACGTGTAAATTGCAGGCATCTAAGAAAATAAATTTACGTTAGTTAATTGCATTCACACATAATTATACAAACATTAATAAGTATTAATAAATTATTCATTTGATCAATGTCTAATAGCTGTATACGATATACCTGTGATGATAGTGCGTTCTCCTCGTCCGCACGGGACTAGTTTGCGTGATCGTGATATTCTTGGCATTGGTCGGTGAAAGTTTGCTAACACTCGCCGCCGTATTGTTGCCATTACTACTTATTGGATCTAATGTAGCTGGTATCTGTGTAACGAAATATATTTTTTATAAATTATGAATTCTGTCTAAAGATTGTTGTGATGTAAAGTCAAAGTTAAAGTATTCATGTTAGATGCGTGAACATTAAAATTATAATTTTTAACAAAAAAAACACAGACTCAATTTCAACCGAAACCCATAAACAGAACCTACTTTCTTCAAACTACCCTTGAAGTGTATACTTTAGAATAAAAAAGAATCATCTAAATCAGTTGGCGGGATATTGAGTTATTCGTTGATTTGTCGAGCACATACTTAATGCAAATTTAAGTCTTATGTGATTTGCTCATGGATACATTTTTTAGAAAACACTAATAAAAAACGAATAATTCTTAAGCTTCAATTAAAAAAAGAATAATCAAAATCGGTTCTCCTAGTCAAAAGTTCTGAGATCTGAGACAAATAATAAAAATTCAGTTGAATTGAGAACCTCCTACTTTTACAGAAGTCAGTTAAAAATATAATAATTTTCTAATGTTAGTAGTGTTTCTTTTTTAAGAAACTCTGTTCTCAAATAATAGATAATGATAGCATATTAATTGTTAAGAGGAAACGGAAGTTCAAGTTTGAAACTTTATACTGCTACAGAAGGGGTTATTGTAGAACCCCTCAACACGTGACTTTTACTACGCGACCTTTTTTCCACATTCACTTTGATAAAAACCGAGACAATGTTAGAGGTCGAGCTAACTTCCGCCCTCGATAGGCACAATGAACTCCCTATACCGCTGGGGATACGATCCGTGTCAAAGAAACTGCGTTAGAATAATGTAGCCTTTGTTTATAATAGATTTCAAATGGTTACTGCAAATAATTCGTTTCTATAATATAAAAACAACTACTGTTACAAAACTAATTACACACAAATGATGCGGTAAAAATGCTATAGTTTCTGCTAATATTTAATTTTATAAACACAAGTTAATTTTTCACTTAGTTTTATAATTTTTCGACAAACAAATCCAATGTATAAAAAAAGAAAATATTGATACCTTAATGAAAAAAACCAGCCAGTCAAATCTAATTCTAAATCCATCTGTGTGAATTTTGCAAAAGTTGTTTTGCAGATTACATATTATTAAAAAAATTTGACTGTTTTAAATACCCCAGTTGAATATACGATCTAGAAACGTAACATCCAATTGTAAACATGGTCGTTGTGAGGTTTTTTAGCTTCACACTGTAATCCACACATAGCAGGTTAGGCAGAGGGAACCTGGGAACCTAGTGTTAAGATACTCTGCTTCCATAGACATTGCCATTCTCCAATTTCCATCGAATTCTGGAGGCATTGCCTTTTGAAGTTTGGAGATCAACGTCACAAGTGCAAGGAATATTAAACATGTAATTATTCAATTTCTTTTCATTTTTTCACTTGAGTGATTACATTAAAGTTATTTTTAATTGTGGCCATTGTGGTGCAACAGCACAAAGACGTCCATTTCTTTGCTCTGGTTTCAAGGCAAGTGTCGGTGTTGAGTACTACCACTCAACACCCAATTCCTACAGAATTCACCAAAGTGGGTGTCTTAACACTAGGTTCCCTCTGCCTACCCTGCTGTGTGAGGTATACAGCGAGAAGCTGATTTTTTTAATTTTTTTTTTATTTTCTTGCTCTGGAAACACAAAGTGGTGTGTTGATTGTTGTCACTCAACATGCAATGTCTCAAATGTCAGTGAAAATAGAATGGATGATGGCCTTGTGGAATTAAGCATGAGGCTATAAAAATATAATAATGAAAATCTGTTGGGCCAAAATATAAAATAAAACTAGACTTAAAATATATAAGAAATCTAAACTTACTTGAGGTGCAGCTTGATTAGTTTGAGTAGAAGTCTCCCGTCTTTTTTGTGGATCTGTATTTTGTTTTAAGGTCTGTAATTTTGCTAAGGGAATAATATCACAATCAGTAGGTCGATGCCACACAGTGGTCTGAAAAATAAATGTATGATGAATATATTGTATAATTCAATGAAACTATTTTAAATGGCATTAATGCTTACCTGTGTTGATGCATTATAATAGTAAAATCTATGAGTATTTATGTCAAACAATTCCCACCATTGGGAAGAGTCAGTTCTTTTTACTTTGACACCCTGCAAACAATAAATTGACTATCTAAATCAATAAAATAAATAAAAGCCTATGAAATATTTCAGGAAAATAAAAAAAATTAGCACTGTGAAAATGTGTTTACTAAAAGCCACATAATTTCAATTAAAAGATATGTTGAGGCCATTGTTGAACATACAATTGTTAATGTGATGGTTATGAATTTAATCCCCACTTAGGGGAATTAGTGATTTTCATTTTTAAAAAAATATATATAAATAAAAACTAGATAAAATATAGATAAAACTAAACTTAAGCTAAATAACAAAAGCAATAAATATCTTACAAATCACTTTTAAATATACTTCAAGATATAATATGTGGTGGCGTGTGGTGGGCTTATAGAGTATAAGCCTGCTAAATTCATTTTAAATTTTGGGTTATGTACATTTTTACAATATCGAAAAGTGTATAAAATTACAAAATTGTTTACAAATCAATTACAACCTTCTGATAATACATATATGTATACTAAAAATTTTTTAAAGGCTTCTCTCTCCTGATAATTTGCTTAATAAGCTGTTAGCAGGCTTACACTCTAAGACAATATAATTTATTCAGTATTAATAATTTCTTACATAATTTTCCAGATCTTAGATTTAGGAACTGGTGATCAGTGTCTTAAAGTGTGTTTTTATTATGTTCCAATAGCAAATACATATATTAAAATATTTATAACATTACACAAATATATATCAGACTAGCATATAAGGCTATATATAGCAGACTAATATATGAGACTATCGAAATGAAAGTCCATTCCAAGTTTTACAGCAGAAGTTAAACATTTAGAAAGAAGATATTTTAAACTACAAGAAAGTGAAAAGTTCAAGAGAATACCTCAGGGGGATCCCATACACATTCACCAGTTGTTAGGTTAGCATACATATGCTCCTTTGTCTTCGGTTCTATGATCTCCACCCATTCGACTCTAGAATAAAACATCACTATGATTTAATTTATCACATTCACTGCCGCACAGTAACAAACTAATTCAGGGCGTGACATGAGTGATTTCCGCGTACTTTATTGATTTTGCAACTTTCGACCGAATTTCGGAAAGGAATCAAAATTACTAACAATTTGCTGTAAGGTATACCAATGTAATTACCTTTCAGAAGCCATTTTAAAGACTATAACTTAACTCTCCTCTACATTACTAAAGCATTTTATACATTTAAATCTAAAAACCGAACGATATTAATGAGAAATCATCCATGTTGAGTGTTTACTTCATTCCACAGATCCAAAAAATATTTCAGCACAGACTGTAATATAATTGTCAGTTACAGCTGATATATCAAATGTCTGATACCGTACCGTACGGTACAATACCGTAAAATGGGATGGATACAAGCATTTTTACACTTTAAGTTACGTTTTAACGATGCTTCTTAAATATAAAAATTAAAAACTATATTTACAGTAATAGAAAATACAAAAATATAAATTATTTCCTATAGATTCGATGCAATCCATGAAAACTCTAAATGGGCTAAATAGAAAAATAAATATTAGCTTCAACTTTATCTATATTCGGCACATAGCAGGCAGAGGGAACCAGAAAACTTAGTATTAAGACTCTTCATCCACTATTAACACTGCCGTTCTCCACTTCCCACCATTTTTTTGAGATATTGCATAAAAATATAATAATAATAAGTGGCAGAACTGAACACCGCACTTTGCTTCGGCACCAGAGCATAGAAATGAAAATCAATCATCTAAAATATATATTTAAATTTTTCATTCCCTTTCAAAAATATAACATATATTTTCTAAGGGGCCTCTATTCTATATTAACGGCACCGTACAGTACTTACCCTTAATTCTTATCTACATCGTACGTGTCAATAAAAATGAAATTTTGACATTAGTTATTTCTTTGAAGTGCTGTGTTGAAGTCGTGGGTGTCATTTTAAAATATTGCTGGAATTTTTCTCAAACTTAAAGTATTATCAATTATTTAGTAAGTACGGCATTTTAAAAGTTTAAAGAGTTTATATAATACTGTTGTCAGGTTTTAACGTAACTGTGATCAATGTTCCGAACCCTGACTATTAACCTGTCGAAATGCCGGCATATTAAAAATGCTGATTCATTTATTTGTAAATACTTAAGATTTTCGTCAAGTGCATCTAAAGTTAATAGTGTAAAACCGGCCAAAATAGTTAATGGTCAGTACTGTGTGTCTATTATTATTTAAAATTACATAAAACATATGTGTTAATATGGACGTTGTATAGAACCAAGATACATAGACAAATAAATTGAAAATTTTAATCACTCACCACAAATCTCACTAATTAAAGAAAGTAATATCTTAAAATATCATATTCTCATATTTCTATTCCATATTAAGAACATAAAGCATTTTTTGTTACAAACATTTTACGTCTTAAAAGTGAAATTGAATATATGTTTTATATGATACAATATTAGTCGCAGTAAACAAAAAGCATTTAGGCCAGTTGTGGTGCAGGGGCACAAGCATGTGATCATAAATGCAACAGATTGTAGGTTTGATACCCACTTGAGGAGATGTAATAACTATTATTTATCCAGCTTTATGCAGCATACAGTGTAAAGCTAAAAAAACATTAATTGAGTTCACTTTTTACTATTATAGCCTATATAGCCATGGAGGATAAATCAATCTTTCTTCTACCTAATAATCAAAGATTTGTGGAATTAGATAGTTCACAGGCATTTGAAAATTTGACTAATCAAGAAAAGCTTTATGCTCATTATTTAAGTCAGGTAAGATTTTCTTATAACAGAGAATTATTAAGTTACAATTATTAAATATTACAAGTATTAAAAAGATTATTTTTTAAAATAGTATATTCTATAAAATAAATGATATTTTATTAAAGATTTTAAATATATATATACACACTATATGCTATGCTTAGGTGATCAAGAGAGTTAAGCCAGAATTTTGGCCAAGGTGTGTTATATATGCTTAAGTTGTGGCTTCACTCTTTTTACCATCAAAGCAACCATATACACATGATGGAATTTTAATATTATTATCAATATTGTTATGATATTTTTTTAGGCTGCTTGGAATGGTGGACTTATTGTTCTTGTACAAACTAGTCCCGAATCACCTAAAATATTTTCATTGTTGCATAGAATATTCTTAGCGGAAACATTGGAGGAGCTTAAGACGTCTTCAAATGCAGCTGGAGTGTCAGATGATGATTTTCAGGTAATACTAAAAGACCTAGATTACCGTCATTCAAAATAATTGTTATGACTATTTTGACATTACCATTGATCAATTTAATCACAGCTTATGCAAACTACTATACCCACTCACCTTAGCAAATTTCTGCCAGCTCTTAGTTATATATGTATAGTTCTTTTTTATGAAAACTACATATGTGATTAATCAACATTTAGAGACATGGGTATCAGCAACTAAATTATACAATAAAGACAAATAGAAGAAAATTCAGCTTCACACTATACAGGGTGGAATTGTCAGCGCCACTTTAAATGAAACCACAGTTTTAACTACTCTATAAAAGCCTAATATAATTCGGAAAAAAAATAATTCGCAAAAATGAAAAAGTTTTTTTTTCAAACAAAATAATATTGCACACAGCAGGGTAGGTAGAGGAAAACCAGTACTAAGACACTTTGTTCCGACCTTTCCGCCGAAATCTGGCAGCTTTGCGTGTTGAGTGGCGGAACTCAACGCCGCGCTCTGCCGCAACACCAGAGAGAAGAAATGAATACATTTAAACTTAGAAGAAAGTTGAAGATATTTTAAAATATTATTTGTATGTATTTTGTTACAAGATTTATGATTAATTACTATTTGTTATAAAATATAAAACATGGGGAACACTTAGCTTAGTACTGGTTTTCCTTTGCCATGCGTGTGAAGTTGATATATAATAAGGCTTTTATCATTAAAGGTCAATAAAAATTTATCATCCAATACAAAACAACACTATTTTCCAAAGACCCACGGTCTCCATTAGTTTGCTTAATTGACACTAAATGAGTGATATTGTAGTGTCCTAACATAAATTCATATTTCCTTGCAAATATGATATTGTTACCAAACTCATGTAAAAAAGGGTAGGTTTTCCAAATTATAATATAACTAGCAGACCAGGTTGGCTTCACTTGCTTGAACTATACAAATATACTTATGAAATTATTTCCAGTTTAGGGGGTGAATTCTAATCTATATATATAAAAGGACTTGTCCTCACTGACTGAGGTAAGACGCACTCACAGCCGTAACCGCTGATGGTAGAAACGTTAAATTTGGACAAAAGTTTACTTTCGTAATCTGGACATCCACTAAGAAGGGTTTTTGAATAATTTTAACCCTAAAGGGGTGAAATAGGGGTTCAAAGTTTGTATGGAAAAAAAATTAAATCGGCACCGATTTTTATAAAATTTGTAATTTAGATTTTTAAAAGTATTTAATTGAACACGTGTTTCATCGTTTTCTAGAATTCTCCCCCTAAGGGTAAAAATAAGGGGTTGAAAGTTTGTATAGGTTTTTTTTAAATCGTCATCAATTTTTATAAAATTTGAAATTCAGACTCTTAAACGTATATAATTAAGCACATGTTTCATGGTTTTCTAGAATTCACCCCCCTAAGGGTGCAAATAAGGGGTTGAAAGTTTGTATGGGAAAATTCTTAAATCGCCACCGATTTTTATAAAATTTGATATTTAGACTCTTAAAAATATTTAATTGAACATATGTTTCATGGTTTATTAGAATTCACCCCTAAATACGTAAGCGAAGCTGCGCGCGTCCGCTAGTAAACCATAAATGCATGTTTACATGTTTAGGAGAATATTTTTAATATAAAGTAATTACTTTATATTAAAAATATTCTCCTAAACATGCATTAGCACCAATTTTTATAAAACTTGAAATTCAAGTTTTATAAAAATTGGTGCTAATTTAAAGATTTTTATTTCAGGGTTAACATTTTTCAAAGTCCCTTCTTCGTGGGTGTTCCCATTATAAAAAGAAATATCTGTCCAAATTTCACATTTCTACCATCAGTGGTTACATGCATCTATACATCAACAGTGGGAACAACTCCTTTTATATACAAGTCCTTGTATATAGATATTGATCATGTTGATCTAAAAGTTTATTATATTTATTTGCCATTTATGTGAATCTTACATATGTTACTGTCACAATATTTATATATTTCACATAAGATAATTAATAGATAACATAACCACATCCTATTAGATAATTGTTGTTGTGGTTTTGTTGTACTATTTTCTATGAGATATCATAAGAAAGGAAATTGCTAATATTTCTTTCAAATCCATCTTTAAATTACATTCCACGATGCGTTTTGTCCTTGCCCCCGTCGCCGCCCGAATTAACATTTTGCCTGCATCATCTTTGTCTTCACCATAATACGTGTAGCTGCCCGTGGGCCGAGATATCGCTACGACGGCCGTGAAAAACGCTATCTTGCAGCTGCAGCCTAATCGATTTGATAGTTACCACTACAACGGTCGCGCTGCTCAGACCCTGGGCCTCGTGAATTGTCAGCACCTTCGAGCCTGTTTCTCCTAACCCTTCCCTGGCCGACCAGTGATTCTTTCTCCTCCTGGATAAACGTCAGGTACAGCGGGTGTTTAAGGTCACTCGACACTGGTGTAAATAATCTTGATGCCCTTCATAGAAAGGAATCTCTCGGGCGTAGTAGGCGTTTCAGTGGTCCAAAGGGATGCTTATGGATAGTCTGCTTGGGTGCTGAAGTGTGCAGACTTACGGTAATAAAGTAAATACTAGACCACCACGGCATCTTAGCCGTCGAGCAGTCTTATCGATTTGTTTTTCGATATCATTATTCGACAGGCAATGTCGCCAACCATCCTCGTGGGTAACGCCTCAATGATTTTGCGTCGTACTGCTATTTTCTTAGTGCTACCATTCAACGGACGGATTTTGTGATTTCTAGACATGCAGAAGTTTATGCCTAACCGTGCCCCACTTTTGACGCCGGGCTTTTTGATTTTGTGCCAGTGCGAAGAAAATATTAAAAAAATAATAATTCATTCCCTCGAGTCGAGATCCAAACAACAACTGTCGCGTTACAGTCACACCCTGAGCCAACCATAACACGGCCTATACTAAACAATAATAACGGCCTCAAATGTAATTTTTATAATTACTTTAAAAATATTTATTTTTATTATAATTACTTTATTTGTGGTAATATTGAAATTTTATTTCCTTACTCTTTTAATTTCTTAAATTAATGTTGATACTTTTTAATCAAGGTAATAAAATTGTTGCAGGCATTTCTAGTATATGCTGGAGGCTTTTTCGCTAATAGTGGAAATTATAAGGGCTTTGGAGATACTAAATTTATTCCCAATATTTCTAAAGAGTCTTTTGAATTGATTGTTAAAGCATCAAAGGCTTATGAAAGTGATGGTACTCATATCCAAAAGCTGTGGGAGAACACAAAGAATGTTATGTATAGTGTTGCACCTAGATTGACTAGTCTTGGCTTGGCAGACAAGGTGAGTTTTTATTTATGAATTTATATATATAAAATTATTTAAAAAGAATGGTTGATATAAATAAAATGTACACAAAGTTTTACAGCTAAGTAGTCAGTCCTTTCGAAAGTCTTTCAAAGAAGGTAATAAATAACTGCCTACCGTGGTATGTGCAGGATACAGTGTCAAGCTAAATAAAAAAATAATTGAAATATAAAAACAGAAACACTTAAATCATAGCCATATCTAAGTATTTTTTTTATAATCTCATTACTACTGTATATGTATGTTTATTTTTTCTAGAAAACTTCCATAAATTAGTAATGTTTTCTTTTTTTTTTGATTGGATTACCGAATGTGATAAGAAAATTATATTAACCTTCATTTTTATTGCATATTGCTGTAAGCCTATAATGTTACAAATGATCATAAAAAAACTATATGCAGTCTATCAAAATGTATTTTTAGTAAATAAAATAAGGGTATTACTTCATACCAATTTGATGATATTTTGACCCTTTATCCATCATTGTCACAGCTAGTCACATTTGTTAGGGCTACCCTTACCTGATCAAATGTCACACATTTTGCTGTTTTACATACAAATATTGAAACAACACTTTCGAAATTATACTTGTATATTATATTTTGAAAAGTGGTGCAATAACACTTAGGACTCCTGCCCATCCCTTGTTACACAATGTCAAGCTTGGTTGACACCGCCACCCCCCTTAACATGTGACATAATTTATTAATGGGCTCCTACAACAATTTTTTATATATGTATAGGGTGTGACTACATATTTTTCGAGTAATTGCACTGAAGCTGATTCTAATTTGGTAAACGATTGGATGAAGACCAAACGCATAGAGGCATATATTTGCAGAACATTCAAAACAGTTGCCGATGATGGATGTAAGTATAGTTTTATCAAAGAACATTTAGTAATAAGATTAATTTTTTTGTTTTTTTGAATTTTTTCTTAAATCATGTGATATATATTATCCTTTACCTTCCTCCATTTAGTAGATCAGGTAAGTGTAGAAACAATCTTAAGTAGTATAAACAATGTTCAAACTGGTTAATTGTTTACGCATTGTGTATACAGAGTACAGACTGATATTTGTTTAATGCAACATGATGGCTTATACATTATAACAGCTAATTTATATATCATGATAATCTTAGTAATAATTAATAATTATGTTGTAGTGGGACTGCATTTGACTGTAAACTCAATAGTTGTGGGTTTGATCCCCCAATCTTGATATCTGGGGAATGAATTTCCCTCTTCTCTTGGGTTAGACAAAGTGCAGCAATGAGGTCCGCCATTTAACACGAAGTAGCTCCATGATCTCTCTGTCTACATTGCTACGGATGAGATAAATATAATTTAACAACCCGGTCATCATATTTTTTTCTTTCAGTACCTCTTTACACCATTCATTTGGCCAGCATTGAAAAAAGCCCTAAACCACCACTAACAATGGATAAAGAAAAATACAAAGACGCTTATTTCCAAGTGACTCGTGGAGATTATTCACCATTATTAAATCTCGTTAATGAAAATATGAGTAAAGCAAAGGATTATGCGGCAAATGACAATGAGAAGAATATGCTGAAACATTACATTAATAGTTTCAAGGAAGGTGACTTGAATGAACACAAAGAGGGCAGCAGATACTGGATAAAAGACAAGGGACCTATTATTGAAACGTGAGTTGTCGAATTCTTTATAAATTCATAATTTATGTAAAAGTGCGTTAATTTTATTAAATTAAGGCACATTTACATTTACAATTAATTTGAGGCCATTTTGTTGCATCATATAATATTTCTGTGTTTCTGTTTGTACTACTGCGTTTATGTTTTATTACATAAATAAAACATAAACATCAACATCATTTCGTTAACATTAATTAAATCTACATAAAACATTTTTTTTAAAACAAAACTTGTGGCAGCAATTTTTTTGTTAGTTTTTTTAAATATATTTTTAGTTATCAAGGTTTTATTGAAACATATCGTGATCCGAGTGGACAGAGAGGCGAGTTCGAAGGTTTCGTATCAATGGTCAATAAGGAAATGTCCAAGAAATTTGGAAAATTAGTAGAGGGCGCTGAAGGCTTCATAAAATTACTGCCGTGGGGCAAGGACCTGGAGAAAGACACTTTCCTTCGACCAGACTTTACTTCATTGGATGTTCTTACGTTCTCTGGTAGTGTTATACCAGCTGGTATTAATATACCTAATTGTAAGTTTAATATTCAGAATTTTTTTTTAATTTTATTCCATATTTAGCAAAAAATAATACTTTTATAGAACTTGAAAATGTTAGCAAACGCCCAAGAGCGGGCACAAGTACTGATTTCTTTTTAAACAATTTCTAAAAAAATTCAAATTTAACAGGGTTTTTTTACATAGACTACACGAAACTCAAAATCGTATCAAAATATGATAACATTTTTTCCAGCGTAATTTTAATATAGAAATACTGCTGAAGAAATTTTTCACAACCAACAATTAAACTCAAAACATCTTTTTAATTAGATCTCATTAAATCTATATTTATAAGGTTTTCAATATATTATTCATCTATATGGGTAAAAAGTGAACAACTCTTTACCAGACCCACACTGCAATTAAATTGCTAAACCATAAGAAATTATCATATATCATTATTCAATTATCATTATAAAATACGTATATAAATAATGTTAATAATTTAAATAATTTGTGATTGTTATTACAGACGATGAAATAAGACAAAATGAAGGTTTTAAGAATGTGTCTCTTGGTAATGTCATCCCGGCTGCGTACAAGGAGTCGGTGATACCCTTCCTGTCGGCACAGGACAAAGAACTGCTTGAGAAGTACAGGGTTCCCGCTTTTGAGGTACTTTATTTTATGATTAATCTACGAGGAAATTAATTATTTAATAGTTTCATTTCATCACTCTGATATACACTAGGCAAGTACAACGTTGAATTCCGCCAATCAACGCGCAATGCTTCGAGATTTTGAGAAAAAATATGTTACATATTAATTTATATAATGAAATAAACAGAAATACAACATTTCAGTCTTGAAAAAGTAAATACAAATTTATTTAAATATAAATTCTTTTTATACATTCAGGTTCAAGTTGGACTACATGAGTTGCTTGGACACGGCAGCGGAAAGTTGTTGCGACAGAACGCTGATGGCTCTTTCAACTTTGACAAGGAGAAAGTTAAAAATCCTTTGACTGGTGAGAATTTTGGTTTACTTTTAATTTTAGTAATTACATAATTTATTAAATTATAAAAATGCGCCGCAGTCGGAAATTCTTCTGGTGATTTAATATTTTTTTAAAATCTATTTATATATATATTTTTTCTCATTGTGTTTGGTAATTGTAGTCTTATGACTATCGAACTTATATTAATATACATAATAGAACTTATGTACAAATAGAATATTAATTAATATACATATACATTAATACAGAAACAACTTTTATTTGTTGTTTTTAGGCAAACCAATAGAATCCTGGTACACCGAGGGTGAAACATACGACAGCAAGTTCACCACCCTCGGCTCTGCGTTTGAAGAGTGTCGCGCTGAAGCGGTCGGATTGTACCTATCTTTGCAGCCTGAGATATTGAAGTTAGTTGCGGTTTTTGTATGGGGATATGTAAAATAGTCAATTTTTTAGCTGTGATAATTTTTGATTAACATTTTTATCTGTTACTTAATAAAAGTACCTTTTAAAATCGTCTTTTGTGTAATGTTTTCTTATTTAATGACGAACTTATTCTTTTAGAATATTCGGTTACGAAGGTGAAGAAGCTCAAAATGTGATTTACGTGAACTGGCTCAGTCTATTGTGGAATGGTGCTGCTAAGGCCACAGAGATGTACCAACCTGCTAACAAGACTTGGTTACAGGTAACTTTAATAAAAAGAAAGACTACACACTGGTATAGTGTATATAGGTTTTATCTACTTCCTTTAAATTGATGTATATTTATTTATACAGGCACATGCTCGAGCACGTTTTGTACTGATGCGTTTACTAGAGCTGGAAGGTTCTGGGTTGCTCACAGTCACAGAAGTGGAGCCTGGAAAAGATTTGCTACTAACCCTTGACAAATCCCGCCTCGCCACTGACGGGAAGAGGATCATTGGTAATTTTCATTATATTTTTTTTTTCAAGAAATTATATCTATGTGTAAGTGAACAGTAAAAACAGAAAGTTTTTTTATGACAAAAAGGAAGGAAAAAAATCTATAAGTATTTTTTCTATTAAGTGCAAATTTTACTACTGTGCCTTATAAATATAATATATGTTTTTGTACAAAATGTACATTTAAATGATGGATGAGTAATTATTAAAAATATATAAATTTTTAATTATATATAATTCTCATAATGCACTTATACTATAAAATATAATAATATTGCAGGCGACTTCTTAGTTAAATTACAAACGCTAAAAGCAACGGGCGACGTATCAGCCGCAGAACAACTGTTCGACCGCTACAGCCGCCTCGACGAGCCCTGGGCGCGGTGGAGGGACATTGTTATGTTGCACAAACAGCCGCGTAACATATTTGTGCAGGCTAATACTGTTGTTAAAGGTATGTTTTAATAGTTGTAATAACACAAATGTGTAGGCTATATTATTGATAGTGGAACATTTTTTTGGCTGTTTGGATTTAACTATTGAGTTTGTTTCTTGGATTAAGTATTTATTTTATTATGTTGACCCAATATAGGAGCACAGATTTGATAATGTTTTTTTAAATTATTCCACTACAAACATAATATGTATTAAAAATAAAATTAATTAATTAAATAAAATAAATTAGCTTTACACTGTATCCCGCACACAGCAGGGTAGGCAGAGGGAACTAGTGTTAAGACACTCCGTTCCTCACTTTCCGCCGAATTTTGGAGGCATCGCGTGCTGAGTGGCGGTGCTCAACGCCGCGCTTTGCCTGGACACCAGAGCGAAGAAATGAAAATATAAATTTAAATAAATATTTCATTTCTTCGAGTGAGGATCGAACTAACAACCAGTCGCATTTATAGTCACACTTTGTGCCTCTGCGCCACGACCGGCCTCATTAACAGTTAATTCATTAAATATAATTATAATAATGTCATTTATTTTTCGTAATAATAATTTACGAATATAACAAACTTTAGTACATGCTGTTTTAATCAACAGGCGACGCAGTGGAGCTGCGTCGTTATCCAGCAAGTGCTGAGGGCATGGTCACGTCATGGGTAGAACGATTCCCAAACACGCAGGTCGATGATATGTTGGAAAAGCTTGCTGAACACGACCACAAATACTTTAATGAATTATATCAACTTTTGTAAAATTAACTTTTTAAAGCGATTGATACTAAAAATAGACATTATGTTGAACAATTATTTGAGAAATTCACTTCATATTAAATGGTTCAATATTATCAAATTCATGTTTTATTTGAAAACAGTGTAAATAATAAATATTTACAATTGTCATACTTTTAACGTTATAAAGAGCTATATTTTTTAGTTTTATGAGCATTTTATACATTACAATAATTATATTGTCATACAATTTTCGAAATATATTTTATATGTACTTCAATAATTTCAGTTTTTTTTATTACCTTTGACTTTCTACTAATTTAATACCTAAAAACCGGAATGGTTTATGTGAATGTCACAATAGCCATGATGACAGCTAGAAAAATAATTAACATGACGTGTTTCACTAATGAAACCCTGAAATGGAATGAATTTTTATTATTAGAATTATAATTATTTTGAAAAAAATAAACCACATATAAACCGCCAAGCCGCCATATAGTAAACGAAATCGGAGAATTTATATCACGCCTTGGTAAGCAAACGAATTCATTATAATATGTTAGTGTAATATTGTTTACAGATATTATTATACAAATCAGAGGGTAGTTTGTAGTTGAAATTAATTAAATCTTTGGTTTTCTTATATTAAGCATAAATTAAAAAAACAATTCTCAACTATATAATTTATTCACATTCAATACAAAACGTGTGTGATAGTAATCATAATATCGAAAACAGTTCATATTATCTTATTAATAAAAAGAAATATTAATAATCACCACACACTAATAAATAATTAATTATTACAAATCTAATGAAATGATAATAAATCAATAAATAAATAATGACAAATAGAAGTAATAAATTGATTCACACGTTACATATGTATGTGCTAGACAGACTAGTTCTCACAGACGTCTAATAAAGTGAAATGGCAACAAATGATAAAACATAGTAACTAGTTCATTAAAATACTTCTGTTCTGCCTTAACAAAATAGATTCTTTGAATTCGAAAACATTAAATGTATATACCTACATATAGTAGATGGCTGTAACTTTCTCTATAAATACGAATTATTACTAAGAAAACCTTCAACTAAGCACCATTCTATTCGATTACTGTTGCTCGACCGCGGTGAGCGGTCAATACTATTCGGTTAACATTTAAACTTACGAGCTGGCTTACTATACCGACGATAGTAAATATAAAATAATTAAAATTAACATAATGAGTTAAAACATTTGTGCAAAACACTAAAACTTGCGTCATCATCATTTCAACAAACTTGACTATTAAATCCAGTTGCTTATGTTATAAAGGCACATAAGATCAATTCACAATAAAGTTTATAAAAAAAGGTAATATATGCAAAATATATTATTAAAATTGTATATTTCTAAGAAAGTTACTTTTAAATACAGATAAAATTGCTTACTCGTTGAAAAGTTGCAGTTGTAGTGATTATGTTTTTGGTTTAACGATCGACTAATGAGATTTCTCGAGATGCGCTATTCGTCAATTAGTCTAAGTACTAACTTCGCAAATGCAAAAGACTAAGTGGCAAGAATTATACGCGTACTATGAAACTATCTTATAATGCTATAAAGTAGTGGAGATAAAATTGAGATTTCGTAATAAATATCCGAGTTCCAACTAATTTCGTTATTAGTTTCAATGTGCCTCGACCGAATGTTACGCGAGAACAAAATATTGTAATCGATAGTAGTAAGTAGTATTAATAGCGCCTCTCAGTCAATTTTCGTAGAGCGTTCTGAACCGTCGCCTTCGCCTTTAGGTGTGACATTGGATCTGAAATTCAAAATCACACGGGTTTTTAAACAAATAAATGCATCAACAAGTTATTTCCGCTGATGCTCGAATGATACAAGTGTGCGCCATGATATTTATTAAATTTCTACTGAATGAAACTGCTTCGTTAATAGCAGAATATTTTAAAATATTTCTTGATATTCTCAAAGTACTCCTTTGCATAGCTGATTATTATTTATAATGTTCAGGCTAATGTAAAACTATAAATTCATTGTCTATGAATATTTATAAATCTACAATATATTATAAAACTTAAGCATTAGTGCTGTAAAAATTTAATTCAAAAGCGTGAAGCGTGCATAGATGTTTTTGTAGGGAAAGTTATTTATTATTATTTACTTTACATGAAATAAACTCCGTCATACACACCTCGGCAATGGGTCCTTTTCGGGGTCGGGTTTCCTAGTAACGCTGATTGAATACTTTCGTTGTCTTATTTTTTCTAATATATTTTCCGGACTAGGTTCTTTTTCACTCTCTTTGAGAATAATTGCTGAGTTCCTAATCTTTTTCGGTCTGTAGGTGGCGTAGCTCCCGGGTGAGAACAAGGAGCTAGTTCGACTATACTTTTGAGATTCTCTCGGAAGACCGTGATTCTGATCTTCCGCAGGGTCCGAACTGTCGAATAAAGATTTTGTTCTCGAATATCTACTAGAGCCGTAGGAGGCCGGTTGATCGTAATCTAGATAGGATCTGCCAGGATACTTCCTGAAGTCGCTGCGGTCTAGCGACCTGTAAATATCTACTTTGTCATTCATCCCATCATATCTCAAGCTACTTCTCGTATTGACAGGCAAGTCTGCGAGTAGAGATCGATAGCGTTCCGTGGACGGCGACAAGTCTGAGCCGACAGACAGACCCGGGGACAGGTCGTAGTTCCCCGGGGACGAGGGGGAAGCGTCATATTTAGACTCGGCCGCAATCGGAGAAGTGATACGTGCCAGAGGGTCGTACTCGGTAGCTCCGGGACCAACTAGACTACTTTTCCTTCGCTGTTTCTTTTCGTTAAATCGTGAATAGAAACTTTTCCTTCGTATTCTTTCTGCAAGATCCTCCTTTTCGGGGGTCGTAGAGTCGTGATTTCTCGCGGGTAAGTGATGTGTGCTAAGCTTATCTTTGCCGTCAGCACTCTGCTCAGATTTTACGTCAGAGTTCGAGTAAGTGGATCTGCTCCTTGACCGACTCCTGTTGTTTGCATCGCTAGAGTCCTCCTTAGGGTCACCACCGTCTGGGACAGATCCGTTCTTTTCTAAATAGCCTGTATCTTTTTCTACGTCGGATACATTAATTACTTGGGGTTCTATCACAGAATTAATAGGAACTATTTTTTTAACTCTTGGCAATCTTGAGAAATCTAATTTCAAGGAATTTTTCATACTTTTAGAATCAATATCTTTTTTAAGTACTGGACGTTCATTATTATCTATGTTTATCATATTTCCGTCATCGCTTGCCGTCTTGGCGTATCTATTTTTACGTCCTAAACCATTTAATAGTAAAGAGTTTGGCCGTTTTGGCTTATCTTCCAGATCAACAGTCGATCTTGACGTCTCCTCACCAATAGATTCATTAATAGGCTGCTTGTGTTCTGTATCTCCTCTGTCTGTGTTATTTTTACTTATTTTTTCTTTAGGTTCAAACTTTTTAAACAAGCCTAGTACTTTGGATACAGTTGTTTTATTTTGATTACTATTTTGATTTTCCAGAGCAGCCACATCGGTAATGGTAACAGCTCTCTTAATTAAATTCGATTCTGTGGGTGGTTGAACATATGCTGGAACGGAGTTCTCTCGTACAGTGCGAATCGGTTTACTTATGTCACTCTTGACATTAGCTAATTTTTCTGGTGAGTTTGATTTAGACGATGTAAATTTTTCCAACTTATGTCCAATTGACTGTAAAACTGATTTCTTTTTGGGTACAACACTAGTTTTTGTATTGTCATCACTAGTTTTCTCCTTTGCTTTTTTAGTAACTTTTTTCTTTTCAACTGACGTTTTGGAACAATTTGCATCTGTTGAACTCAAATCAGTCTTTGATTTAGAAGACACTTTTTTGATAATCTTCTTCTTAATTACATTTTTCTTTTCGATTGTTTCACCGTCTGGTGTCGTTAATTTGGTATCATCTTTTTTATTTACAATTTTACTTTCTTTGCCTTTTGTATCGTCGGTACTTAGTAAAGTGGAACCATTCTTAGTAATTTTGTCATTTTCGGTACTATCAATCTTACTCTCAGTCTTATCGATAATATTTGTATTAGTCACTTTATATCTCTGTAATGTCAGCGAATGTTCCGTTCCTTTTTTCTCTGTACTAGATTCTGTTGATTCAATTTTTTTCTGTGATTCAGATTTAGTCACAAACGGTTTGGACTTTTTAGGTAAAGTGATGCTAAAGCTTACTTCTATATCAGTTTTAGTTTCAGGGGATATACTTTTTTCAGAAGTTTTATTTTCATCTTTTTTATTCATGCGATTGAGATACACCTTTTCTGGCGACGGACTACTTGCCGGATAACTTTTTGGCCTTATAAGTTTGGATTCTCTATTAGCTTTTTTATCATCTGTATCGTTATCATTACTTCTACAACTTTCTAACGATATACTATTATTCGTATCATCATATTGATCAACATGTTTTATAGGATAACTTTTAGGCCTTATCATTTTCGATTCCTTATTTATGATATTTTCTTGCTTTTCACTATGTTTTGATTCAGAAATTAAGGCAGAGGAATCTAATGTAGTTTCTTTAATATTATCTAGAATAGGAAAAAACGGTGTGTTAGATCGACTCCGTTCTTTTAATATTATATTACTAATTGGCGATAAGCATTTTTTACCCGAGCTCTCATCTTTAGAATCGAATTTAAAATCACTAACTTCAGTAGGGCTCTTAGCGTTAGATTCAAGTGATTTATTTTTCTTTTCTCGAATTTCTTTAAGAATTTTTTGCGTCTCTAGCTCCTTTTCCTTTTTATGTTTAGCATATAAGCTTTCATCGGAGGGTGTATCAAAAAAGTCTGATCGCAAAAATCTTGAAATACGTTTTTTAGGCTGATCTCCACTTAATCTGAGGGAATGGCGTCTAAGTGTCAAGCTCGGTGAACTTACCGCGGAGGGTGCGCCATAGGCTACTATATAGCTCGGATCAGATAAAATACTACCGCTGTCCAGAGAATGGCTCTCATCCATAGACAGATTTTTTTCAGGCGCTAAATATTTACTCAGTAGCGGGCGATCTTGAATTCGGTGTGATGTGTCAGTTTTGGGCTCATCTAATTTTGCGGTACTTTCATTTGCTAAAGAATTGATCGTATCGGATTCCACGGAGTTAGTGGAGCGTCGCCTGGAGCGAGGTAGCGTGCAATACTGGGGGGCGGGATCGGAGGGGCACTCGTCGGGCGCGGCAGCGGGAGTGGCGGGCGTGGGGGCGGCGTCGGATCCATGCAGCGACAGCGTGCGGCGCAGGCGGGCGGCGGCGCGCGGCGGCAGGTGCGCGAGCAGCTGGCGCTGCAGGCGGCGCGACAGCGCGGGCGTGAGGCCCGACAGCGCGCGCATCTCGCGCTCCGAGAACTCTATGGCGCTCAGGTCCAGGTCCGACAGGTCCAGCCCCTCCGCTTTCTTACTACTACCTGCAATGTCAATCGAAAACACACGATTTCCATCATGCATGGTGGTCGCTAAGATGGTGTATTTACAGTCGATGGCAGACTCTATTTCCACCCTCGGCGGGGTGCCGGCTCAGCTCACGGGTCGTGAACAGATCGGAGTTATTCGTTGTGATTAGGGGATGCAAACACTGATGCGACTGGTTAAAAGTTAAATTTGAAAAATTTAGTCTAATTAGAATTAATATCAAAACAAAAAGCGAAAAAAATGCAAAAAAATCAACACACAAAAGATATGCATTAAAATGTTGCTTTTCGAACAAGATGTGTTTACCATTATTGCGACGTGAGCGCAGTGACATGAGCCGGCAAACAAACAGCGATGAACAAATAGACATAGTTTAGTACCTATTGGTGCGCGGCGCGAGTCGGTGTGTCGGCGGGGCCGCCGGGGCCGCCGCGGAGGGTCGGTTTGGGCGGGGCATGCAGTGTAACGCGCAACCCAACTGCAACCACACCAACACAACCTCACTACTGCGTCACCCCCCTCTATCTACACACCACATCGACTAGCTACGTGTATGCTGTGATCTTTCCAAACAAATTCATTAACTGACCAGTAACTGAATAGAAATGCAAAACAATTATAAACATTAAATATTTCGTGTTCTTTAATAGTACACATTAAGGCATTGCCTCGCCGCTTATTATGCAAAATGAATAAAAAATATGCTTCTTTTTCAACACGTCATGCAATCGTAACTACGGATATGAATTTGTGATTAATAATCCAGAGCGACGCAACATTTTCCTGCTAAGGTTAGCGGAGGCAAAATCAACACCTGCACAAAGAATGCATTAGGTATACAATGTGAACACTACGATGCAGATACAAGTCATATTTAGTAATCAAACGTTAATAATAAAGAGGGGCTAAAAGAACACACAGAAATGTAAACGGCAATTTCGAATTATGTATTCGAAATTGTCTGTTACACAAATGTTATAGGAAAAATCACTGGCACGCACCGCGGCCCCGCCCGCCGCCCGCGACCCCTCGTCCCACCCTTGTTTAGTGTAAGCTGTGAGTGAGGCGTGCGATATCTAACTACTAGCGGTGCCCGTGAATGCTTTATGTGAATCATTGAATACATAATCTAATACTTTTTTTCACGATAAAATAAAATAAAGTTATCTTATTATTAGTTATAAAGTACGTCTTTTATTGGTCAAATACCGTTTAAATTTAAAAAAAGAGTGACAGCTTCAACATAAAATTTTGGATAATTAATAAAAATATTTACCAAATTAAATTAGAAACAAAAATATTTCCCGAATTAAATTAGAACTAA
The DNA here is from genome assembly GCA_016802625.1 of Heliconius numata. Taxonomy (NCBI): domain Eukaryota; kingdom Metazoa; phylum Arthropoda; class Insecta; order Lepidoptera; family Nymphalidae; genus Heliconius; species Heliconius numata. Next base: position 283,332 of record JAEBDU010013172.1, read on the forward strand.
AAAAATATAACATTTTCAGATATCGAATTCCAATGAATCAAAAAGATATTATTCTCAAAGATCATTATAATTTGAAGAGAATAAAGATTTGATTTTTAGATTAAAATTGATATTCAAACGAATTATAAAAAGAAAAAAATGTTCTCAAAGATAATTAAAATTTGGAAACGGAATAACAATTTCAAATTTGAATATGTGATGATTTGATATGAAAATTTATATCAGCGAAAGCGTGTCCGGGCGGTAGGGGGCGACGTGGCGGGTGGAGAGTGCGGGGTGCGGGGCAACGCGTGGCAGGTGCGGCACTCACCTCGCGGCAGCGACTGGCGGGACTTGCTGAACACGGAGTCGAACGGCGCGTGCAGGTCTCGCGAGCCCCAGCCTTCACGCCTGTTTAAATTCAAGTAAAAATAAATATAATCCAGTTCTTTCAATAAATATAATATTTATATATAATAAATAGTACATGCAAAAAATATAAAATTTCAGATAAAAAACTATAAATATAAAACAACTGTAATGTAATTACGATATTCATATTATTGATACCTATTTATAATATAATCAATCACATACCAAATAAAAAATAGAACAAGTGAATAGTCATATTATTATTAAAATAATTCGCTTAAATATAATAATTTTAAAACGCTATGTATTACTTGTAATTTAATTTACTACTAACAAACTCACGTTTCGGACACACTTCGTTTACTTTCCATGTACCTATGAGTGCTGCGTGTAATGAAAGCGAGCGACACAATTATAATATATAAAAATGACAGTGTACAATTAAATATAATTAGTTTGTTAACAGGTGATAGATAAATGTTTATATTAAAATGAAAAATACTCACAAAAGATGTCTCCGCGGTAAATGGGGACTGCATGCGGAAAAAACGTCATTATTTATTAGTCTGTACGCAAAAAAAAGCATGCGAAAAATTTATTAAAATTTTACCTGAAAATAAACCATATTAAATAACGAGTTATTGATAAAGTATATTATTTTGTTTTATAATGCTATGAAAAAATAAAGATTTATCTATAAGAATCTTGCATTTAAAGAAAATCATAATATTATAGAAAACTTGTAATATTTTTTTATAGATAAATCTTTTTAACTATTTGAATTATTGTGGCCGTTTCTCACAGAAATGAGGTTCAAAAGCCTGTCCCTTTGCTATGAACTGAAATATTAATGTAAGTGAATTATTGATAATAAATAACACATAAGAAACATTATATTAAAATTATCAGACAACTTTTGAACTGATTGAGGTAATTATGATTGTGAGTATTTTAAATAATAAAATGACACAAAACTATCCAGTCTTAATCAACATAATTATGTTTGTTATATGTCACCTGTTGAAAAATGGCGATTGCAAATTGTTGAATAATGAATGAGGATGCTGGAAGCCTGGACCCTCTTCACCATTCAGACGTTGGGTAAGAGCACGCACCTAAAAAAAGAAAAAAGTACGATACAAATAAATTCCTTATATTTAAAATACGAAAGTGACTTTGTTTGTCACATTTTCTTTATAAAACGGTTCAACCTATCTTTATCAATTTGGTAAACATATTTTTAAGAGTATTATGAACAATATAAGATACTTAAAAAAAAACTTCAATGCAGGTGAAGCCGCGACAAACAGCTAGTGTTTTATAAAGATATATAATTAACGCTTTGGTGACAAAACTTGGAATGTGAAAGCACTCTTCTCGGTTCTCTATGTCTACTGTCTCTCAGACAGGAAAGAGAAATTTATTTTCATTTTTAATAGTTTTATGAAAATAAAATGAAAATCCAATAAGTAACTTACTCTGTGCAGTAGAGTGGAGAACAAATTTTCAGCAGTTAGTAGATGGAAGCCTTCATCTTCTTCATCTTCTTCCCCAGAGCTTACTGATTCCGCTCGTGCAGCTCTAGTAGACCTGAATAATTATTTGATATTGGTTACTTAGCAAGTTTATCATATTTTAAATGAAACTCTTTAACCAGATTAATCTCTTACATTTAGTAATATATATTTTTGGAAACCCAACATTTCGAACACTTTGCAGTAGTCCACAGTCACAGGGAAACTCACTGGTGACTACAGGAATTTATTAAAGTGTTCTTCATACAATGATGAAAGGAAAATATTTAGTATCAACTTATTAAATACCACTCTCTAGTCAAATAACAATTCTTTAATCTTTGTGTAGCGGAAAGTAATAAAAATCTCCATAAAAATAGAGAAAATATCCAGTATCCAATTTTATCCATACCTCAATCTGTGCATATGTGTATCGTCTTCTTCTTCAGATTCACCACCACTCACCAAGCTACTGTAATGTAAAAAAAGATGATATTATTATACAGTTTACTAAATTAAAACCATATCATTGACTTCCTTTAAAATAACATTCATATGATGCCATATTGTGGTTGTAACTTTTACGACTTGTCTGACACTGTCTTGTTAATTATTTTTCACATTATAGTTTACTTGTAAATGTTACAAACATATATCTGGGTTGACTATATAAACACATATTGAGACGCCATAACTACTAAAAAAATAGTAATACCTTATACGTCTTGGCCTTCCGTGTGTATTCCGCAATCTTGTATGTAGGGGCTCAGGCTCAAGGCTTCGTTGCCGTGGTGTTACATAGCCCTTGCCCTCTACCGCTATGGGTATTATAAACTCGCGCGCTGATTTCTTTATTGGCTCGCCTGGGGAAGGAGTGCCTGTGTCGCTTGGGGACTCAATTGATGTTAGACGTCTGTAATTGAATGTTATCCATTAAATAAAAACATACTTATTACTAATATTATTTTTATATAGAACGGTAAGTAAAAATAACAGTGTGTTGTGTGTCAATGGTTGTAATCATGTGAAATTCCGAAAATTATACTTGAGTTAAAACTTCAAAAGTGACAAAAGTGTTCTTAATAGAGTTGACAAATAAAAATAAATTGAAGGCACGCAAGCTTAACCACTTTTATCAACCACTGTCTCACTACTCCACAATGGTTTTAATACTAAAATATCCATATTTACCTTAAAGGCGTATTCGAAGACCTAGATGGTGGAGTAACAGGTGTTACAGGGGAAGTAACAGGTGATGCAAGAGTGGCTGGGGGTGAGACCGGCGTAACAGGAGATGCTCGAGCTGGTGGCTCTTCACTAGACATTGTGATTGGTATTATTCGTTCTACTGATACACCTCTGGAATACGAAAATTAATAAAGTTATTGTTAATATATATAAATAATAAATATTGGTCGATTTTGGTTTCCAAAAAACCGTAATATTTAATTTATATACTTATCAAATATAGTAATTCTGTAATTAACTTTAGTAGACAAATAATCAATGTAAAATACGATTGACAAGTGGTAAAGTTATATATTCTGAACTTTTATAGTACACAAACAATCAAAAGAACAAAAAATCCTAAAATCAAACCTGCAGCCATGTACGCTTAATTCATGGCGGCCACAACCTGTGACCGTACCGTAAGTAAGAGCACCCACCTATTACGATGATCTTCCACCCTGTGCGAGGCCTCAGTGCGGAAGAGGCGCGCGGCGGAGGCAGGCGGCGTAGCAGGCGGCGACGACAGCGACGCCACGCCCGCGGACGACGAGCGCCCGTACGGCACCGGCGGCTTGCCTGCGTAACGTTAGAGCTATTCTTCAAAGCAGCTATCCCGCGTATAGCAGTAGGGAGAACCTAGTGTACGAGTGAACACTTGGTCCCCCACGCACCGTTCAAATTTTAAGACATTGCTTTATGATTAAACAGAAAGATTCAACGCTACGTTTTGTTTTCCTAAAGCGAGGATATGTAAAACGAATCCCCCGGATGAGAATAGAATCTACGTACTATTTACGTAGTCAGACGTTTTATTACTGGATCACGACGATCATACATGCTATGTTTTTTTAAATACTCGAAAATAAAATATAGACAGACAATTAAATTCTATCTCCAATATCATTAATATATCTACTGATAGAATTCTAAAAACATATATTCATATGGTTATGGTATCTTTATTACGTAATACAACAGATTACCCGTACGTATGGCTGAAGAGATAATATCGCGAGCAGCACGGCGGCGGCTATCCTCACCTGCACGCTCCTCCGCCAACTTTGCCATTGAATTCTGAAGACTCCTAGTATAAACAATTAATTATTATTTTTACATCTCAATAAAAGTTTTCTTTTTTTTTGTAACTAATGTTAAGACACTTCGTTTCCCAAGCATCGCTCAATTTTCGAAACACAGCCATGATTGAGTGGTGCGTAAAAACCTGAATGTCTTAAAACTAGGTGCTATTTGACTGACCCTGTTATGTGAGGGATAGAAAAAAATAAACAAAACATATAAATTTTAAGAAAAAATCAAACAGGAATATTTATATGTAGTTGATACCTCCTAGCGTCCTGCAACAGCACAGAGGGGTCAACGGCGGTGGAGTGCGCGGGCTCGCTCTCCGTCTTCTTGACGCCGCCGCGCCCCATTTCCTCCAGGCTGGCTTGCGGTGACTGAAATGTATAACGAGCGTACATTTTTTTCCGGTTCACTCACTCAGGCAGAGGGAACTGAGTATTAAGACACTCTGTTTCCAACAAAATCAGCTCAATGACAACAAAATACAAAAAGGTTTTCTTAATAGGAAGATGCATAATTACCAATGATGGTTCAATTCCAATCTGCTGTAGTCGCACGGTGCCATTATCCGGGGACTTTGCACTGAGCTCACGATCTTCGCTTTGAGCTTTAGGTTTAGCGATCTTTGACACAACTGTGAAAAAGCATAAATTTATTTAATATCTTAACGATATAATAGGTCGGGGCAAAAGTATTTTCGTACTTTGAATGTTTAATTAGTAATCAAACCTCTTTGGCTGTACTGAATGTAAATGGCTGGTTTTAATACGTGACATATGTGACATTCTGAAGATGCAATAAAAAAAAACTAGTTCCTTTTCAATTGTTGAAAAACAATCAAAAAGCAAGCAAAATGTTTTGTTGTGAATAAAAATGTGAATAATATTTGTGTGGTTTACGGGCCTAATGCGGTATCAATACACAAGTAACAAGTAGCACGTTTCAAGTCTAGAAATTTTAGTGTAAATGATGAGGTTAAATATAATGAAATATTTTCCTTTGTATTGTTCAATACGGAAATACTTTTGTCCCGACCTAATATTCTAATATTGCTTCTTTCTAATAGATGAATATTTAAAAAAAATATACAGGATGGAATTGTCAGCACCACTTTAAATGAAACCACAGTTTTAACTACTCAATAAAAGCCTAATATAATTCGGAAAAAAAATACTTCCCAAAAATGAAAAAGTTAATTTTTCAAACAAAATAAATAATAAAATTATCGTTTTAAAATAAAACGCCATTTGTAAAGTATAACATAGGCACGCACACACTTACCTGTCAAATCGGAAACGTCGCATACGTTTGTGTGCGTCACACGAAATACAGGTATGGATAAAAAACGTGAAATGAAAAAAATCCTAGGTCCAAACTGTTGAGGTACCTTAATCAATTTCTTAGGTTGGCCTCTTCCACCATGTATACATGCCGTCACCACGACTTATAATATATTAACTAAATACATAATCAATCTATTAAACCATTTAGAGTTAATTACTTACATTTAACTATGTTCAAAATCATTAACAAAAAATCCTGATTCAATTTTAATACCTGGTTTAGAAATGTTTCGTTTAGTTTCAGGAGCTGTAGTGAGAGAAGCACGACGCTCAAATTGCTCTTTGAAGTTACCTACGTGGCCTCCTAAAATGTTATTGGGTTTTTTAACTTTATTAAAGAAGACCTAAAAATGTACAATTAAGATAGCTTTATCTAAGCTATAGTGAAATGAAAGCTAAGCTTTCGCTCGCTTTATATATGCAATATACAAGTGTTAGTTATATTTAATAAATTAAAATTACTATTAATATATTTTTTTAATGTATATCTCAATATGCTGTTTTATAAATATGCGTGAGTCTAAAAAAGTAATAAATATTTACCAGGTATAGAAAGCTTTTTAGGCTTGGCAGGCGCGGCGGGGGCCGGCTGCGTCAGCGACAACGATGTCAGCTTGTCTGCAGCAGATGACACAGAACTTGGCTGGTTTTCTTCCACCTTAAAAAACACATTTTTATTTAATTAAATACTTTAAAACATATATTTTTACTATTTATTTTAACAGAGAGTAGCCAAAAATATATAAAATAATCATTACATTTAATTATTATATTTATAGGGTTAGTAGGTAGATAATATCATGAGCTTACAACAAAAAAAGTTGTCACAAGCATTTGGATAGTTTCCAATAAGGATGATTTCGTACATTTATGAACCGAAAAAATAATAATCGAATAATACCTTTGCATCATCCGATTTCTCTGGTTTCTCCTCCGGCTTAGGTGACGTCACTTTTTTCTTAATAATCAGTTTAGGTTTAGGCTTTTCTTTCTCATCTTCTTTTGGCACATCGGGTATAATTTCAGCTTGCACTTCCTTTATAGGCTCGTGGGGCAATGGCGATGGTGATATTGTCATTGTTGCTGACGATTTGAGAGTCGGTTGAGTGATCTGCAACTGAAATGAAAATGAAATATAGAAAATTACAGAAAATATTATATAAGTAAAAGTATGTTTTTAAAACTGTATCTTGCATATAGGATAGGCTACAGGAGCCAGAGTACTAACTCTATTAACTACTTTCCGTCCAATTTTCTATACATCGATCATATTGAGTAGCGGAATTCAACGTCTCGTTTTGTCTTATTACCAGAGCGAGAAAATGAAAATAATTTATTCCTCCGGACCCACAATCGTCGCGTTTACAATGAGACGCCGTGCCGCTGCGTAAGAAATTACATTTTATTTGTTGATCAATTCCAATTTTTTTTTATTTCACATATTCAAGTTTCACATTTTTAAAATACAAACAAAATTAATTTAAATTTTATACATATAAAATATATTTTATATGTATAAAAAGTGTAAATAGTGTATATAAGATAATAGTCCAATGCTATATACAACACACCTATAGTGTCAACTATTATCTAAAAACCAATTTTTCAATACAACAATTAAAAGTAAAAGTGTTATTGTTATGAATAAAATAAATAAAATTAGTAAGAAAAATATTACTGTATCGTCTTGCTCTTGCGGCGGCGAATCCAATTTAGCTTCTTCTTCGGGAAATGCCGGTGAATGAGGCGCCATGCTTGCACAACTGTTAACGGAACGGGAATAAATTATTTTATTTTCATAATATTATAACAATATATAAATGGCAGCAAAGGCATGAATAGGCCTTATCAAATGTTAGAATTTATACACTATACTCAAACAATGCTTAGAAAAATTAAAGAGATGTAACAACTAAATTGAAGTTAGAAGCTTCTATAGGTGAACTACTCGGTAGTATGTAATAATATTATTTGGATCTTCTAAGTTGGCAATTTTAGATAAAGATGGTCACTTGGATATTACATCTCGCTTAGGAAGGAGTACGGGAAAAGAGAAAAAAATATTGTGACTTATATAGGTGTAGGTCTAAATGACGTAATATTTATGGCAAGGGTGCAACAGTCTGTATATGTACAATTATACTTAGTGATATAGATAATTTAGCTTACCTGGCCACGCGCTCCTTTTTACGCAAACAAGAAGCACTCATAGCGGCGTCCAACTTGCGCTTGTTGTCGCCAGCTGATACTATCGTACGAGTCGGTGACGGTTTAATTGCGTCTTCACCGCCCTCTGCAAGATGGGAACATTAAATTACTAATATTAATATTATTTTGTATCACTAATATATCTGTTTTTAATAAGTGATTATAAAAATTGAATTTTATTTATGATAAAAAATAAAATGATTGAAAAAAAATATATCATTCGTAATATTGTTACACATGTTAGACATGTCAATTTATTATCATGGAAATATAGAAATAAGCTAATAAAATTAGTATAAGTTAACCATTGGTACACATTGAAAACATGATATTTTTTTTAAATCCATTATTAAAAAAATATCATGTTTTCATTCGGAAAATACATACTAGTGAACAAATTACTTATATATAATGAGGTAGGTACAATCGAAATAAAAAAATATGAAAATCATACCGGCGACAAGTTCCAGAATTCTCTTTTCCGCCGAGTTGCTGGGTTCGACCGCCATTGATGTTGAACTGGTTAGATCCGTACCACTCTCTTCTGGTCCTAAGTTCGTCTGTACAAAAATAAATCAATCTAGTCATATTATTGACAAACATTATATAATAAAAACATAAATACATTTAAAATTTCATTTTAATTTTAAGTTTATAAATTTTATTGTATATAGCGAAATATCAAATGCTAGTTCTCGATTATCTCGTATACTGCATATATTAAGAAAGAACCTATAAAGTTTGCTACACTGGTTGGTGTATCACGAAATCCAACTTACACACACTTCAGACTGGGAAATAAAAAACATTTTAGGTATTCATGTGTAAAATTTTAACCCACAACCAACGCCACACCGCTGCATCTAGATAAAAAATGTTTAATTGCCATTATTGCCATATTTAACAAGTAGGGGAGAGCGGGGCCAAAAGTTCCGATTTTTTTTTAACCTCAAATATTGCTACGAATACTTGATTTCAGTATTTATACAATATAATCAAATTGAACTTACATATCTAGACTTGCAATTAAAATAGTAATTTGGGGTATTCTTTGTACGACTTTTTTATTATGAATTTTTTTGTGACTGAAGTCGGAAAGTAACAACTTACCCCGATTTGGGGCAAGTTGTTAACAGACCGGGGTAAATTGTTACCATATTTTTTAAAGCTATTATTTGCACAATAAAAAACAATAAATAATCGAACAAAGCCTGTTTATTTAAGGAATAATCAACAGTATCATAATAATCACCAGGCGCAAAAGCAAATCTTTTTTAACCGACTTCTGTAAGAAAAGGAGATTATCAATTTGACTGTTTTTTTTATGTAAGTATGTTACTTCATAACTTTTGAACCGATTTTGATGATTTTTTTTACTTGAAAGGTAGTGCTTCCCATGTGGGAACCAATTTTTTTAAATTCTATTTTTGACAATGGTATCTATGAGAGAATCACATAAGTATTAAATTTATATTGTATGTGTGCGACAAAATGACGAATAACTCAATATCACGCTAACCGATTCCAATGTTTTTTTCTTATTTAAAAGGATACACTTCAAGGATAGTTTAATGAAAATTTGGTTAGGTTCCGATTATAAAATTTAGTCAAAATTGAGAAAATTTGTTTTTATTTTGGTAAATTTTAATTATACTGGAATAGTTACAAGGGAAAACTTTGTTAAAATTATTGTCAGAAGTAAGATTCCCCATCGTTGCATTTCTTTTCAACCAACCTCAAAAAATATGTTTTCATTTTCAACCGACTTCAAAAAAGGGAGAGTTCCCAATTCGCCCGAAATTTTTTTTTTGTATTTTCTTGTCAATATACCAAAATGTTAGTTTCCACAAAAATAATACCTAATTGAGTCAACTTTTACATATCACAACAGATGCCACTCGTTAACAACCACTACCACCACAACCAACACTCATTTAAAAAGTATCCTTTTGAGGTTACTTATCACTTAAAATCGTAAAAAGAATTAATTTTGAACAAAAAAAAACTGAACCGAAAAACAACGAACTAAAAAGTAAAAGATAATTTTATATAAAATAAAACTTATTTTGATTTTGTTAAACCAAAATAATAAACAAAGATTCTATAGCTTTATCTTTTCGCGCTCAATATGTATATGTAATCCTTTGGTAATAGTTTTTATCTTATTTTTGCAATCTTTCAAAACTACCTCCGCTGCTTTTTGCATCAACTCATATGACACATAACCTCGAGTTGATTTTCGAGCATAAGTCCGCATGTTACTAAATTACAATACTTTTTAGTATGAAAAATTACAATATTTACATCCCATTATGGGTACAAATGAATTAGCGAAAGTTTTCCGAGGTCACAACATGCCCCAAAAAAAGGGAACATCTAGCCCCAAAAACACGTGTTGAAAAAAATTTTAATATAAATAAGATTAGGAAAAACACAAATAATTTACAAATAGTGTTCCGAAATAGTAGATAATATATGTAAAAGAAATACTAAAATACTCGAGGGTAATCGTTAAAATTTGTGAGACAGACCAAAAATATCAAATGCGAAAATATTTACAATCGTGCACCCACGACACCCGTGTGCTATTCCATTGGTTTCGGGTGCCACTGGATTGTTCAATATGCTGGCCATGGGTGCGCTATCACATTGCATTTCACTATATGTTTACTAAATATTCCTATCACTTTTCCCCGAGAAATTATTTCCATCGGAACAACTTACCTCGGTAACTTTTAGCCCCGCTCTCCCCTACTTAAACTTAACTTAGCTTCACGCTGTATACCTAGCGGGGCAGTCAGAGGGAACGGAGCGCCAAATGCTACGGTCTCTACATACCTCTTTCGCTTCGTCCACTGTCATCAACCTCTTCATACATGCCCTCGGGGGTTCTCATGCTTTTTAAAATTTTCAAAAGTTAAAAAAAAAATCGTGAAATCAAATCTGCGCAGCCATCTACAGGTAATACATATTATAAAAAAAATATAATTAAAAAGTAATGTATACCTCAGGCGGAACAACAACGCTGTTCGAGCTGGAAGGCGCGGCGGGCGCCAGGGACAGTAGCAGGTCGAGCCGTACTGGTGTTTCCGCTGCTAATGCCTCTGCCACCTCCAGGCAAGACGTCTCGCAGCCCGCGTTTACCCATCTGTCGTTTTAATATAGACTAATGTATATGTTCTATCCCACTTGGAGGACTGAATTATCTATTATTTCCATTTCCTCGCTCTAGCTACAAAACGTGGCGTTGCGTTCCGCCACTCAACACGTAATGTCCTGAAAATTCGCCGGAATATGGTGATCACAAATCCTAAATGGAACCACTGAATTTTAGAGATATTGCAGTGTTAAGCGGCGGCACTTAACGCAGCATTATAGCAGCAATAGTTATATACATTTCTTCTAAGTAGAGATCATACAACCTGGAGTAGGAATCAAAGAGATATCCATACTTATATTATAAATTCGAAAGTAACTTTGTCTGTGAAGCAATCATGGTCAAACCGCTGATCCGATTGTGATAAAATTTCATAGAGAGATGCCTGAGGCTTTATAATATTAAGAATTTGCTTATTTTGAATATTTAGGCTTATATTTTCTTACTAATCCTATTGAAAACTGCAAATAATTTCATAAATAAATATACGTTTACTTCTAACGGGCGAAGCCTCGTGGATCCGAAATTATTTATTGAACATGTTATATTATTATTTATCGAGTATTTTGTAAACATTTGTTTGTTTTAGAAATTATCACAACTATATACTTACGGATGGTCACAGATATATGCGATGTCAGCCCTCTTCATAGGATCCACTGTTAACATATCTCGAATCAAAGGTGACGCCGCTAAAAATAAATAAAGTTAATATACACTATAGCATTCGTACGAAACGGAAACAGAACCCCTAAACATGATATACAGTCAGACATGTTCCGATTGTAACATGATGGAGTGATAGCTTTTATGTTTATATTATAATAATGCATACAAATCAACTAGCAAAAATACATTTGCTAATGAAGACTTACTGGAAGGATTTTTAGGTTCATAATAGTCTCCATTGCTAATTTGTCGAACCAGACGTTTGAAGTTTGAACCATCAAAAGGCATAGCCCCATAGACTAGAGTATATAACAGTACTCCCAATGACCAACAGTCCACCTGAAATTACCAAAAGTAAAAAATATAACTAACACTAATAAAGAATATTACAGGCATTGCAGTGCAGTGAAACAATATTTGACTGTATACGGAACTATAACACTCGGAAGATTGTATATTTAAATTATATTAATCCTCTTTTCTCTCTTCAACAAGAACTATCCCAAAATCGATTGAAAAGCGGAGAATAGAGTGACTAGGGTCAGGTTCTTTTTGTCTACTCTTTTACTTAGAGCGTGAATTTCAAATGAAAAGTACTACTAAACATTTTACCTCCGGCCCTATATACGGAGTTCCTTTAACAATTTCGGGTGAGGCATACAGCGGTGATCCACAAAATGTTGCTAGGAGGGACGTTTCTTTAAAAACATTTGATAGACCAAAATCAGCTATCTAAAACAACATATTATTTAATCAATTTATTTACACAATTAAAGTCATGAAAAAATTTCAGTTCAGAAGTATTGACTTACTTTAGCGCTGCCGGTGTCGTCAAGCAATACGTTTTCTAATTTTAAATCTCTATGGCAAATTTTGTGTATATGACAATAATATACTGCTGTTGCAATCTGCCGGAATAACCTGCAAGATCGATATTTGTTAGACATAATAAAATTATCAAATAAATTTTATTCTCTAACGCTCATCTGACCTTCTGGCTTCGTCTTCTTCTAATACTTTCTTCTGGCTGAGGTAGTCATATAATTCGCCGCCCGAACAATATTCCATTACGAGAATCATCTTTTCACTGTTTTCAAATACTGAAATGTATAAGTAAAAACAATATTATGTAATACTTAAAATATAGTTATCCTTATTGCAATGGTTTTGGGCTCTAATTTCATAGATAGACTGACATGTTTTAAAATATTTATTTACCTCAATTTAAATCTTACTGACTTATGTAAAAAAATCATGTCTTATTTATACAAATATTTTAAGTAAAGTTTAAAAAAAATTGCTAATGCTTGCAACAAGTAGCAATAGTTAAATTATGTTACTGTTAATAAACACGAAATGAAGATGATGACTGATATATTACATTAATGAAAGTGTTAAAGATTCTAATCGTGACTTTTGGCACATGCACAAATATGCATTAAGTTAACCAAGACCAACATCTCTGCAACTGTGCAATGTGCTGTTGCTTCTACTAGGGCTAAACTTTTTTACTATTGTAAATAACTAATATTTTTAGAAATTATATAAACTGAAACTATGGTGTTATAATAATTATGATTTATGGCGAAAATATCGTCACATTAAATATGTGACAATAATAGCTTTTTGGTGCCAAAGTTAAATTTAGCACTGCTCAAGAGACACGTGACCCAATGTGGTCCAAATGCAGGACAAAGACCTAACGTTTACATGTTATATGTTAATATTTATATATTTTGTTAATATTTATATGTTTATATTTAATACTACACTTAATAAATGTAATATTTACAAATTGTTAAACAGTTCAAAATATCATTAATAGTATATAAATGATATTTTGATTTACAATATAATGAACAGCTAATTAATAATCGTTAGTGTTTAAACCATGCGTATATAAAACACTATACCTTCATAAATATGTACAATGTTAGGATGCCTCACGGAGGACATAATCTGCACCTCTCGTCGAATACGGATGAGGTCTGCTTCAGTTTCAATTTTACATTTTTTAATAGTTTTGATGGCCACCTCCTGGCCTGTTTTCTTATTAATACCGAGCTGTACTTTTCCATATGTTCCTTGACCTAATTTTCTGACTATATCAAATCTGAAATAAATAGAAAGTTATTAAATCATGTAACAAAATGCAAACAAGATTATTACTTTTATTTTGTACAACATGTTCAAATATTCAATATATTCAAAGTATGGTTGCTATCTTCCTCTCACTATTCTCTCAACGGGGTAATTCTAGAAGAGACGGTCACATTTCGAGATCTTGGTTTTACTCTAGATCACTAGTTGTTGATAATATAGTAAGTAAGCCATTCAAAGACTTGGTCTGAAACCAAAATTGTCCGGTCTCGAATATTGCACAATTAAATCTGGCCGTATCCCTGACCGTTACGTAAAATCCTTAGTCTATTTCCTCGAGTGGGGATCGAACCCATAACCAGTCACATTTAAAATTACACTTTTTGCCCCTGCGCCACGACTGGCCTCCAACATGAAATGCGAATACGAACTGATTGAATTGAAATATTTTAATTGCCTCGCGTGATCAACAAAGCCAAACATAGCGTTGAGTTCCACCACCCATCATACAATGCCTCAAGAATACGACATAATGTAAAGAAACGAAACGTCTTAACACTAGGTTCCTCCGGCATATTCTGCTACGTGCGGGATACAGCCCGCGAGGCTCGAGCGAGGGTTTGGATATCAATTTGCACTAAAAAATATAGTTTGGTTCAACCAACAAAAGGTTATTGAAAATAATTAATGAATTTAACTATACTACTCATATGAATGTCATATTTTTTGTTTATATAAATATAACATTGACAGCAATAACACATGGACAGCAATATTTATTTTATTTGGACACTAAACAATTCTATTGTGCAATCTAAATAGGCAAGTTTATACACGAATAAGCATTTAGTTTAAACAGAATGGTCGGGGTGAAGGTGTGAATTGAAGCATTTAAATATTATTATATACAATTATTTACATGTTTATATAAGTAATAAGAACCTCATGAGAAGGTGAAAAGAAGTCTATAAATTCGATAGTCGATACTTTTTTAACTCGAAGTACACCATTCTAATCTTATGAATTAAATAGTTATTTAATTTTCAATACTTAGGACGCCTGAAGTCCGATTTCCATAAAAAAGAGGAATGATAGAGTAATGCTTAGGGGAATTGGTTCCTTTTAAATAAAATAATATTTAGAAAACGTATATAAATTTGAACGTAGCGGGATTTGAACCTACGCCTCTTTGGAAACCGTCCAAGCGCTCTGCCGAACTCGAATAAGCCATACGTTCTCATCGAAATTCTTTTATGCTTGTATTTCTATATGTCGTTAGCATATCTGTACGCAAGAAATCGCAACGTCTCGCGTTGCGATTTGTTTACTTTGCAGATTTTTTATTGATACCTACATATTTACTAACACCACCGCAGCTATTTAGTTATCTTTAAATATAAAAGTTTCTAACCCAACCTCACTTGCACCTAAAAATCGCTAAATCTGTACCGCGAATATAGGGAAAAGCAACAAGATCTATTTATTTTACACTTTGCCGGTGAACTTTGCCGGAGGTGAAAAACTATCATAAACACGTACGATAGCCACTTTCATGGTTAGAGACAAAAATTTTGGTGTGTCGCTACTCGGGCAAAAAGCAATACAATGTGAAAACAATTCATTAGAAGCCAGAGCCAACTTTCCCATGCTTATGCGGCTATTCTTACCCTTTAATTATCAAAAGTGAATGATTTAGCTAAATTTAAATACATATATTATAGTATAGAACAGTAATGCATATAAATATGCGTTACTGTTCTATTATTTGAATAGATGACGTGATAAATCCAAGAAGGGAATCTGAAAATTTGGCTAACTCTTGTTCAGTACAATATCCAATAACCAGTCGTAAATAATGACGTCATTTACAACCTTTCCACCTACTGAATATCGGAGAAGCCAAGCGTAGGTGAATAAATCGAAACTAAAATGCGGTCACTGGTTCAGCAAGACAAGAAATAATTGTAAAATATTAATATATAACCGTTAAACTGTATGTACTTTTTAGTTTTAAATTTATACAGTTGTATGTAGGTATCTCTTTGTATACCAAACTAAATATTATCAGCATCGATTTATTATTATTTTCTATTTTATCGGGTTACCTCTGTTTGAGACGGAGTCGGTGGTCGTGGAGGCGGACGTCCCCCGTGTTTTCAATACCGTCCATGATGTTGGCCGTGCGCTTACTTTCGCCCACCACCATTTTGACTGTAATAAGAATTAATTTTTAAATTGTTAAACATTATAATTTTAATTTAATATTAAAATACATAATTTATCAATGCCATCAAATAATAAACTATGTATCTCTTTACTGGCATGTACTTTATTCAATCTGATGTGAAGGGTTTATTTAGGTCGTTTAGGTCTTATGACTTAACGTAGAGCACTTGGCAGGATTCTACGCAGTTTAAAGTATTTACACAATCATGTGGTAAATACCTCCTAAGTATTCAGTGTGCGTAAGTATTACAATAGCGTCCAGCTTTCCAATGAGTCATAAGGAAAGTTTTTCGTCAGTTCTTGCTAGTATGTCTACAGACGAATAAATTATAATTATTTAAAATTATTCAAGTTTATTTTAAATAAAAATTTGAAACAAAATATAGGTAATTCTCTTTATCTATTATAAAGGTATATCTTTATATTTTATTTATTTCTCAGACAAATTAGATTTACTAGTTTTTTCAAAAAATAATACGTTGACAATAATTAGCATTGAAGATAAAAATGTTAGGTGTATTATTATTTCCGAAGTACTTAAGTGTGCGATAGCTTCTATTTAGAAAACAAAATAACGATATTTCTACAATATTTCGTTATATTATGTATTCCACAAATATTATTTCATAGAAAAAAACAGAATTCAATTTTCTTCCTTCTCTATTCAATTTGAATACTATACTTGTATGTAGGCGTAGTCAACCTGCAAATTATTTATATATACAAATATTTGTTTTGTAACGTCCTTCTCGCTAGTAGACAGCATGTGAATAATTAGAGTGATGAAAGAAAGACTTAATAGGGTCATTGGTATGCCTTTTAAGGTCCTTAAACGGCATATTTCGGATTTTTCCGTTTGAGGGCATGTTATATCCATCAAAGTGCATAAAATCTAACTGAGAAATATATGATGCACCGTTGGAACCAATAGAATCATTATTGCAGTCTGTCTATGTCAATATGACATTTGATAAAATCAAATAATATTTAGGTAGCTTAGTATTCTATGATGAGGAACCAAAATTATTTAGTTCGTTCCAGTAACCAAAAATATAGATTATAAAAGAATTACAGTTTGTATGTCTGACGCCAGTCGTGACTGTAAATGCGACTGGTTGTGGGTTCGATCCCCACTCGAGGAAATGAAATATTTATTTAAATTGATATTTTCGGTTTTCCGCTCTGGTGTCGAGGCAAAGCGCGGGGTTGAGTTCCGCTACTCAATACGCCATGCCTTAAGAATTCAGCCGAAAGTGGGGATTGGAGTGTCTTAACACTAGGTTCCCTCTGCCTACCCTGCTGTGTGCCTGATACAGCGTGAAGCTGATTTGATTTCAGTTTGTAAAAATAGGCTTAATTTATTCATTTTATACCGCGTACGTAGGACGCATACATCAGTTAAAATATATCCTGTATAATAAAAGTAACCAAAAAAAAACATTAAGGAAGTCCAAACTAGAAAATTTCTTTCTATTTTAAGGTGAATTATATATTACCGTCTACAATAAGACGGGTACTAAAAATAATTATTATGTTACGTTTGACAGTGTAACAAGTAAATGCCGTGTTCACTTCAATTAGTGTAATAATACGGAACCGGAACGGCCGCCTACGTTGTTATCGCCTGTTAGCAAACCCACGGGATTGTTTCTGGTATCAACTTAATTATAATATTCTAAATTACCTGTCCATTTTTTTTGTGTATTTCATAATCAAATATTACAATACAATTATTTTCTTATATTGATGTATGCCAAGTAATTTTTCAGTGTAAGACCGGAGTTAAACAAATATTCTACACATGCTATGTCACAAGACTATTTTTATAGCTTTTCGATGTATCCCACACATAGCAGAGTAGACGGAGGGAACCTGGGGACCTAGATCCAATCCCCACTGCCCACCGAATTCTGAAGGTATTACGGAGCTCAATGACGCGCTTTGCCTCGATACGAGGAAATGAAAATATAAATATATTTCACTTCCTCGAGTTCCTATTTCTTGTGTTAAGAGTCAATCAATTCAATCAAAAACATACATTATATTTTTATGTCATGTAACTAATAGTAGGAAGTGTACCTAAACTTTAATAAATACAAATTTGGCGTAAGTGGAATTTTTTTTGAACCCACGTAATTATTTTCATTGTAATGATAATTAAAATGTGACAATGTATATAGCTAATAATTTAATATTAAAAAAAAGATTAATAATATATAAACCTATATTTTATAACTTAAAAATAATAAGTAAAAAAAAATAAGTTTCTGTTTCATATTCGTTTAGCATGATTTGTTTCCAATCTATTTTCGTCTATAAAAGTGTCAATGTTTGTCGGTCGAAAGTGGCGGTTTTCAATGGCATTGGCGTTGTGCGAGCGGTCGTCCTGAAAAATGCGGCGCAAGTAGCCAATTAACATGCGGGATAGTGAGGCCGGCGTCTCGGCGCCTCTATAAATATCACTATACAGCGAGCGGTGCCGCAGCCACGCCGCCGCCGGCAGAGACCTACCAACGCAATATTGTAAAGAAAATCTATGATATCGACATCCAATCTAACACAGTTCAAAACGCATTCCGACAATAGTATTTTTGTCTACATTACATACATACACATATTATATAGGTAAGAAACAATGTGATATAAAATTAATTTTCATTGGTGTTATATGGCTAACACTTCGATTCAACTCTTCAATTAGCATATTCACGACCATTGCATGACTCATTAGTACTTCGGGAAGATCCAAATGAGGTATCCACCACATAAGCAGTCAATAAAAGCGCAACGACCGAATTCGTGTACGTGACGCATACGAAGGTATCATTAGAGTAAAATACATGTTAGTCAGCTGGTGTGAACCACGTCACATGTGTAAAGAAGTTTTTATATTTTGTCTTTTTTTAAGATGAAATGTTACCCTATTCCATCCCGGAAGCAAGGCCTGTCCCAGCGCTGATGGCAGAGCGGCGTCATCAGAGGTTTACGCTAGATGCCGCGAGTGATCGCGCTATTTCTGTCCACCCAACAGTTGAATAACCTCCAATCAACTATTCGCACTTAGTTCGCCTACGAATCCTAGTAGCACAGACTGGGTACAATCAACTCTATGTATATTGTGACACAAAAATTGTATTTGAATAAAAATTTAATTTTCTAATACGAGAATCTCTAAAAACACAGTAATCGTAATTATTAACTAATAGAAGAATAAAATACTTCAAAAAGAACATACAAAAACTAATTTATTATTTTGTATTATAATAGTATGCACAAGATTGTGAAAAATTTAAATTAAAAACAAGTCTAAAAATTATTTGCACCTCAGGTATCAGATAACTTTGTTATTCCTGGTTAAGTTAGCATAAGGTGCTTGCGTGACATTAGGTTTATAAGTCGCCTATGTTGTACATAACAATCATATTATTAGTATAAAGCCTTAGTAAATGTAATACATCTTAAAATAAATACAATTAAGGAAAGAATTTACCCTGCTTTACAATTAATTACAGCAAAAGGAAAATAACAATACTCTATATTGAGAAACAATATTGTTTCAATAATAATAATAAGTTTGTTTCAATCGTTTCACTGAAACAATAATTTATAAAGTAGTATATTTATATATTTATAGTTCAATGGATCAAGCCATCAATAAATCTATTATATAGGTTGGAAGTGTCAGCACCATGTTAAATGAAACCACAGTTTTAATCATGAAATGGATAAAAATTGTGAAATGAAAAAAAAATCATACATCCAAATTATTGAGGCATCTTGATTAATTTCTTTTGCCCTGTATTCTGTTTCCGTAAATGGTTCGCTGACACTTCCACCCTGTAAAGTATATTTCATACTTTTAATACTTTCACTAACATGTTGTATATGTATTATGTAAAATTGATAAGTCCATATTGTGAATTACAAAAGTGCATGACTGAACACAATAAATATAGATCCAAATATAGTTGAGCAATATTCATATTAAGTATCTATAAATAATATGTAAACCTGGATCTTACAGAAATACGTCAGCATCTCAAAGTGAATAAATGCCTTACAAAAATAATGAGGAAATCTGCACACTAAATTATATTTTTTTCCTCAACAAGTTTTGAGATCAATAAACAGAAATCTATCTGTAGATCTCAAAAGTACTTTATTACTAATTTCATTAAGCAGCTTTCATTAAGCTATTGAAAGACTAAAGAGTAAAATAGGTAGATATTTGTAAAGAGTATTATATTGTGTATTCATAATTTAAATCAATCAATACATAATTTAAATTATTTGTTAGTCCGATATTATCAATGTGTGTAAAGTCAAATAATTGTATTAGAATAACCAACAAACATATTTGGAAAATTGCCAAATGAACATAAATATGTATAATAAAAATATTCTCACGAGATTGTATTCTTTTAGTTCATACTTCTTTTAAACAATAGCTAAATATAATTTGACCTTTACTTTGTAAATCTTAAAAACATTTAATTGCTTTAAATGAAATAGTTTAATTAATGCATAATATATTTTTACATAAACTGTATGAGAAATAATAAATGAATAGGAACATTAGTCAACAATTGTTTAATTTAGAAAGCAAGTTCCAATATAATGTGTTTTTAGAAAAGGAAAATGACATTATTCAATTGTTTTGTGGGAGAGTAAAATTTTTTGAGCTGCTTTTGTCCCCATCACAGCGAAGAAATGAAAATAGTCATAGTAAAATTCCTCGGTTTGAACACATGACCATCACCTTTTCACTGTGCACAACGGTCTCAAAGAAATTACATAAGCTAGTCATAAGTTATTCTAGTTATTTTGATTGTAAAATAAAAAAAAAGAATGCAAAAATGTCTGTAATAATTGCTCAGATAACATAGCAAAATATAAAGTTCACAACACTTTTCAAGTGTAATTAATATACATACTTTTTTAGCTCTGATGTTTTGCTGAAATGTGAATAAAACATTACATCTTTAGTTAAATAATTATTATATTAATTTTTACCTCTTAAACAAGATTTGCTTTGAAAATTATTAAATTAACGAAGAATATAACATTCCTTATTTACATTAAAATTAAATCTTTGTCAACATCCTTTAGGCTTTGATAATGTTATTAATTAAAATATAATTTAAATGAAATGTCTGCAATTGAGTTATTACAAAAATATATTTTTAGTTAGGTACAATATAAATAAAAATCAAACTACAGTCAATTATAAACAAAATAAGGTAAATAGTTAATAAATATATGTTTATTTGTTTCATCCACTGATCTCAATTAATTTGACCCAATCACAAAACTATGTCATGCATTCTGAGATTTAGGAAGCTACAACAAAAAACAGACCTAGTTTCTATTTTATTATTAGAATGTTACTTCTTCACAATTAGCCAAGGACACTTTTTAGCTTTTGAATTAAAAATTGTATTGTCATTTTTTAACCTCGCTGTAGTAGTTCTTATTTGATGCAAGTGTAATAAATTTTTAAATATATATTTTTTCAAATATATTACTATTTGACATAGTAATTTATAATTCTCCTTAACTTAAACATTTAATTTATATGCATAAAATAAATATTAAATATATATTTATAAAAATTGCGCTAAATGAGAAAAAAATATATGACTATATGTAACAATTATTCAAAGAAGTTATTTTCGATAAAATGTTAAAAATACATTCTCGATAATAACGTTTGATGAATCATACACCTAAATGTTTACAGCAGTTGGTATCGCCTGCTGATGTCATGTAAGCTTGCAAAGGCTCTCAACGTCTAAACTCTAAAGCGACCGTGACTTCTGTCTTGAAAGCACGTACAAAAATTCCACGAATCTTAGAACTTATGATATTTATGCACGTCGTTCATAAAAACTATTACAAGATCCAATCCTTATGGTGCTCCTATTCTTATGTAATGGTACCACAATACAGTCACCTGTATATATTGATGAATATGGATCGTTTTAAAGTTTGGTTGCAATAGTAAAATTTAAAGCGTAGGAGTTAAATACCTTTATTTTATGTGTAATCCAATATCCTAAAGAATGTGGAAGTCTTATAATCACACGAGTAACACTGTCAATCATGTACAATAACACAACATCACAAAGCAGCACTACACAATTTTTCACTTCTAATTGATAAAAATTGTGAAAATATCACATAATGCGCCATTTTCGCAATAAATCCGTAGGACAGCAGACGGCACTCGCTGCCATCTTTTTTGTCAAATGTCTAAAAACTAAATATAGCGCTTTAAACGAACTCTAGTGTTATTTTTAGAAAGTAAATTTATGAACCCTCTGTAACGACATCTACTAGAGATTTATAACAAAATTCAATGTTTACTAGATGGCATCAGTTTGCTAGATATGTTAAGTCAAGAATACTTTAAATATAATAACAATAGTACCTCAAAATGGTTATAGATGGCGTTGAAGTTTCATACACAAAACTAATAAGATTGGCTCTTTCTATTGGCAATCGTGAAGCATTCCACGTATTTTTTCCGCTACATAATAAAAATTTGACTAACAATACTTGTAATTAATATAACCGTGTTCTATTAGGAACAGAAAACAATAATATGAAAAAGGTACTAAAATTAACAAAATCAACTTTTACCATTCTTGTTGTATACTTATCTAAGCCACAAACTGGTTCGGACAAAAAACATGCAACATTAGTATTTTTAAATTATTTTTATACATTGTAATATAAACTCATATATATACATAGTCTTGTATAAAACAAACTCTACAAATTTAGTCAGGCAATACGTAACCATGCGTCATAGCGCGCGCGGTACACGTTAGCACCTCTTGTTAACGGCTGCGGTGAAAGTGCTTGTGCAATGATGCAAACATCTGCAGCAGTAAAC
Organism: Heliconius numata; assembly: GCA_016802625.1. Lineage (NCBI taxonomy): Eukaryota > Metazoa > Arthropoda > Insecta > Lepidoptera > Nymphalidae > Heliconius > Heliconius numata. The sequence goes on from JAEBDU010013172.1 coordinate 306,111, forward strand.
GGGAAACGTTTATTACACTCTCAATGACATTCTTGTATAATTGAACTTGCATATTGTAACAAATTATTTATCATTTATCATATATAAGATATTTAGTTCCGTATGTTGTTTTTTTCGAATGAAGTTTCAATTCTAATATTTTTTGGCTCTAGGAAAAACTTTCGAAATATGCTGTCTACGCTTTGCTATTCACTAAAACAGATTATATTTTATTTCTTAATAATAGATTGCCGTTGTCTACTCTGCTGTGTGCGGGATATGGCGTGAAGCTAAAAACACTATGTCCTAAACGCTCTAGTAACAAGTCTAAGCGCGTTTAAGTTCCGCGTTTAAGTTTAAGTTCCACCACTCGATACGCAATGCATCAAAAATTCTTAGAAAAAATGGAAAAGCGAAGAGTCTTTACACTAGGTCCCCAGGTACCCTCTGCCTACCTTGGAATTTGCAGGATAAAGATATAGATATAAAATAATTCCAGATTCTATCTTTCTTACATAGCTCTACCATGTGATTCTATTTTTTTAATTCCTTACCCCAGTTCACTAGGGTAAACGGCGCATATCCAGAAAAAGCCTTAGATATTTGCATATATACACATACTTAAAGGCGTCCAATATTATTTAAGTATACCATTATTTACGATACGTAAGTAGGTACGTTACACGTTCTGATTTTTTAAAATCAATATATTAATTTTAATCAGCATAATTAATGTTGATTATAGTAGAATATCTTTCTCTTATGATTTTTTGTTTAAATAATCTTCCGTAAGATCTAAAAAATTGAAACTACAGACAGATATATCTACCTAGGTATAAATTATTTTAATTAAATCATTTGAAGAAGATGAAAGATTATTATTTCCACTGCGCAATTACAGTTGTATCAATTTGAAATCATCTACTTACTATAAAGCATACTTTTAGTGTAATGTAACAGTAACTCAGCAACCAGGAAGGAACTGCGCTATGAATATTAAAGTCTTTGTATAACCTGTTTACGCAATGTCTTTATACTCACGTAATTAAGCTGGTGGCTAAATAAGTTTAAGATTCAAACCGAAGTAGATAGAAAGTGTTAAGAATCGTGTAAAAATTTTGATATTGCTTGCTTAGCTGTACAACGATGATTAGTTAGCTTAAAAATATTTTAACTTAATAAGATACCTAATTCATTAATGAAAACTTGACGTCAGTGGCTATAGAAAAATGAGTCAGAACAGGATTTCAAAAGGAACAAAGACCTTATTGGAAAGTCTATAGGTCACCCACTACAGAATAAAGTTTTTAGTATCATATTTTATTTATTTATTCCTTTTCTACGGTATTGCGTGATATAATGTTAGCATTTCATACAATATTTTTATTTCTCATAAATACTTAATATTGTTAATATTATGAAAATACATGAATAGCTAAAACATATTAAATGTAAATTTATAATTTTCTTTTTGGTAACTTTGTTAAACCTAATCTAGTGCTTCTAATTTTAATGACTGTTAAGTAAAACGTCAAACTTTAGCACAAAATTATGTAGACTATGTTGATAAATCTTAATTATTTAAAACAGTTTCCGTGTGAAAGTTTCTTAAGCTCTGAAGGTACGTACATATGTATATACAATTTATATTTTATAGTTATATTTATAGTGAAGAAGAAATAGTCATATTAAATAAACAAATGCTTTATTTTTAGATATTTTTATACAAATCTTCAACCGAAATATAATATTATTTTCAAGCAAGACTATACAATACTCAACAGAAAATATATAATTGAACTTTAAAACATTTATAAGTTGAAATAAGAGTGTACAGTTGTAACTGATTAATCACAAAAGAGTCACAAAAAATCAACACATACCTACTTAAAAGCTAAAAATAAATGAAATTTCTACTTCTTACACTTTAAACAGGCTTACAGTTTCTTATTAAATATTAAATAGCTTTAAAATTGTAAACAATACAGTCAAAGAGAGCATTGATGTAATCGCAATGCATGTAGGGGGAAGGCACTTTTCTCTCGAGTTTCTCCGGCTGCGCGCGCGCAGTCCCGGCCGCGACGTCGCCCCGTGCGCTCATTGATAATTTTTTATTTTTTTTATGTTTAATAATTCGAAAGTAAATAGAACGAATCGGTGTTACACAGTGTTACATTGGATTGCTGTTACTCTCTGTGTCTTATCGTTTGATATTCTTGGATTACCTATTGAAACATTAAGGCGGATAAAGAAGAACGACTTTATTTTTTTACTGGAGAACAGAGATCTGTTAGTGTAACTGTAAGGTTTGTTTTGTATTTAATTCATGCTGAACGTATCATGCAATAGACAGAAGCACGCAATGTACTAAATTACTCTAGATAATATTATGTTTGCGTTAACTTTGTGTAAGTAAACAAAGACAATTTAGTGACAAACTGCTTAACTAGTCATAAAAGCATACATTTTGAATATACTTACTAGTAGAATAAACTGTTAACTGAAAACTGTTCTTGCGATATTTTGAAGCACAAGCTGTTCTGGGGTATCCATTTAATATATTTATTCTGCTACACAATTACAGTCGTATCTACTTATTATATTCGGCTTATTGATCTTTATTCTCATTTCGACAATGTCATTTACATCAGAAATTAAATAAAAATAAACATTATATAATATTAATAGGCACTAGTGAACAAAGAGTTAACATGAAGTATCTTAGCCTTACTATTCTGGTAAAATATATTATTTGTACAAAAGCTTATTTTTATATATTTTTTAATATATCCGCATTATCATAAAGTTTTCGACGGCCGCTGTTTAGTGCCAATTTTATGCAGACAATATTAATAAAAAGCCTTTAAATACCTATAAAATAAGTCCATAAGATAATGTTAAAAATGTTTTGGATATATTCTACATACATAAATTGTATTTCCTTTGTTATTGTATTGTAAATACAATTTATATACGTTAAATTAAAATATTTCTAAAGCATTTGTAACATTATCCTATGGACTAATTTACAATCGAGAGAATAGAGGAAGTCCTCTACGGAGAGAAGTAGTTCTTCCGTAGACAAGATTCTGCTTCTTAAGTAGACAATTTTATTACCGAAATATCTTTTTATACATTTCGTATCTTAATTCCTTGAAATATACCTCTAACAAAACATATTATAACAGAAGTTTATTTTAAGTTACTTTAAGTTATTTGCCTTATCTGATACCTACATAATGAAGATATTTAGAGTTTGCTAAAAGGAAATCTAGAAGATAAGACAAGAAATAGGAATGTATGTGTATGTAGGTACTGTCTTGGAAGTAGTCTTGCAACTTCTTTTACCGCTATTGTCAAATATTATCTCACGGCACCTATTTGCAATATAAGAACTTATCGAGGTAATTAAGACAGACTTGTCCTCGTTGATACCTATATACTTATATTTGAGATGAGATCATACTATAAGGTAGCAAATGCTGACTGGCATACAAAAAATATTGTAATGAGTTCAACATATTTTTATAGCTATTTAATATTAACATCGTACACACATACGTAAACATGAACTATCCGTATTAAGTATCTATCATTCACGAAAATTCCTACATACCTAGTTGTTACATATAAAATATATTTATAAATCCAAGTTAAATTTATAACTTGCGGCCTCAGTACGGCTACGCCTGTTTGAATTTGGCAGCAAGCATCTACAGGTAGTTCTAGTTCAGGAAAACATCTGAAAACTATACATTTGTAGTTAAATCCTAAAAAAATAATAACCTTAAAAGGGGAGCCAAATTCGGTATTACAGCCGCTAGTTCAAGTGAGGTATCAGATGAAAGGGCTCTGGCTAAGCTGAGCGTGAATTAGGCAAGATAAGCTAAGCCGAAAAAAGCTCGAAACCGCCAATTTTTGTACGGAACTCTCAATGGGGAGCCCAACTCGCACTTGATCGGTTTTTATTTGTAAGTAAAAATAAATTGAATGAAAATTTCTCATTCTAATAGTGACACTTTTTAACTTGTATAGTTTAAATACGGAATAAAGCAATTACCCACTACAAAGAAGGGAAGTAGATAAAAATTATTTTATCCATTGTTGTTGTGGTACTGCAACAAAACAACAAGTAAAGTAAGGTAAAAGAACAAGTTATTCGCATGCGAAACGTAGAACAATCGAGTGGCGATAGTGTTGAAACAACGCGTGATTTATTTATCAATCGGGTTGCGTTTACGAAAGTGCAATGCAACAGTAAAGTAAGTGCCTTGATTACTGTATCCTTAGGCTCTGACCTATTTTTTTTTATAAAAAAAGATTGTAAGCTAGATTTGGTAACCGTATCTATACATGTGTAAATTTTGATGCCTAGGGTTAAGTTTAAATTATTTTAAAATCACTAATTAAATTATATTGTTAACTTTAAAATAAAAAATATCAGCTTTACGTAACGAGCTTTTTAGTTTGTAATTTTATTATTTAGAACTGTTAGCATTTTTTTAAATTTACTTTACTTGTACTTTTAATAAAGTATCTAAATACTTCACTTTTAAAAATTAAAAAATTAAATCAGCTTCACGCTGTATCCCGCACACAGCAGGGTAGGCAGAGGGAACCTAGTGTTAAGACACTCCGTTCTCCACTTTCTGCCGAATTTTTTAGGTATTGCGTGTTGAGTGGCAGAACTGAACGCCGCGCTTTGCCTCAACACCAGAGCGAAGAAATGGGAATATAAACGTAAATAAATATTTCACTTCCTCGAGTGTGGATCGAACCCACAACCGTCGCGTTACAGTCACACCCTAGTGTCGCTGCGCTACTACGGCCTCAATACTTTACTTCTAATAAAAAAAAACTACCCACCAATTGTATGCACCACTTGCACACGAGGAACATTCTGATATTACATATATTATTGAACATATATTCTGATATTTTTTTTTTATATGGAATAGGCTTGCGTTTGACCGCATCAAGTCTGGTGAGCATTGATGCGATCTACGATTTAAAAACTGAAGCAAGCAGGTCTCTTATATTATAAGCCACATTGCATAAAATAATATAACAAATATAAACGATTATAGAATGCATTAATATTTTTGTTTGCAGCAAATTACCAACGGCTAAGCATTATGCTAAGAACGATATTACGTAACGCGAGTTCGTTGAAGTCTTTTATACGGTAAAAAATTTGCAAAACAATTGAAAGTTTATACGTAGGTACTTTGTCGTAATATGAATAGAAAATGTATATATTGTTTACTTACAGCACAAAATAATAAGAAAAAAAATTGTATAAAATTAATATCGTAAAATGTGTGTTCAGAAAGCATCACTCAGTATCCCGCACACAACAGAGTAGGTCCTCTGCCTAGAGTTAACTTAAGATATTCTGTTCCCCATTTTGCGCCGAATTCTGGAGGTATTGCATATAGGATTGCGGTATGGAAGAAAAAATTGAAATAAAAATTTCATTTCCTCGAGTGGGGATCGAAACAATAATCAATAGCGTTTACACTCACAAACTGCCTCACAAACTGCCAAAAAGAGAGCATGAATTTATAGTTCCCAACGATTAATGTTATGATTGAACCCCGTTCCTCTGTATTTACTCGTATAATAAGCACTACAGTTTCTTAACTGTTCTCGTTTCGTTTAAGCCCCAACAATTGGAAAATAAATTATTTTCTTATATCGGCTCTGGCACGATAAAGCACGTCATTGAGATCCGTGACTCAACAAGCAATGAATTAAATTCGGGCGGACAATAGAAAGTAGAGTGTCTTGAAATGCAGCGCTAAGACGACAAAAAAATATACGGCAGAAAATCAGATCCCTAATAGGATCACTTCACGTAAATCAGTCTGTCTGTTAAAATCATTTATCTCAATATTATGTGAAGATATCAAGCTGAAGTTAATATCAAATATTTACGTCTATGGTTCCTTGAAACACGGAAAAAAATAAGCTTCTAAGTCAACGTAAACAAAAGATACGAGCATTTACGTATCGAATTTGCTGCATTTTGTATGAAATTCGTCACATAAGCAAAACCCGTGGGGTAGCTGTGCATCTACATCTATGAAATTTGGCATGAAAAGAGAACTTACAATACAAATTAAGAAAAAATCCGAAAAGGGAAAATTAATAGTTATTTACTTACATTTGTAGTTATTTCGTACAAAATGAGTGCCCAATAAGCCTGCAAACGTAATTTTGTCAACTTTTCTAGGTTGTAGTTCCGGTTGACTTACAATTCTGCCTCGGAAGCCTCGTTGGGCGAGTTCGACTTGCACTTGACCGGTTTTTTGGGTTTTTTATATAAATAGACTTTGTCACTAATATTTCCTAAAACCTTGAAACATTTCGGTATAAAAAAACTATACAAAAACTTAAGCAAACATTTATATAATCTGACATATTACTAAAAAACGATTTTAATTGTACATACAAGTTTTTACATACAGATATATATAACAAATATATATAAAAGCAAAGCAAGTTAAAAAACTGTTATATTAAAAAAATACCTACATAAATATGGTAAAAATATACAAACAGAAGTATAATCATGTTTTATTTCCGAGTAAAAATATTTTAAGTTGGCTAATGAAACGTTTTAATTTAATTTATGGACTGAGAAATATAATTAAGCTCAACCTTCAGCCTTGGTAAAGCTTTCGAACGACATAAAGCGGCCGTGTATCAGAGGTCGTTCGCAAGATGCGCTGAACTATTCACTTAAGTGAAAGTGTGCTGGCCGAGTATCGAACTAGCCGAATCATGTCCATTCAAGTGAAATTGAAGGCAATTTGGTCACATTTCGAAATGTTTTAGTTAATTAAATATTTCTTTTATGAATCTATCACAAAGAAAAAGAGCAGTACTTATTTATATTTTAACGGCATGTTTAACGGCAGACTGAATATTTGTCATAGTGTATTGGGCGACACGAAAAAAAAACCAAATTTAGTGTTGGATTCCTCCACTCAATGTACATTGTCATGACCTCCACCAGAAACAGAACAACGGAGTGTACCACCACTATACGTGAAGCTAAAATACTTTACATAATTGAGTTCAAATATATCTACATTCATTCAAACATTTCATGAAGTAGCTTTCATATTTATTAATATTTTTAACCTAAACAAGGCAATTATGTTAACAATACTTATAAAAGGACAATCAAAATTAATATTTAAGAAAATATAAGAACTTAACTTTAAAAATCTCAGTCGTAAAAAGTAAAAACAAGATGGTAAACCAGATTAGCGCTTAACAAAATATACATATGTCGGTACAATTCTCACAGCAATTAAAAAGCGAAGAAAGTTTCCACTCGATTTACATACCATATAGCCACTACCGAGCACGGCTACTCTGACAATAAAACTCCGTTCTCACTTTAATTATCAGTTTACTCTTTAAGCGTTTACAGGTATTATTAATATAGTATACAAAACAATACCATTAGCTTTTACCTTTAATATTTTTAAAGTGTTATTCTAGACGTAGTAAAGAAAAATACTTTTTTATAAACGTATAAGAATTTGAACACAGTGGGGTTTGAATCCGCGCCTCTTGGAAGCAACATAAATAAGTTGTAACAGCCGTATAAGAATTTCAAGATTTTGAAGGTTGATGAGAGCATATGGCTTGGTGATCAGAGTACTTGGTCGGTTAACGAAAGGAACGGGTTAAAATTCCGCCAATTTTTTTTTATATATTTTTAAAAAAGTATGTATCAATATCATAAATGCAAACTCCAAACAAAAGAAACAATCAATATGCTCTTTCTCGGTGAAATTTGAAATTCAAAAGTTAACATGTGCAGATATAAAATTCGTAATTTTAGTATAAAAATACATAATAATATGTCTACGGACTGCTGCGTCAAATCAAAATACTCGCACGAAGGATAATTACAGGAAATTAGTTAAGTAATTACAGTAATTAGCTATTATATATAATTAAAAATACTAATCTTTCTCTTTAGTGCTCTAAATAATTAAATTACACTAGGTTCATATAGAAAGATTATTTACTCTTTAAAATGTTAATGTTCTGTATATTTTGTTAATTCCAAATAAGGTATTTTATTGCTCATTTTGTACAATACTTGTGTCTCGCGAGTCACGACGTAAAATATATAAACATACGTAATGTTTTATAAGAGCTGAGATACTTCACTTGGGCCAATGTCAGTGTTCATATGAAATAGCGCATCAATTGAGGTCGCAGTACGTAATATCACGATCATTGTTTCCGCTACAAGCTACACGGAAGTGCGAGTAATAGAGCCGCTGTCAAACGTTTGTGTTGGCTGCCAAATTAGCTTTGTCATAGAAATGTTATAGTAAAACGAATGAAACAATATGAAATATTGTATATGACATATATAATTAAAGCTATAATAAAAAATTGTGTGTTATTTGCAAAAGAAAACGTTTAGAAATTACACATATTATGTATATTAAATCATTTTATATTATAGCAGGTTAAAGATTAATTTAAAATAAGTGGCTGTCAATGTCTTACATGTTCTTATTAAAGTAGGGGACAGTACTCTACCGCTCAAAGCTTAATTCCGTTATAACCTTTATGAGAAACTATTTATATGACTATTAGAATATAATATAAATATAATGAAAAACTGTACAATTGAATAAAATCTTTATCAATAACGACGACGTTACGCTCAATGTCTAGCGAAGCATGACACGATTCCAATTTACTGAATACGGGTCACTAACTTTGACCGATATGTTTGTTCAGACATACTAATTCACATTTATTAGAAATCAGTTTCAACCGACGAGTCAACGGCCATTGTTCTATTCTCATATGTAACAAGCAGTACTGACGGAACTCACTTACATATTTATTATTTATCGTAACATTATTGATTTGTAAGGAAGAGCTAACAAACGAATAGAAATAATATAATTTAAAGTTAAGTGAAATTCTGCTATGTCAAGGCGAATAGAATGCGACATATACATTGATATTTTTCTATTGTAAATCTTATACCAAATCCCCACTAATCAACGCGCTTTGCCTCGACACCAGAGCAAAGAAATGAAATTATAAATTTAAATACATTTAATTTCCTCGAGTGGGGATCGAACCAACAACCACTCGCGGTTATAGTCACACACTTGTGCCCCTGTGCCACTTAATATGTTTTTAATTTATGAAAGTCTTTTTAAAAATATAATACAAGGCTTCGAAGTTAAAGTACGATAAAAATCAATTATGTACATTACATGTACAGAAGGAGTAAGGAGGTCGACATGTAGTAATATAAAAATGCCTTCATGTTTTTTTCCGTTTTGAGTCCAGCAGGATAAATATTTAATAAGAAAAATTGAAACAATATGAGCTTAACAAGATATTAAAAAGCTAAAATGATAAATTTTATTAAAATTATAAATGTATTCCGTGAACTATGAAAATAATTTTGAATACACATTTTATATTCATTTTGTTTAAAAAAATCTTAAAATTTATATCTCACATTGACCCACACTGTTTAATATGCTGACATCTTTCTATTTAACAAATATTTTTCTAAGAGACATTTACTGACATAATATTTTATATATCTTCAAATAGTACCTACTTATAGCAAATATGAAATAAGTTTCAAGACTAAATCATAAAATTCAAACACCTTACAAATACTTATAAACGTTAGATAGCACTGCTTTGGTAACGAGACCATCGTGGCGCAGTACGAAAACGTCTGACTCTAAATATGACGGTTGTGGGTTCGATCCTCATTCGGAAGAATAATTTATATTTAATTTTTTTTTACAATTGATTAAAAAACTGAAAAAGTGTAAATATATAGTAGTTTATTATTAGGTTATAGTAGGTTTAGCAATATATTTTCTTAAAAAATGTAGAAAAAAAATGAATATTCTTAAATATTCTATATAATATGTAGATTAATCTCGTTAGAAAATTACGTTCATGGTTATTAGCCTTGTTCGTATCTCACCTTTCTCTAAGTAATAACAATTACTTTTTCTTAAAGCATGGAATTAAATTTTAATATGCGTACAATATGTTTTCGACGATATCTATGAAAAGACATTAAACAATTTGAAGTTAAGGATATTATGTACCTTTATAAAGCTTATTTAAGTATCTTAATTATAGTTTCTCAAAACTATTAAATATTTATCCTCGCCTGATTTAAGGATGCTTACTATTATTCAATTATGCTTAGTGAAGTTTACACAAGATTAGATGCGACTTCTCCCAAGGATAAATGCTTGTGATGAGCATTAATTAGTATCTGTTTTGTGTTCATATGAAAGTTTACTTACACCTTTATATGTATCTTTAATATTATACCTAGGTGTTTGTTGATATTTATTATAATCTGACACAATAATGCTTCTATCGGTATATAAACCTTATAGTAGCCAATTCAATTTCTAAGCTCAGCAAGATATAAGTAAAGGAAAGTGAAGTGTTTTATAGTGCCTAATATAAAATTTACAATAACTATCAATAAACACCGTGGTAGAGTATTTAATAAAACTTAAGTGTTTATATTCTCCATAAAACGGTTATGAGTACCGCGTTGGTTATGCGGTCAGCTAACCAGTTACAATAAATACTGTATCACATTGCATCGGTGCGCTTTGTACAATTTATTTATAAGAAATCAATTTCCAGGCGCCCGTGAATGCCGCGCCGCGTGGATGGCGCCGCAAGTATGGCGGTCGCTCGCCTTCCTACTGGTAGCTGCCTCGTTCACCCTAGCTAAGTGTAAGTATCATTAAATAGTTAATCATCAATTAAAAATCTATTAAAGTTGTCATATAAAAGCGAAGTAAAGTAATAATTTGTTTTGTAATTTATTAACCTGACAAACAAAAATATGTATTGCATATATTCTAAGTTGAGTGCGTTAGAAAGAATAAAAAAAAAAAACAAACAGAATGAACTCGCACCATATACCTACATTGAATGTAGAGTCGTTAAGTTTCCCACCATACAAGATGATGGGAATGGTCTCGTTTCTCGTTTCTACGAGATACTGCCCTACAGCGCCACATCAAGGCCGGCAAAGACTGGCGACAGCCGCTCACCCGGAGACGGCCGCAATTTGGGTTACCTGCTTTGTGCCGTATACGCTCTTTACATTTTAATATGTGCACCTTTGTTGGCGGTTTTACGACAAACACCATTCAACGCAGATGAAAGCTGACATTTCTCATTTTCGAAGAATATACTCGCTTTACCTACATAAAAAAAAATAAGAATGTATTTTAATATAATTAGATTCTTTATTTAAATAAAAGTTAAGGTATTACTTATAGGCTATAAAAGTAGGTAAGTAATACTTACCTACTGGTAAAACCTATTCGTAGCCTTATAATATTGCCAAATAAAGTGGTTTATTTTGAATAGATGCAGAATTAGAATCATGGACAGGCGGCGGGAGGCCTGTAACAGCTGCCCAGGAGGCAGAGGACGAGCGACACGATGCGGAGCTCCTGGCGGCCGTGAGGTCATCCATGAAACAGTGGGAAATTAAAAGATCACGCACTAGGTTGTTATGCTGTGGACATTACTTACTGTAACTGTAATATTGTACAAATTACGATATATTCTAAAATCATTACGATAAAAATCTTCATTCATATAATTTTACATCACTTATTAACTCAATGTTTTCCTATTATATATATGAATATTATATATATATAGCTTTTATTTTAATTAGCTTTGAACTTTAGCATAATTCACTTACCTTTATAAAAAAAACTTGTATCTTAAAATAATTTCGATATGGATTTTTGCTTAACATTTATTTCGGGCAATAAGCTAAAAGGCAGTATCAGAACTTTCACTTCTCAGCTCCATGTACACTTTCTATTGTGCAAATTTATTATCTATCTGGCAATGGAGCGCGATATAAGCGCTTCGACAAAAAGCGAATCATTACTTTTATTATTATTAATCATAGTTTACTTATAAGTACGTCGTGGTGCAGCGGCACTGACTGTAAACAAGTCAGCTATGGGTTTTTTCCCGCTCAGGTGTATGAAATATTTTCATTACATCGTACTTCAACAAAATTTGCCTTGTTGAAGAACGATGTAATGAAAATAGAAAAAAAATTACTTAAACTAAAGACAACTTACTTAAAGAACTTACCCGCGCTTTAAAGCGGCGGTAAGTTTTCTCCTCTCAAATAAGGAGAAAACGGGGAACGGAGTGTCATCAAACTAGATTCCTACTACTAGTACCTATGCTAAATATACATATTACTCCGCAAAGCTATATACCTAGTTTTTGATTTTGAGAAATTTGAATTAAATGCTTTATAATTTGATAATCGTTTTTCTATCTATATTTTCTTTCTACATGTATATGTTTTTAATCGACTTCTCATATTTTTGATTGGCCTTTTTTATCACTCTAAATTAAAAAAAACCGTTAAAAATACTAACATAAATGTCTTAAAAATATTCATATATTCATTATTACTTAAGTTGTAAAAGCTAATTATTTTAAATATATTATAGCCATCCGGGCAAGTCAAGGTGTAGTTCAAGATTTGTTAATTATTCTAGAATTGTAGTTTTTTAAAATGATATGTGCTGTCGTTATACGTACATAATATGATGTTTAGTTGGAGCCAATTTTAATATTTTTTATAGCCTTACGCTGTATCCTGCAAACAGCTGGGTAGGCAGAGGGCAGAGGTTAAGACACTCCGTTCTCCACAAAGAGGAAAATATTGATACAAAAGATGACATTAAACAAATGATGAATTAGTTTTATCTAGATAGAATAACTAACTTATTCTATTTTTGATTTCTTCCTGCAGGATTAAACGGTCACAAGGAAGCATTTGCTATGGAGAATTCGGTTGCTTTGAGGATTCTGGTCCATTTGCATACTTGGAGACGCTACCAAGTCCACCATCAGAAGTTGGAACGCATTTTCTCCTCTACTCTACTACGAGCAGGTTTTTAATGTTTATTTTTCAACAAAATTTACAGTGCTTTTATTATACAATTTCAACGTGTTTATTTATTTAGAAATTCTTCTTACGTTGTGAACATAATAAAAAAAGAAAATAACTCCGTGTTGAATTTGCATAAGCGGTTACGCAAAGACTTTCTGCAAATTACTTTTTATTGAAACAGGATGCAGTCGAATTTTTGGTACAGTGAAGTCATGCAGTAATCAAAAAGATTGAGGTGAAGGCTAGAAAATAATTTGTTAGGTACTGCCACGATTATATAATTAATGATGCCTGAAGTGGTAAATTTGAACTAAGTACCTATTTATTTCTATTAAACTCTTCTAACTTTAAGTTATTAAATTATCATAACAGATGATACAGCACTTTCCTTTCAAAAACTAGTAAATATTTTCATATGAGAGAAAATTGATGCATAAATCCATCTTGGCGCAGTGGGTTGGCATTGTCTGACTTTGAACGTTGTGTAGCTTCGATCCCTACTCAAAGGAATGATTTTTTGTCTTTCCTAATTTGGCAATAAAAGGTAGGTACGGCGTTAGTTCCACCAATGAACGTATAATGTGTCGATTTCTGGGGAATACTGAGAACGAAGGGACTTAACATCAGATTTTATCTGCATATCCTGATATGAATATCCATGATAAATATGAAGCTGAAAGCTATTCAAAAATTTAAATATTCACTTGTACTAAAAGTGAATGCAGCCCAATTTCCATTTTATTATAGGAAGCAATTGTGCAATATTTAAGCTATCTAATGAACGTAATATTATGTCTAACAAACATTACCTCTTTCCATTTTTTTACTCTAGAGGAGACCAACCACTTATAGCTGTCCCGGCAAGCAACATGTCGGCAGCGTGGAGCTGGGCCGCGCGCGCATTTGACACCGTCCGACCCACACGCGTCATCGTGCACGGCTTCGGCTCAAACTGTGATAATGTATGGGTGTACGAGATGCGCTCCGCCTTAATGGCAGTGGTATGCTAATCTTCACTTATTAGAAATAGAAAGGCATGTTTTACAAAATCTCATAATTGCTTCTCGTGAACTTTTAACGTAACTCGTCAATATCAATAGAAACTATGTATATTTCTTATAGGAAGAATGCAACGTTATTTGCGTAGACTGGGAAGGTGGTGCTACTATGCCAAATTACCTTCGAGCGGCAGCTAATACGAGACTTGTGGGCAAACAGTTGGCAATGCTGCTACAAGGTAAACTACTTATTTAACGAATGCAGTGTACCTACATAGAAACATTCCTATTAGCTTTAATTTACTTAGTCTCTGCATTCATTATTAAACATTAAAATGCAGGTTACAAATATTTAACGAAGTGAATGTTTCACAGGTTTGACTCAACATATAGATCTGCGATTTGAGGATGTCCATTTGATTGGGTTTAGCTTGGGAGCTCATGTCGCAGGATTTGCTGGATCTGAATTGAGAAATATTAGTCGTATAACAGGTATTATAGTTATATTTCAAGATATGATATATTAATATACCTACATCAAGATAAATAGAATTCAGGCTCAAAATTTCACTCAACATTTGTTTAAGTGCATGTTTTACTATTTTTGCAAGTGAATGTACTTCCAGCTTGTGCTGGACTATTAGGTTGATATTTAGTTTGGTGCCTGGTGGTAAAAATAGCCAAGTCAAAATAAGAGCTTAAATAATTATTAAACAGAACTCGGCACCAGTATAAATCTCCCATTCTTTTGTCAGTGAAATCGAGGACGCATTTCACATCAAATTTGGCTCTCATTTCACATTTGTTTATAATGGGATATATTTTATATTATAATGTTTTGTTATCCAGTTATATGTACTTAGATGGAGTAACGCGTCATCTAAGTACAGGTAGATAACAGTTACTATCGGTATATACCTAATTCAAAATAAACAAATTTCACCTAGGTTTGGATCCAGCGGGACCTCTATTCGAATTTCAAGACCCGAGAGCACGATTGGATAAAACTGATGCAAAGTTTGTAGACGTGATACATTCAAACGGTGAGACGTTAATACTCGGCGGGCTAGGCGCGGCGCAGCCTCTCGGACACGTCGACTTCTACCCCAACGGCGGCCGCGTGCAACATGGCTGTTCTAATCTGTGAGTTACTTATGTATTATATATGTTATCTGAAATTTGGGAAAAGCTTAGGCTTGTATTATACTATTATTAGTATGCTATGGCTGCAGCTTCAAATCTCACTCGGGGATATTCATAGTATAGAATAAGTAGGTATAAATTCTGAAACTTAATTAAAATATGAATATCTCGGTACATGGTTAGCCGTGGGAGCTAGCGTACGTAATTTTTTTTAAAAATATATGTTTTAGAATATCTGTAACGATTATTAAATCAAAATTATTTACATTCAATCTAAATAGACTGTACCTTGCTTGCACCTTGTACCTTGCCGTACCTTAAGATTTACGTAGAAAACCCTTACCTACTCATCTCACCTTAGTAATTTCCACAACCGATGGCGATTTTCCTAATGGCGGCAATTCGTGTATGTATAATCTCCCTAATAAAATACACTTACGAGTATATTTTACTAAATGAAAATACGTATAAAATAAAAAATAATAAAAATATACTGTTAAATGTCAGGTTCGTCGGTGCTGTGTCTGATCTTGTTTTGCCTTGGGCCGGCGCGTCTCCAGAAGGGCGGTCATTGTGCAATCATCGTCGCGCGTACAAGTTCTTCACTGATTCTGTTTCGCCTAAGTGTCACTTTCCAGCGTTTCCCTGCACTGATTATGATACTTTCTTGGAAGTAAGATTTTTTATTTTTTTTGGCTAATCATATGGTATTTATTTAATGAATCTAATTTATTATTGTTATAAATGCTCTTTGGAATATATTACTTTTGAGGCCAGTCATGGCGCAAGAGAACAAGCAGTTCAATTGTGGGATCAATTCCCAAATGAGATATATATTTTTTTCTTTTCCTCACTCTGGTAAAGAGGCAAAGGGCGGCGTAAATTCCACCAACCGCAATCCTTTCCCCCTTGGATTTGGCAGAAAGTGGGGCACGATAGTGTCTTAATGGAAACGGATTGGCTTAACACTAGTTCCCCAGGCTCTTTCTGTCTACCCCGCTACATATGTGCAGACAAACTCAAAGACACAGTTTCAAACCAGCTACTTACAATTCTTATTCATAGGATGGCGCAGTGGGTATTAAGGTATCTAATAATCTATAATTTAGGGTCGGTGTTTTCCTTGTGATGGCGATCATCGTTGTGGCAATATGGGTTACTACGCCGACCGTTCCCTCGGACGTGGACAATTGTACCTTCTCACGAGAGAGGAGGAACCTTTCTGTGGTATGTATAATTTGATACGCTATATCTGTTTCTTATTGTCCGTAGCCTTACACGACGTTATATAATACATTACATCATTATTCCTTCTTCTCATATTTATAAATGAAAAAAATAATAATTTGCCAACCATTATAGGAATATTCCATATTAGATGATATGTCTAGGTCGAACTTGTCTATAGCACCTACCGACATATATTTCTTCTACACCGCGATAGATACGCAATATTTTTTACAAATAATTGGAATATGTAATTTAGTAGGTAATATTAAAACCTGTTTAAGTAATTGTAAAAAATGTGGTAGTTAAAAATGTTGGTACATTTTTGTGTAGTCGAAAAAACCAACCTTATAATAATAATTGCTTCAAGACATATTATATACGTAGGTATAAAGTATAGTAGTATACTTAGGCTTAAAAATAAAATGTAAGTAATTAATTATTTTCTTTTTTATGTTAGCACATCAATACCACGTGGCCTTGTGGGGAGCTAGCGAAGTAGGTCAAAAACCAAACTACGGTCGAGTGACCCTCACTCTACATGGGGATTCAGGGTTAAATGAATCTTTTCCTATGACCAAGTAAGATATCTCATATATTTTATCTTTTTTCTTTGTGCAGACGAGGTACAACTACGTTTCACGACGATTTACGTTCATGTCAAACCAAAATAAAAAAAAATAAAAGTAGGTAACTTTATTTAACAGAACAGAATTAAGAAGGAATGTTGTTAATTTGAAATTAAATATCAATGATTTGAAATAAAAAAGACCGGTCGTGGCGCAGGGGCACATAGTCTGACGGCAAAATCGACTGGTTGTGGGTTCGATCCCTACTCAAGGATATGAAATATTTATTTCAATTTATATTTTAATTTCTTCGAGGCAAAGCGCGGCGTTGAGTTCCGCAACTTGACACGCAATGCCTCCTAAATTCGGCAGAAAGTGGGGAACGGAGTACCTTAACACTAGGTTCTGCTGTGAGCCGGATACAGCCCGAAGCTGATTTAATTTAAACAAAAACATACCTACAGACCTTGCCGTTACTTAATTATATTTTTTATTTTGTGGTTTTATATGTTCGTGTGTTGTTCATCAGACGCGAGGCCAGTGACCGCAACGTTCGCTTCGGGCGCGTGCTGGTGCCGCACCCCGCGCTGGGCGTGCCGCTGCGCGCCTCCGTGCACTACGCCGCCTACAACGGCTGGCTCAGCGCTGGCGCGCGAGCGCTTCTCATGCACAAACTACTCATTACTGACAGCTTTGGGAAGACGTGAGTATCATCATTATTCTAAGACAACCCGAACATTTTTTTTCACCTCCGTGTATAATAAGTTTCATTGAAAACTTTTCTCTTATTAGTTCATCATTCTGTAAGAACCTACGACTTCTATCCGACGAGTCGGCCCAACTACCGTTGCAGCCCGGGGATTGTCAAATTCAAGAAGTTAGTGTACTGGTATCATCTATTTTGCTTATAATTAGTTATAATATACCTATTATAAATATAATTTTTATATATATATTTTTTCTAGGTTGAAGAACCGACTAATAGCACTCTATTGGCACAGGAGGTTATTCATTTAGAAAATGTAACTAGCGCTCCTCCTGATGACCCGCACGACAATGAACTACCCGAAGATCCGCAGCAGAGGCCTTTTGTCGCCGAGTCTTATGACTGGGAGGAAACAGCCGACACTGGTAGGGCATTTGGTATGACCAATACAAAAACGGCAGCCAGTGGAGTTATAGAAATTGCCGAACCAATTCTACGTCCTCGACCTCGTAAAACTCCAAGACAAAGAGCAGACTTACCTGATGAAAATCGTGAAATATCAGAGCCAATACTCCGCGCTACTCAGCCTCCGCGTACTACCCAGGCTCCATCACGAAAACCTAAACATTACGACATGTCTACAATTGCTAATGATTTACCGTGGGACGAACGAGCTGAAAAGGAAGAAACAAGTTTTGCCGTACAATTCCTGCCGGCACGTCTGGCTTCTTTCATCTCGAGAGCCGAACGTTACGCAAGAGATACACTCTTACCTCTAGTATCTGCCTATGCCCCGCGTTTGCCCTTATTTGGCTCCCGTGAAGTTCCTAAAACAGTAGCAAGATACATACCTACAGAAGAGATAAATGTAACTAGTTCTATCCCTTTTCCTACTCCTACTTTAGAAATGAAGATTGAATCGCTTAGGATAATGGGTCCGCCGGGGGAGAAACGTGAATTCGAGACTCCCGAGGAGCCTGACATACCAGTCGTCATTTCCACAACTACTTCAACTACAACGACGACACCATCTACTACTACCACCACAACTACGACAGAGGCGTTACGACCTGCGCCAGTTGAAATGTTACAGGTAGTGGAAGGTCCCTCTGCGTCTACGAGCACTGCACTTCCACCGGTTGCTCTACGCAGTAAGGGGGAAAAGATTTTAATTGTTTATCCAATTAACGCTCGTGATGAAAGAAAAATCAAGTCACATACAATCTCTGAGGAAATGCAATTTGAAGCACTATACAGACATACAGCCGGACCAGCTGGCGTCAGAGTAGATCTACCCACATTTACTCCACCGATTTCCACCGAAAATCCCTTTCATTCAAGTCAGACCTCCTCCACAGTATCTCCTGACTCTCATTATAATCCAATTTCAAATTCAGATAAAAGAAAATCGAACAAAAGGTGAAATATGATATTCAATAGATTTAAGAGATTGAAGATTTTAAAAATGTAAATATTACTATAAAGAAGACTTTGACAGTCTTCAGTAAGTTGAATTCACTTGTAATTAAATCACATATAAGACGTTCTATTTAATTTTAGGAATCTAACCAATACTGTTACAATTATCTGATATTAAAAAAAATTGATGACTAAACAAAAAAATATGATGTACATACGGTTTTTATATAGCTTTAGGTGTAGAATAAGAGGCATCTCATTTTTATTAAAAAGTTATTTATTAGTTATTGTTTTTTTCTTTTATAATAATCCACAGAAATTGTAGCCTAACAGTATATATGAACTTAAAACTTATCTCACTTTTTTATACTATAGGCTATGCTTAGGCACTTTGTATTGGATTCAAAACTATTTTCTGACTAAAAAAGTAAAGGGAAAATAGTTACGGTACAGTAGACGAGTCGTGGCCGCCCTGAAGCTTGGTGGAGATTGTTGCGCAATTTGATTTTAGTACTATTATTACTTTTCATATTCTTACTTAGTGAACAATGCGCAAAAGTTCAGAAAATCTAATTTCACTTTTTAACTGTAAGATATGCAATAATAATATATGTTGAAGCTATGAAAGAACTAAAAAACACTAACATTTAAACGTAGTAACTATTGTAATTTTATAACACTCATGAAAACTACTATCTTAGAAAAAATATAAAATAATATTTATTGATTGAATTAAAAACTACCTACGAATAGACACTTAACTAAAATTTTTATGCATTCAAGTACATTACACATACCAATAAAAAAAATTAAAGATATGAGAAAATACAGCGCCCAATTTATATACGCTCAATATTAAATGATAATTATGTTATAAAATTAAATGTTTTTTTGACACCCAGCTAATGTAGAAATATTTTAAAACACACTTTAAAAGTCTAATGTATAGCTAAGTAGACAGAACCGTGCTTACACACATATTGTGCAATTAATTTGTACAATAATAATATTAATAAAAAAATATTAATCGTAATTCAACGACACAGTTTATGACTGTAAACGCGACTGTTGTGAGTTCGATGTTCACTGGGGAGTGAATTATTTTCATTTCCGCGGTTAAAATAACTACCTACAATGTCTCAAAAATAGAAAAAAGACTGAAAATTGGGAAACGCAGTGTTTTAACACTAGGTTTCCTCTTCCTCTTTTGTACCCTACTTAATGCAGGATACAAAAGGAAACTAATAAAATATCGAGCATATAAAGGGGCGCTTAAAGTGAACAATAAAGTAAATTACTTCATATATTTATCAGAATGCTGTGTTAAAATACGAGCAGATGATTTAGCGTCCAAAAATAGTGTGTGTACTGCTCGTATGTGCTGTGGCGCGATACGAGACGCACCCTCGGCGCGGGCTGCTAGGGCTGCGGGGGTTAGAAGTTGTGCTGCGTACCTGTGTAAATATATATATATGGTACATTAGAATAATAGGAGATACATAGAAATATTCTATTGCACTTAAATCTATAATTAAAAACCCCTAACACAAAAAGGACTAAAAAGTAAACAAACCACTAGAAAAGAGTGGATAATCTTCAAACGCCTGAACATATTTATTTTAATCATGGCCAAGGACATTTCCAATTAAGTCATCTTTCAAAAAAAAAAAACTAAACTTACAATCGGTACATACGTTTGTGAGCTACGATGCTACAGCAGACATACACACATAAACCCATACATGTAACACCCCTTTGTTTTCGTCGAGGGTTAAAATACATTAAGATAAATAAAGTGGTGCATGCCAACACGTTTGTAGCTAATAGCAATGACTTACACACAAGAAGAAGTAAATAATGTTCATAATTAGTATGAGAGAGCAATAAGGTTAAATTAACTTTTAACTTTTAACGTTTAATAACTGTAAAGACTGAAGATACAATAATAAAAAAATAAGAATTAATACGATAACATAACATAACAAGTAGAACTCTACATAAGATGGTTGTGGTCATTGGACAGATTCCCACTACCTGTCGAAATTATTATTTTAATCCAGCGAACTGGTTAGATACATGATGAAACTATCAATAAATTAATATAATTTTTCGTGTCATTTCAAAAACATAGAGCTTCAGGATGTTTGTGCATGTCATAAAAAGTTCCAATGAAATAGGAATAGGTTAATTTGTAATCAATAATATCATTTAACTTTGCATGAGATTTTAAGTAATACATTCAAATCAAAATCTTTCATAATTTTTATATTCTACTAAGACCAGACGCGACGGTTATGGGTTCGATTCCCACTATCCTCAATATCTTACCTGAGTGTACTGTTAGCACCAACTTCAGACAATGCAGTCAACGCTTCATCTTCTATAGCTATTCCTTCCGTTGCTGCGCGTAATTTTAATATCTACAACGCATATAAAGAACAATATTATATTTTTATAAAAAAACTAGTTAAAAACAAGCAATAGTTCAAATAAATTCAAATAAATATTTGTTACCTGTAGAAGTTCCGCTTTATTGTAAGGCAATGTGCGAATTATTAGGAGTCTATCTAGTAAATCTAATGGTATACCATGCGGTGAGATAATATCCTCGGTCCCTCTGAAATTTTTTTTATTAAATATGCATAAGTATTCATTCAGAAATTGTGGCACAGAGGCACTCACTATAAATGTAACTTTTGTGGGTTCCCAATTTCGGGATATATATATTTTTTATTTCCTTACTCTTGAAACAGCTCAAATGGCGATGTTGAGTTCCTCTATTTAACACAATGTCACAGTATGTGTGTAATGAGTGTCTTAACACTAGGTTTCCTTTGTTGAAACATATACAATGAAATATATATTTCACACATTACCTTTTTAAAATTAATTATATACATAAAATAACACTAACCTTATTTGACATTTTCCTCTATTAGTTGCAAAAATGACTATAGGGGCAATGGCAGATTCTAAAGCCCGATGCAAATATGTGAATGTTTCTAAGTCTAGCATATGTATCTGTAATATAGGAAAAAAAATTGGAGGAGGCCTTTGTGGTGATATACGATAACATCCACAGAGACATAAAAAAATTACAATTATTTTTATACATGTCTATACTCATACATACTCATACATATTGTAGGTACATACCTCATCAATGAACAGTACTCCTGGAACTAACTCAGCTATTCCTTGGTCAATGTATTTATTTACAACTTTATTTATTTCTTTTCTCAGTTTATCTAAAAATATTAAATATTTAAAATGTATGTTTAGTTTAGTTTCATTAAAGTATTTATTATAAAAGAATTTGGTAGAAATGTTTACCAATCATGGTAATGTGTGGAAGTGTTTAGCTAATTGATTTATTGAACTGATTTATTGAATTGATTTATTGATTGAACAAACTGATTGTGGTTTCCAAACCATTTCAATTCCCTAGTTAGTATTAAAATGAAAACAAAAAATTATTACTAACTACTGATATTTAAAGATTCAAATGGTGGTATTTCCTTGAGTCTTCATAATTGGGCAGAAAATGTGTCACAAAGTGTCTTCACATTTGGTCCCTCTGCCGAGTGTCATGATATTTAATTTTCTCTGCCCTGCCCCACTTAAGCTATAATAAACTTTCAACACACCTGTTATTTCAGTTTTCTTAGGTTTCATTAGCTGTCCCATCATAGACATGATATCATGTCCCCCTTGAGGTCTTGCGTTAGCCGAGTCTAAATCATGCAAAGTGACATCTTGTACGACTTCTTTCTTTTTATGAACATCACCTTTTGGCAAAGGTACATATTCCTCTGCCTAGAGTAGAGAAAATGTTTTAAATTAGTATATTTAGCCAGAAATGTATATGTAAATCTATATTGGCATAATGTAGATACTATTTCAAGGGTAAAACTACTTATAAATACAAGCAACTGCCATTGTCGAGAGTAAATGTGATGGTAACAAGTTTAATTCCCTCAGAGAAATGGTTATATTTAAATTATTAACAGACTTCTGTAAGAAAAGGAGGTTATCAATTCAACTGTTTTTTTTTTTTCATTTTCAACTATATATTCAATATATTCAATATTGCATAAATAATATATTCAATATTGCAGACTTTATTAGGTGTTTTAATACATAATTTTCCTACTTAGAGGAAACAAATAAAAATTTTAATGTAGAATGTTAGAATTTTTCTTTCCTAACTGTGGAATATCACTCTAAAAAAACATAATTTTCCTAATAATTTCTTTACTGCTATATATGAGATAAAGCATAGCACTAAAAAAAATAAGTAATAAGCAATTCACTTCAATAATTTACAAGATATATTCTATCAAATTACCTCTAAATCAAATTCAGTAGCAAAAGTATCACTTCTGCCTTGCCTTTTGACAGCACCTGAATTTGCTTCTATGTAAATTACATCCCCCACTTCAACTTTTTCCTTTTGAAGTGATTCATAAATTGTTGGATCAAGTTTCAGTTGCTTTGTACCTTTTGCAGTTTTCAATCCAATAATTACATGTGAAACAGTTTTCCCGTAACCTAAAATTAATATAAAAAGTTTACTAAACGAGTAGTAATTACTAAATAATGAGGATATTGAGGTGTCTGACTGCAGTGTCTGATTGTAAACACAACTGTTAGGATTTGAATCTCATTCAAGGGGATGAATTGTTACATGTGAGAAAACTAATGTAGTGTTAAGTTTACCATTTAATATTATGTCTTGAAAATTAGACAGAAGGTGGGAAACATTGTTTTAACATTAGGTTCTTTCTGCCTACCCTGCTTATGTGAGATACAGCATAAAACTAAGAAATTTAAGCATATTTTTAAGTAAGTTTATACTAAGGTTACCTCCAGCGGGGTTTTCAGTTTCTACTGGTGTAAGTTCAGTAACTTCTCCTTCATAGACTTCTTTTGTTTCTCTAATACGCAAGCCAATAGCTCGTCGGAAATTTTCCATTAGGACCTCTGTTTTTTTAATCTCTGTACTATAGACTTCACTGCCTACCATTGGGCAAAATGGCACCTAAATATAAACAAATAAGATATTGTATAATTTTGGATAGATATAGATGTAGTGGATGAGGTCTTTCGTTAGAGTCCATGTCTCCGCCCTGTACGTCATGACCGGAAGAACGCACTGGTCAAATGCTCGAGATTTCCGATGCCCGATGTAGTCTTAATGAGACTTCTTATGTTAGAAGAAGCTTTTGGTACTAGAAAAAGCTAAATAACAAATATCACAAATAACAAAGTAGCTGTCCACCATTATAAGAATATAAAAAACAACTGATTTTATAAAAGAATTTTCATAACACCTAATATCAGTAATGGAAATTATCTGAAACTAATGGATAATCTGAAATAATTTTACATCTATTACCAAAACCAAACATGATAAAGTATTATTCTTATATCTATATCCATATCCCGAATTGAAATTTTACATTCCTAATATCCTTGTAATAATTGAATAGTAATCTCAAATATTATCTTTAAATAGTGTATTTTTTATACCTAAAAGTAGGTAAAAATTCTTATTTTTACCTTATTTCCCAGCTCTTGTGCAATTGCTAGGGCAATAGCAGTTTTTCCGGTGCCTGGAGGTCCAGCAAGTAAAAGAGCTCGACCAGCCATTTTCTTACTTCTAATCATATCAACGACAATACCAGCTGCCTGTAGAGAAAAATAAAAAGAAACATATATATTTTATTAATGCGCTGAATAGTGTATTAAATAGACATGTTTTAAATTAATTTAAATAAACTGTTTCTAAGCTCCATAGCAACCCATGTAAATTAACCTAAATGTTTTATCAATATTTCATATGAGATTTTAAGAATATACATTTAATCTATTAAAACGGGTTGAATGAGCTATTCCTAGAAATATCATGTTTATAGCCTGCTTGATATAATAAAACTTCGTAATGCTCCTCCTCACCTCTCGTGCTGCTTCTTGGCCCACGAGACCGGCTGCCATTTGAATTGGAACTCCATTCTCATCTAGACCTAGACCTTTTATATGGCTGTGTGCTGATATTCTTTGAGTTTTCGCAGTGCTCTTTACCTCTTCGATTTTCATTTTAAGATATAATTCAACAACAAAGTTCAAATTTGGACACTAATATCAACAATTCCGTGACAGCTACCGAAATTCGCAAAAGTGACACCTACCAAATTTAAATTTTTATATTACCAGCCTGCAGTTGAGGTTAACACAGAGTAAAAAAATATAATATAATTAGGTTTCAGAAGTGAAATATCAAAAGAAAACTATACAACACTATTGTTACAAATACAATCTTATTTATTAAAAATCAAAATAAATATAAACTGAAGTTTAAATAACTAGAAACTTATATAAAACACCAACAACATTCGAAAACACATATAGGTATTTACTCAGTGTTAATTATAGCAGCTCTTTTAACCAATTCACAATATTTATTAATTAAAACATTTAAATTACTTTATAACTTGCTAATAATTATCTATTAACAACCTAGTAACAAATCACATCGACTACAACACGTATAACCTCACGTATGTGAGGGCCAAATATGTCTTCCCGCTTAAATTAGTAACTTAATCATAAAATGAAAAGAGCGGGATTTCAAAATGACATTGACAGCGACATTGACACATTGCAGTACTATATTTGACAGTTGACGTTTGTAGCACAGAAGTCTCCTAAGTATATTATTTATTTTTTATATTTAACTTAGGTGTCATAATTACGTATTATGTACCTACGGAACGGGTATACGGACGGAACGGATACCTAGTAGTACGGTATGGTACCTAGGTTAAATATAAAAAATAATGGCTACGGTACGGTACCGTTATAATGAAAAAAATTAAAATATTATTTATTAATTTATAATTTGTTCACTCTGGCACCAAGGCAAACGCCCGACATTGAGTTCCGCCACGCAACAAGCAAGGATTTCAAAAATTTGGTGGTAAGTGGGGATCGAAGAGTCTTAACACTAGGTTCCCTTTACCTACTCTGCTATGTGTGGGATAAAGTGAAGCTGAAAAAAAATGATTCAATAATAATGTTTTCAGCTTTGCTTATCTAATTTATTTTTCACTTTACTTGATATTCCAGATATTTTATATACTAGCTTACATAATAACTACTATTTGTTTTATATCAAGTCTTAAAGGTTATAGAAGCTAAGAGGGTAAGAAAAAACATTTTTTTTCATCTCTACATTTGGGGGATACCCATGTAACCCATGGACACTTTATGCAACCGAGCCCCCAGACCTACGGCATCACCACTTCATATTTATAAATTTTATTTCCATAGTAAAATAAATTAATATATATTTATTTATTTAATTTCCATATTGAAATAAATATCTATATTCTTATGTAAAAATGTAAAATGTTATATAAAATAAAATAGCTTTGAAATTTTATTTATTTCTTATAACTATTGAAATAATACACTAAGAATAATTATTTTATATATTATTACTCATTTACCTTCTGATATTCATTTATATATTATTTATAAACATACATTTTTGTAAATAATATATAAATATATATTCACTATTATTCATTTGCGTGTAATTTATTATAACATCAACAGCAAAAAACATCCGTTTGATACGAATTCAGACTGAATATGCGCCAATGTCTAAACATCTTGCCAGCGTTTGCCGCAAGGACTCCGTTTGATCTGGTAGCGTATAAACGCCGAACGGGCTATTAAGTTACAACATAATTTTGTTAATGTCATATATAAGAGTCTTGACATTTATGTGTCAATTGTAATGTTAAATACATTATTGACAAGTGAATATTTGCTATTTTATTTATCCATATTTTAAGAGTGGCTTGTTAATTAAAAGTATATATTATAACTGATATTAGTTTTAGACATCCCCTTTAACGTTTATTACTTCTTTAAAAGTTCCAAATGTTTATTAATTAGTGATAATGCTTTAAGTGCTGAAGGATTGAAAAAGTCTTATAAAGAATGGAGTATACAGCTCAAAATTTAGAATATGCGGTCTCAGTATTTTATAACGGCGAGCAAGAAGATCGGGCAAAGGCTCATGCGTGGCTTACAGCAGCTCAACGTGTATCAGAAGCCTGGACATTTGTGTGGGATTTGCTTCAGCCCAGCAAGGTAATATTCCTGCTTTTCCATAATTTAACGTCATTATGGACTAAATGATAAAATATTTTATGAATTATTATTATACTATCATTGTCATTTATATTTATTTCACATATAGATGAAGCAAATAAAATATAAGTAAGTGCTGAGATACGTAAGATTTATTTATACCACAATATTTTGTAGGGCACAGAAATACAATTTTATGCTGCAACAACTTTACATACAAAAATTTTGAGATGCTGGAATGAGGTACCTCCAGAAATGTATCCACAATTAAAGGAAAAATTATTACAGGCTGTTATTGGTTACTCCAAAGGTCCTAAAATAGTTACTAACAGATTATGTATAAGTGTAAGTAATATAAATTTCTTATGTTGCACCTTTGTCTATTTTAAAACATCCCTTCCAATTTATTTCTTATGGTATTATTCTTTTAGCTAGCAGCATTTATTTTACAACAAGGCTCTGTAGATTTAGCAGATACTTTAAGACCACTTTCAGCGGCTGAAAACACATCACTTTTACTGGAAGTACTTACTGTGATACCTGAAGAAGTAAGTACATTTAAGTTATAATTATACAAAAAATAAAAATAACACTATTAATATACATTAATAGTGAAAAAAAATTGTCTGTTTGTCTGTTTGTCTGTTTGTGCATGCTAATCTCCGGAACTATTGGACAGATTTGAATGAAACTTTTTTGGTTGTATAACTATTAAGTCTAGGCAACATCTACGCTATAGTTTATTTTGAAAATCTGAATTAAATTAATAGTCAGGACCTATAAATAATTCTTCAATCAATAAAAATTTTACCAGGAACCCCACATAATTTAATGAGGTCCTGACTGTTAATCCTAATAAACAGTTGGGTTTGCTTATTTTCTTTTTAGATTTATGCAGTTGGTTTTTGTTTTTTTAATAAATATTTTTTTTATGTTTTTATCTTCAGTATAACAGTATGACAATGGGTACAACTTTACGCCAAAAAAATCGTGCAACATTAAACCAAGCAAGCAAAATGGTTTTGGATGACATGCTAAGATATCTACAGAGTGTTTACAAGTTAGTATGTGACATTGTGACATAATAAAAATAGTAAATATTTTTTTAAATATAAAAGAAGCTTCACACATTCTCCTAAATAGCAGGGTAGTCAGAGAGAATTTAATGTCAGGTTGATTCTCCATTTCCTGTTCATTTTGAGACATTGTGTATTGTATAGTAAAACTCAATATTGTGCTTGGTTTCACCAAAGTGGAAAAACAAATTCACAAATTCAAAGTGTCATACATAAGTAAGCAGTTATCCCAAATGCTATAATACAAAAAGAAATATTATTGTCATTCGGAGACTGTATCTTTTTTATCATTGGGGCAAAGCAAGGAGGTGGCAAAGCCCTCTAATAATATAACAACATATATATATATATATATATAAAGTTGTAAAAGAAGTAGCCTAAACTCTATAAATCTACTCATATATATTTTTTATGGCTATATTTTTTATATTACTTTCAGTGACTACAGTAAGGACCCACCAACTGAAGACACAATACAATCATGGACTATAGCGGCAATGTGTGCTGCAAGCTGGCTCACCCTAGGAGAGGAGGATGCAGTAGACTGTGCCACTACACTACCGGAACGTGCCTCGTTATACCGTGCCCTGTTGGCCGCTGTTCATGTTATATGCAGGTGTGTTTCATTATTACAAGGAACGGAGATAATACAGTCATGGATTATATTGATGTATATACCACAACAACTTTATATAGGGGTCAACGGGCGTTGCCAAAACTAGCATTACAAAATATACATGCATTTATAACATTTTTCATTACGCAAACTCCTGGAGGTCCTCATTATTATAACTTTATGCACATAGATGGAACGAAGCCGTAAGCGACACAGCGTTGGAAGCGTGCGAGGCGTGCCTGTCGGCGGTGCGTGCGGCTGGCACAGATGGCGGCGCCTGCCGCCACCCGGGCGCGGCCAGGGACCTCCTGGCCAGTGTTTCTGAGTTAGCCACACCGCTGTTTAATGCCAATAATGTGCCAAATTCTATTAATGAAGTAAGTTTATTGGGGATTATACTTTATGAGACATTTTAAAAGGAAAAATAAATGCGTAAATTATTATCCCGATATATGTATATACAATTTTCAAATGATTCGATTACAGGAGCTTCTCTCAGCTCTAATAACGTGCTGCGTGTCTATAAGCGAATGCCACTCGCGCGAGATAGTGCGCGCGGTGGAGTCGCCGGCTGAGCGCGACCAGGCCGCCAGGAGTGTCTTGGAGCTGTTGCTGGCCGCGCAGGCTGCGCCCGGGCACTACCCGCTACACGAGACGCGGTCGAATCTTGTGTTCGGCATTTGGTATACTTTACAGGTGAGTGGGTTCGTTTTGTTAGTTAAATTTAAAATATATTAGAAAATACCGACATTAGATTGTTAAACATTCTTTAAATATTTTTTTACATCCTCTGATGTAAAAATATATTTAACAGCCTATTGTCCGTCAGTAACCAGGCTGTATCTCGTGAACCGTGACAGTTAGAAAACAGAATAAATATTTATGAAGGCTCCCGTCCCGTTATAGATAATGGTAAGGAACCAATGGTAATAAATACCAGATTCACGAGCACTGCAAACGCTTAGTGAAGCGCTACTTTGAGCGCGCAGTCTTACACGCGAATCCCCTCATTGTTAATGCGTGTGATTACACCCCTAACGCGCTCCCTAGATGTAGACGCCCGCGTAGCGTCCTTTAAACTCCGATGACGCCATGACTATAGCGAATGCTCCGTATGTAGGCAGGAAACACTACTCACACACGACGCAAACACCGTCGTCGACGGAATCAACGACAATGTCCAGCTTATTCAATGGCTCGGCCGTGTCTCGGCGCAGTCGGGCCCAGCGGTTAGGGACCGTTAGCTCCCTTAGATTAGTCTAATTTGTCCCCAGTCGCGGCTCGGTTGCTTAGCATAAGTGTAATCCCAGTCCGTTCGACGGCCGCAAGCCGAGGTTCGAGTCCCGCAGACGACTCCCTCACAAGGGAGTCGACGACTGTAAGGGCCTCGTTACCAAAGGGAGGAAAAAAATATTAAATATTTAAAATAAAAAAATAATTTTAAATTCGACAACTGACTGAGAAATCGACGCACAAATATAAAAAAATAGTTAACGAAAGTAAGAATGTAACGTCCTTTTAGGAAACAGTAATCGGTTAAAACCATGAAATGAATTAGTAACGTTTTATAGCAAAGCCGTTGTCGGATAAGAAGTTTGATCCAGTGACCCCCTTGGCTTTGTCACTCGCTAAGAACAACACCAAATCAGCTATTTCCTGAGCGTCTGACACTCTATTCAAGGAAGTGCCTTTTTGTAAGTCCTCCATTGTCCAAGGGAAGCCTGAATTTTCAATGATATCGGTTATCACAGGACCAGGACTCACTGTGTTCACTCTTACACCATGAGGAGCCAGTTCCACAGCCGCACATACGCTGAAATGATTCAACGCGGCCTTGGAAACACTGTACGGCATTAACGCTGGTAAAGAAGAGGGAATCTGACCAGCGACACTCGATATGTTTACAATTTTACCTTGAGTTTTAATCAGATACGGCGCAGCTAGCTTCGACAAATGTATGGCAGCGCGTAAATTGACACTCATCACTTCATCGTACGCCTTCATTATGTCACCATTTAAAAGACTCCCCAAAGATCCGAAACCAGCATTGTTGACTAAAACGTCCAATTGTCCGAATTCATCAACTGTCTGTTTTATTAATTTTTGTGCTCCTTCGTCTTTAGAAATATCAGCCCGTATTACCAGCGGTTGATTGCATTTGTAGGCGACATTGGAGAGTTTCTCCGCGTTTCTTCCAAGTAATACTACACGAGCTCCTTCGTTACTAAAGGCTATGGCTGTTGCCGCCCCTATTCCGGAAGACGCGCCGGTCACTATAACTACTTTGCCAGTGAAACTCATCGCAACGTCTGAGAAGTGTTGGGAACTAAAATAGAATGAGAATCGCTCGAGCAAGTACATCAGTATGACTGTTTAGTAATAATAAATTAATCTTATCACTTCGCAATAAACCACTAATTTCGTCCGGAAGCGGTGAGCGGGTAATGCTCAGGTGGAACGGACTCCTTTTAAATGAAATGGGTGTATATTTCCATTAATAAAGTTTTGTATTTTGTAATATTAATAATAATATTCATTTCACTCGACAATTTTGTACGTACAGGCTTTATTATACATATTTGCAAGTTAGTTGTAGTGTACTTCCGGCTTGTATTAATCTATTAGGTTGATATTTGAGTTGGTGGCTGTTGCCGAGTGAACATCTTTTCACATCTATGTTTTTGATGGGATATCATTACTTTGTTTGTGAGGCTAGTTGTGGCGCAGGGCTACAAGTGTGTGATTGTAGCGCGACAGTTTCGATACCTACTCGGGAAAATGAAATATTTATTTAAATTTATATTTTAATTTCTTTGCTCTGGTGCCGACACAAATCGCTGCGTTGCAACACGCAATGCCTCCTGAATTCGGCAGAAAATGGAGAACAGAGTGACTTAACACTAAGTAGGTAGGAGTATAGGTGAAGCTGATTTAATTTGATTTAATGCTTGCTTATTTTTAAAATCGCTTTATTTTCCTAAGTTTTTGATCTAACTTTTGTACTTAACTTCTTTTTGACTTTCGTGATAGTAATTATCAATAATTATCAGTGTTTAGATTTTTTCCTGTATACCTATACGGGAAATACTTTTTTAAAATAAATCTACCTTGGTACTAGAAATAGTAAATTTCATGCATGCATACAATTTTTTTACGAGTTATTGGCTCAAAAGAAGCTTCAAATGATACACATAAAAACAAATTGGACGTTTGCAGTTTTTTAAGTTGGCTGGACAGGCGGTGCGTGTCCTCATATTTTTCTAATGTTAGGTATTATATGCTGTCTTTTCCCTACAAATATAAATTCGTGTGACCCTTACAGCAATAACTGATAATGCATGTCGTGTTTATGTAATAATTCTTATCTTTAAGGTGTAAAAACAATTTAAAAGCGTGACTAATTAAAGGGAAAATATTAGAAAATACTAAAAATAATTAACATGACAATTAAAACACTAACGAAACTATAATAACTATTATTATGTTCCTACACAAATAAAATATTTAATTTGAGCCCATTCGGCACGAATGGGCAGTAGGGGCACAAAAGTGTGACTGTAAACGCGACGTTGTGGTGTTGATTTCCACTCGAGGAAGTTGTATTTCTTACTCTGGTAACGAGACAAAGCGCGGCGTTGTGTTCCGCCACCAACACGCAATTCTTCCATATCCGCAATACGGCGGTAAGGGGGTAGCTGAAGTTTCTTAATAGGAATGGAATGTCTTGACACTAGGTTCCCAGATTCCTAAAATAGACAGAGTCTTTCCCTGTTATGTGTGGGATACAGCGTGAAGCTAAAAACAAAAATCAGTAAGCGCTAGTCGAACTCGTTCACCTAGGCTTCCGTACCATACCAGAATTGTAGGTCAACGGAAAGAACAACTTATAAAAAATTACAAACTTAAATTGGCGTTCATGTGCACTCATTTTATATGAAATGAACTCTGCAAATGTAAGTGTGTACCTAATGATCTTTTTCTATGAAATACCTATCCAGTCATAGCGCAGGGGCACAAAATGTGACTGTAACCGCGACCGGTTTTTTGTTCGATTCCCATTCGAGGAAATAAAATATTTATTTAAATTTATATTTCTATTTCTTCGCTCTATTGTCAAGGCAAAGCGCGATGTTGAGTTCCGCCACTCAGCAGGCAATGCCTGGAATTCGGTGGAAAGTGTGGAACGGAGTGTCTTAACACTAGGATCCCTCTGCATACCCTGCTGTGTACTGGATACAGCGTGAAGCTGATTTGATTTGAAATACCTATAAATTTTCACTTATCGGACTTTTTCTTTTATTTGTCTTGTAAGTTCTCACTTTGTACAGAATTTAATAACTGTAGGTACCTCCACGCGATCTCGACATAAATAATTTCGAATATGGACACAAATAACATAGCATCTGCTCACTATGGTAGCACGTACGCAATCATTTATTTTTAAAAGCTTTTATTTTTATTACAGGACGAAATATTAAATGCCAATGTGGAGATAAATCCAGTATGGCGTGAAGTTTTTACGCAACTTCTCTTGACATTAGTGAAGAAATCTGAAATGCCTCCGGAGTCAGCACTTTCTAAAGACGATAAGGAATTACTACGGTGCTATAGACAAGACATTGCTGATATTGTGGTAAACAAATATCAGTTTTTTGACGTTAATAATTAAATGATTAATTATTGTTAGCAGTACTGATATAACACAAAGATGAAGTTCAATCATGTATTTTCAAAGATCATTTGAAACTTATGATTAATGAACATTTATATCATTTTTACTAACTTCATCTATTACTGTTGTTTTTACATAATTTAGTAAAAATAAAATTAAACTATTTTAATTTGTCAATAATTACATATGGTTATTAGATGTACTGCTACATGTTCCTCGGCGAGTCATGCTGGTCGCTAGTGGAGAGCGCTTACACGGGCACTTCGCCAACGGGGGCCGAAAATCGCGCCGCTGCGCGCGAGGCAGCCTTGCACGTGTGTCTCGCGCTGGCGGACGCGGCCGGCCAAGCCGCAGCGCCCGCCGCTTTGCTGAACCACGCCTTGCACTGCGTGGCGGATCTGAACGAAGACTCTCGCGTGTTGCACACGGCGCTGGATTGTCTCGGTGAGTTGTATTTGTTGTGGGCAGAAGGAGCGCAGTGCGGAGAACTCACAACTACTATATCACTTACTATATATTCCACAGGCGCGTACGCATCGTGGCTGAGCGCCGCGGCGCCGGGGCGGCAGGCGATGGCGCGTGCGGCTGTGCGCGCGGTGGGCGGCGCGCTGACCCGGAGCGCCGCTCCGGCCGCGCTGGCGCTGCGCCGCCTGTGCCTTGACTGCAGCGCGCCCGCCGCCGAGCTGGTCGACGACATCGTGAGGGTGGCGCAGGCGCAGGTGTAGTAGTTAATGAGCTTCCCGATCAGATAAATATTCATATTTGTATTCGCCTCGTTCCCTTATCGTGGTTAGTTAAAGAAAGCTTTTTTATTTTGAGATTCACTATTATCTATAACATAGTATACTGAATTCGCTTTAGTTTATCCTTTATTTTCGGTTGACTTCGGTTACGAATCATAGAGAAAGGGCGTTCTATTCGAAATAGCGTCACACCCTTGCCAAAAGTTCCGAAAAATATATCTATATATCTATACATATAATAAAAAAGTAAAAATAACGCGTCTGTACATTGATTATATTTACAAAATATAAATTGAGGGTGCCTAGGAACAGCAGGTAGCGCAGCTTTCTTTATGCTTATGGAGCTAGACTCTTTATTTTTAAAGAATCTGTTATTTACAGCCGTTTTCTACATTCTTGTTAAGGTGTAAGCGGTCTTGCTGTTTGACATTTGAAACTATATATAATTATTATTCACAGAATGTGTGTTGTTTATGTTTAACAGTGTGCCAGTACAGGCGTGGATGCGTGGTCGCGCCGCCAGCTATTGAGCGCGGCGGGCGCGGCGCTAGCGGCCAGCGCGCCCGACCGCGCCACGCCGCTACTGCGTGATCTAGCTGTTACGTTGCGACAGAAGCTTGTTAATCAGGTATAATTCATTTAGTATTAGGGCTTGTATTAGTTGGGGGAGTTAGGCGTGTTCATGTCGTAGAGCAACACGAAGGGGAGAAGCCATAGCGCTTTCCCTTCTATCAAAATATGAGTCGACGTGTTGCTATGCGTATTATATTAATAAAAGTTATTACAACCTGACTGCTTCTGCTGCAGCACTTATCTCTGACGAAGCCAGTTCTTTACGGCGCGTGAGCACCTTAATGAGACGGGACCCTCCTGAACGTGCGCAGGGTGGATGGATCAGAACTCACATTTCTTTAATTCGCCTCCCGGTGACGCTGTAGAGACTATTCCAGGTCAACGTCAGTTTTGTCCATTTGAAAAAAAAAAACGTGGCGCAGCCGAATTGTTTCTGTTTCAATTATTTGCTGCAAAAATCAGTCCTTCGGATATGGTCTTCTGGTGACATTATTACTTTTGCTCCTCCAAAAACGTAAAAGTAACTTTTAAGTACACGTAAGATCTTATGTATTTATATATACTTGAGTTTTTTTTATAATAGCAAAATTAATTTGACTCCAACAAAAAAATATGAAATTTAAGATAATCTATAATGATTGCCTGAATGCGAATAAGACAAAGGTTCTGGTTTTTTTTTTGAAAGAGATGAAGAAAGGACGGAATGCAAGATCAGTGTAGGTAAATGGCAAGATTTTAGAACAAGTGAATGCAGTGGTATATTTAGAAAATATAGAAATGGACGATACGAGATGGATGTGGAAAGGCGTTGATTGTGAGTTCAATACCCAAAATTTAAATCTCCATTCTGGTAGACAAACCACTAAATGGATCTTAACTCGATTACTCGGAAAATTTGTCAGAAAGTATGATGTGAGCGTCTTAACGATTTGTTCTCTCTGCCTGTCCTGATGTGAAAAAAACGTGAAGAGTGTCATAGGTGAGAATTACAGGACCACCATAAGGACAAAAGAACTATTTTTACTTGTTCCTTCTTACGGACCATCCATAAATTACGTCACAGGTAGGGGTGAGGAAGGGTTCTGATTTTCGTGACATGCTACTGTTCCAATTTAATACTACGTGTGAAATTACAGAAATATATAACATTACAATATGTAAGGACCCCTTATGTTTAACCAGGACGTGGAAGGAGCAGATAAAATTAAATCCATGTGACGTAATTTATTGATGGCCCGATAGAAGGAACAAATATAAATAGTTGTTTTGTTCCCATGCTGCTCCTGTAATGACGACCCCTACGCCCCTACGACATCACAGATAGGCGAGGGCGGCACAGTGTGCGCGTCCGAGGTGATAGCGCTGATGGGCGCGCTGGGCGCCAGCGCTCACCTCGCCGCCGCGCTCTACCGCACGCTGCACCCGGCGCTCGTGCTCATGTTGGCCACCGCCAGGATGCCGCAGGTATGAATACTACTACAGTGTTCCCATTATAGGCTTGATGTGTTAAGTCCATAGAGTCAATATTTGATATAATGTTAACCATTCCTTCAAACAGGAATCGCATTCACTTCATTCACAAAATCGCGATTTTAAAACGAATCAGTCAGCTTCACGCTGTATCTTGCATATAGCAGGGTAGACAGAGGAACCTAGTGCTAGGACACTCCATTCTCCACACACCGCCCAATTCTGGTGACATTAGTGGTGACGTACAGCGTGAAGCTAAAAAAAATAATCCGTGAGTCGTCATTTGCTAAATTTTAAAATTCTAGGTGGAATGGATGGAATGTTTTTAGGGTTTCCGTACTTTTTAAGGAAAAAAGAAACCCTTATAAGATCACTCTGTTGTCCATCTCTCTGTCCGTCTGTCTGTCAAGACCCTTTATCGCAGGAAAGCTTGGCGGTATCGGGTTGTAATTCAAACCATATACTCAGATCTACAGCCCCCATGATTTTCTGATAAAAAATATATTTCTAAATTCACTAAAAAAAAGATATGGCCGTTTATATCGCAAAAAACGCGTATTTCGACACATACGCATTTTTGCGATATAAACGGCGATGCGATACAAAATTAATAGGTACTTCCTTTTGACCTAGAATTATAAAATTTGGCAGTTAGCATTTACAGGTAGTTACTACGTTGCTAGTTCAGGAAAAAATCTGAAAACTATACAATTCTGGTTAAATAATAAAAAATAAAAGCCTTAAACAACAAAAAACGTGTATTTCGACACTATAAAGGGAATCAAAATTAATAGGGTACTTTCGAATAACCGAGAATTATGAAATTTGGCAGCTAGCATCTACAGCAGTGGTTCCCAACCAGTCGTCCGCGGACCACTGGTAAGCCTAGGCATTGGACGCGAAAACGCTCATACCGGTACACCTAATAAATAAATATTTCATTTCCTTGAGTGAGGACCATTGCGTTAGTCACACGCATGTGCCGCTTCGCCACGACGGCTCCAAATTAAAATTCGTGTTTCATTATCACAATTTATATTGATTATACCTACAGAGTGGTCCCTGCTAGCAATATTGATATAAAACTGGTCCTTGAGCAAGAAAAGTTTGGGAACCCCTGATCTACAGATAATACTAGTTGAGGAAATAATCTAAAAACTATACGTTTGTGAAAATCCTAAAAACAATAACCTTAAAAGGAGGCCCAAGTTTGGTATTAAAGCCGCTAGTTCAAGTGAGGTATCAGATGAAAGGGCTTTGGCTAAGATAAGCCTGAATTTCAGGAAAACCTCCATACCCCCAATTATTGTACGGAACCCTCGGTGAGCGAGCCCCACTCGCGTTTGTCCGGTTTTTTTTATTGGATTGACTTAGAAGTATATTTTTTCTTGAGAAATATAACATCATAGATAAAAAAATACGGAGAGAAGTGCGCTTCGCAAGAAACTCCTGCTACGAGAGCAGATGTGAATATATAGAATATCTTAATAAAAAACACGACTCATTCAATTTGCATAAAGAAATTAAAGAAATGGTAGGACAGAAAACCAATAACCATCACCAGCTTTTGGATGATAATAATATACCAATTATTGAAATGGACAAAAAGAAGGCTCTATGGGAACAATATATTCAAAGCTTATTTGCAGACAGCTCGAGGAAGCTTACAGTACATACATTGGAACATCTAAGTAACCTTGACTACCCATTCTTAAAGGATGAAGTCGTAAAAATGCTTCGACGAGCTAAAAATGGAAAAGCCGTGGGGCCCGATAACGTTTTCATTGACGTCTTAAAACTTATTGATGAAGAACACGTCACAGTTTTGGTGAAAATCTTTAACCAAATTTACGACACCGGTCATATACCAGAGGATTGGCTGAAATCAACTTTTGTCGCGTTTCCCAAAAGTAAAACCGCACGAAAGTGTGGAGACTTTAGGCTGATCAGTGTCATGAGCCATGTCTTAAAACTTTTCTTATCACTTATTCATGAAAGAATAAGAATAAAATGTGATCAACAGCTTGGCGATACTCAATTCGGATTCAGAACTGGACTTGGCACGAGGGAAGCCTTATTTGCGTTGCAGGTTTTGGTGCAGAAGTGCAGAGATATGCAACAAGATGTTTTTCTTTGTTTTATAGATTACGAGAAAGCTTTCGATCGAGTAAAACACAGCCGCCTACTAGAAATTTTAAATAATATTGGACTGGACAAAAAAGACATCCGCATTATACAAAATCTGTACTGGAATCAAATCGCAACAGTCAGAGTAGAAGGAGAAGAAACTCATGAAATCAGCATCGAAAGAGGAGTTCGACAGGGATGTATTCTATCGCCTACTCTTTTTAACATCTACTCGGAAAGGATTATGACCGAAGCTCTCGAAGATTTATCATATGGTGTCAAAATCAACGGATACCGTATTAATAACTTGAGATATGCTGATGACACAGTCCTAATAGCTTCATCAGCGGCCGAACTACAAGAAATGGTAAATCGAGTTAACGAAAGCAGCGTCGAGGCGGGTCTGAAGATTAATGTCACTAAAACGAAATTCCTGACTATCTCCACTAAAGGTAACCCTCACTATACCTTATTTGTGGCAGGCCAAAGAGTCGAACAGGTGGATAAATTTAAATATCTAGGAACATGGTTAACACAGAAGTGGGACAGCGAAGTAGAAATTAAAACTCGTATTGAAATTGCCCGGAGTTCTTTTGAGAAGATGAAAAAGGTACTCTGTAACAAAAACATCAAAATCCCATTACGTGTACGTATGCTTCAAAACTACGTGTGGCCTATAGTTCTATACGGATGCGAGTCTTGGACTATTAGAGAGGATCTTAGAAAACGTATAGAAGCCTTTGAAATGTGGGCATATAGACGCGTTCTCAGGATTTCTTGGATAGATAAAATATCTAATGACGAAGTACTACGCCAAGTTGACCAAAAACGTAAGCTTTTGCAAACCGTTAAACAGCGTAAAGTTGCATATCTAGGGCATGTATGTAGACATGATCGATACAAACTTCTGCAAACTATAATAATGGGAAAAGTTTCTGGGAAAAGGAAAACCGGCGGTAGAAGAAAGTCATGGCTAAGGAACATCAAAGAATGGACTGGAATTAAAAACGCCGTAGATTTAATTCATTTGGCTAGGGACAGGACCAAGTATGCGAAGTTGACTGCCAACCTTCACTAGTTGGAGAGGCACTTTAAGAAGAAGAAGAAGAATATTTTTTCTATATTCCAAGAGATTGTAGATTTGGATAATTGATATTATTTCGAAACCTCCTCGAATTGACATGAAAATGTATAGATGGACAACAATATGATTTTATATATAGATCCTAGGGTTTCGTCTTTTTTTCTTTTGAGGTACGAACCCTCATAATTAATTTGTTCATAGTTTATCATCTCATTCAATATGTTTTATTTTTTCAGCCAGTGTTTCAAGTGTTGAAGCATACAGTATCAGCAATGATGGGTGACATTATAACACTAATAGAAGATATCGCGGACTTGACTATAGCCGGTTTTGAAATAGAACCGTGCCCTGTTGGCCTAGAAGTTATTAAATTAGTGAGTTAAAGTGTTTTTTTTCTGTTTAGTAATTATTGTTAACTCTTAAAAAAATGTTTTTTAAATATTTACTGAATACCCTAAAGTTATTCTTTTATTTGATCTTTGCTTTCATTTAATCTTATAAAATGTCATATAATATTTTTATTTAGGCTGAATTTGTAAATTTCTTGTAACATGAAAATTTATTCAAGCCTTATTTCTCCACTCCACCTTTTAGGAAAAAAAAAGGTTTTACGCTGTATCCCGAATATAAAAGAGGGCGGTGGGAACGAAGTGTCCAATTACTCCGTTTCTTATTTTAAACCAATTGCGTGTTGAATAGCAGAACTGCGCTTCGTTTATAGTCTGGCAAACATGTTATTGATAATGGGACACACGTGCGGCGAATTGCGCAGAAAGCGTATTTTGATGTCTGCACATAGACATCCGCTCACGCCGGACCGATTCCCCGTAAAGGCTCGCGGGGAATCGGTGCGGGGTGTGACCGGGCGGTCACTACACTACGGTACAGTCGAGCGCAACGCTATCAGTTCATTACTATGAAATATGAATATAATATCATATAATAGCATCATATATACGGAATGGCGTAGTAGAGCATATTTATCTAGTAATATTATAATAATTAGTAATAAACACCAAAGCAGCATGCAAAATGAAGATATGGATAAGCAAATTGAAAAATTAAATAAAAAACTGAATTAAATTATTATAATGAGGCCACATACAAATCTTCTCAATCCAAATTCAATAAAAAAAGTAAAATTTAAAAAGTAAATTTAATATATAAAACATGCAAACAAATACAAGATTTTGGTGTTAGGCAACATGCAAAATCAACTTATGGGTAAGTAAATAATTTTTTTAATAATGGAAATAGAGGTCTTAACAAATAAATTATGT
This sequence comes from Heliconius numata, assembly GCA_016802625.1. Taxonomy (NCBI): domain Eukaryota; kingdom Metazoa; phylum Arthropoda; class Insecta; order Lepidoptera; family Nymphalidae; genus Heliconius; species Heliconius numata. The sequence continues at coordinate 346,956 of JAEBDU010013172.1, forward strand.
TAATAAATTATATCTCCAATTCAATCAAAACTTTATTACCGTTTTATTTAAAACGTTAATTAATGCATGCAAGAAAGTAAAAAATAAAAATTGACAAATAATAAAGCAAATAAAAATTCAAATAGAAATTCAAAACGGTAAAAGGCATTTTTGTTTACAACTAATTATATTCTTGTTTGAACAATATAGTGTGAGCTTGATTGTACCTTTAAAGATGTGTGGGTGCAAATTTCCTGTAAGGACGTAGCGCTCACACTGACGCAAATGGCAAACTATGGCAAAGGGATACCGCACTCTCATTTTTTGTACCTCAAAATTTATTGAAATAATTTACCCAATATTTTTTTTTTTTATATAATCTTTAAGAAGTTTAAATATTGCCAGATATTTCTTTATTCATATTGCATAGTATATAAGCTTGTATTATGCATACTGAATGTTTATGTTGTACATAAGTGTGTATATAGTATATACACATATACGTAAATATCATGTGCCATTAGTTATATAATCAGAAGCTTAGAATTGATTAATTATTTATTGACTCAAAAATGTTATTATACTTTTCGGGCTAGTCTTGATTTTATTCTCGACAACAATGTATGGAACAGCTGACTATTTGGCGATATTTAGATATCCTCATAAAATTTACGTTAATTTACGTGATGATGTATGCCGATGATATAGCACTCATTGCCGAGAACCGACTGACGCTGGAGCGTAAAGTGAACCTCTGGAAGGGTACGCTTGAGAACGGCGGTCTTAAACTAAATGTGTCGAAGACAGAGTACATGGCCTGCGGGAGCCGGGACTCGAGCACCATCCTTATAGGTCCTGAGCCAGCCGTTAAGTCGGAGAAGTTCAGGTACCTTGGATCCGTTATGCACGAGTCTGGAGGCATCGATCACGATGTCCAAGGGCGGATAAGCGCTGCCTGGGCCAAATGGCGGGAGGTCACTGGTGTGGTCTGCGACCGCAGAATACCGCCCAAGCTCAAGAGCATCATCCGACCGGTTCTTTTATACGGCAGCGAATGTTGGCCGGCACTATCTCGGCACACTCAGGAGCTTCACGTCACGGAAATGAAGATGCTGAGGTGGATGTGCGTCGTAACGCGGTCTGACCGCATACGCAACACATTCATTCGAGGTAGTCTTGGGGTCCGTGACGTAGCGGATAAGCTCCAAGAGCGTCGTCTGAGATGGTTTGGCCACGTTACGCGCCGGCCTAAGAACTATGTCGGATGCAAGTGCCTTGCTATATCAGTTCCTGGAGTGAGACCTCCTGGACGCCCAAGGAAGCGCTGGCTGGATGTCGTGATGCAGGACATGAGAGCCAATGGTCTAACCACCGAGGACGCAAAAGACCGTGCAAAGTGGAGTAGGTTGAGTAGGAGGGCAGTCCCTGGCAATAGCCGGGATTAATGCCAGGAGGAAGATAAAATTTACGTTTTGTATAAGTTACTACAACATAAACATGATCAGATATTTTAATTATCGTATAGTTAAATGTGATTTGCTAAGCGTGAGGTAAAACAACATAACAGGGTAACACTGATCGAACGTTCTCTGCGCATTCATATACTGCGCAATTTGCCGAGCGTGCTTCCCATTATCAATAACATATTTGCCAGACTATACCAGAGCGAAGAAATATATAGATACATATAGTAATTCCAATATAATCGTTACCCCGAGAGGAACCAAACCCACAACCATCGTATGTACAGACAGATGTTGTCCCACTGGACCAGCACGGCCTAATCTTATTGGTGTAATATACTATATTGCAGGTAACAGTACTCGTGGGCAACGAGTGGAATGGGGCGTGTCGTCTCGTACGTGCGGGTGTACTGAGCAGTGCGCGTGCCATATCTCCCCCCTCCACCACCTCCCCTACATGTGCCGCGCCAGATCTCGCTGAAGCCTTGTTTACATTACTTGTAGCCTTAACTAAGAAACAACCTCAGTCGATCGATTGGTTGGAAGACTTGTTGCCAGATTTGGTCGATTTGGGTTAGTTATTTTAATTTATTTCTTTGTTGTTTGACACTCCGTTCTTTTACATCGTTCGTTCACATCCTTTATTTCAATATCTCGAAATTGGTGGAAATAACATTATATCTCGAAATTGGTACGGAATTCTCGACGGACGAGACTGAGTCGCACTAGGCTGGATAATAATAAAATATAAAATTATTAATTCCAGCGTGTAGTTGCGTGCGCGTGTGGGAGGCGCGCGCGGCGGGCGCGGCGTGCGCGTGGCTGTCAGTGCTGGCACAGCGCCGCGCCACTGCCCTGCAGCGTTGTGCGCCGAATCTGACGCACACCGCTCTGTCTTGTATTGGTATGTTTTGTTTTCATAGCAAAGAAATCAAAACTTTTTAGTAATATGTAATACTTAACATAATTATGTTGTACAATTTTATCTAGTTTAATTAGAAAAATGAAATATTATATTTTTCACATTATTTATTTTTGATTTGTTTAATTTATTTAACTTTGGAAAATGTTATTTAGCTTTACGCAAATATGACGCAGCACCGAAAAAGCTAATTTAGCAAAAAAAAAAAGAACTATTTTCATATTCCATTTATGTATAGGTGGCGCAACACCCCGTAATCAAATGGAGCCCTTAGCCGAACTATTACTAGCGTTAAACCGTGCACAATGGGGCGAGGGAGAGAACAACGCGGGGGGAGAGTTCGGTGCGTGGTTAAGAGACGCTTTAGCGCGTGCGGGGTTCCCCTCGGCGCACGCTACGGATGCGCATAAACAGAAATTTATACAGGCTGTGCTTAAGTAAGTTAGCTGTCGTATTTACAATATGTATGACAAGCAACAGCGAGAAAGAAAAAATACAAAATAATAAAAAAAGAGAAAATGTCAAACTCCCACAAGGAGTTTCTAATGACTGGTTATACATATCATATTATATAATTCATGCAATACTTTCATAAATTCAATTACAAGGTTACCACTTGTGTAAATATTTCTCAAGATTATATTATTCATATTTACAGAGAAAAGAAAAGCAAAAGACGGCTATTGGAAAGCGTGCAAGAATTCTCACTGGCGTGTCGCGGCCTCATCGGAACGGAGTACGCGCGGCAGTCGCTCGCCTCTAAGCAGATGGTGGCTTGAGCACCGTATACAACGGGAATGAATATATTAAAATTATTTCCATTTCCTTGTTTGTGGTCATGGTACACAAAGTTCAGTGTTGAGTTCCGCTACTCAACACGCAATGACCAGAAACCAGGACCAGGAACATGTCGAAATGTGCATTTCCTCAGCATATCTGTTATATGCGGGATAACGCAATGGGAAACTGCTTATCATTTTGTATGTAAAAAACGTTGTCTTTACAAATTATTTCTTAATATAATGATGAAAAAAGTGGAATTGTTAAAAGTGACATTTTTGAAGCTTTGATTTTTTTTTCCTATTTGTTTTATTTATGATGATGTGTATTATGCAAAAGTGTAAGTAGTTACTGCACTTCATTACTGTTGTATTGAATTATATTAATATATAATAGCATATTGAATATTAATAAACGTTAATTAAACGTTAGGTTGGCAAAATGAATGTGATAATTAAATTTAATAAATTTTTAGTTTTGTATATACTAATTGCTGTAGAAGATCGAAAAGGGCGCGTGACATTGTAGTGTCCAATATTGCAAAATTACTGCAGAAATAATTATATAATAGACAAAAAATACAACTATATTATATACAAAGCAGATTTAAATTTTTTATCTAAATTTAGTATCTTCTGTATGCCCCATTTGTTTGTAAATGGACATATCACGCAAATAGTAATTAATTTAGTGTTTAGTTTTAAGATTTGAAATAAAAATAATAAATATATTTAAATACCATTACTTTATTTTATGATTGCGGCATACAAATCACTTTAACCTTATATTATTATAAAAAATATTTAGATAAACGACTTATTAGTTTCTCTGCCGCAGTATGCAGGAACTTAGTAAAAATTAAAAAAAACGTTGCCAGGGCCGGAAGGGACGTCGCAAAAGCATAACCAAAAATCACAGATATAAAATTTTATATAAGGTATGTTTGAATCTTTTAAAAACAATTAACTGAGTAAATAAAAGAAAAAGTAATTTATAAAAAAACTATATAACATGTTCCATTGCAAATATGAACTTATAACTCTAAAGTTCTTCAAAGTATGTATGTATCAATTTCTAATAACAAGAATGACAGTGTAATACTCATTAATCGAAATCGATTGAAACTAAATTAACATTATTCTTTTTCACTCCACTGAAAACAAATTTGAAATATTAACCACATTAGATTACGATTTTATCTTCGAAAAAAATTTACAATATCAGATTAAAAAACACGATAACAGCAATTCATACAAAAGAGAATAATTAAATGACAAATATTGTTTTAAAACTTATGAATAATTAACAAATATTTAAGAAAAAGTAAAAGTAAAGTAAGATTATTCAATTATATTTGCATTTATTTTGAAATAAGATACAGAAACAAACTTTTTACGACTATAACTTATTTGTGTAGGAAAAACTAATGGTAACTTCTAGCTTTCTATCGAGTGTTTATAAAGGCAATATCAGTCTATATAAGTCTCAGGTAATACTTTTATATAATACGTCACTTTCACCAGTAGTTTAGCCTCTATACCCTTGATGATGAAAAGGAGAAAATAAAATTTGTCTTTTAAATTTTAACTATCAACTTATAACCTCATTATACATACACAATTTATATGATCATAAAAGCTTGTCGTGCGATTTACTTTTTAAATAAACTAGTCCCAATTTAATTATATAAAATCTGCTAAGTTTAAAATTTAAAAGTTTCAATTTAATCAAATACAAGCTTTTATGCTCATATAAATTGTGTATAATGAGGTTATGAGTTGATAGGTAAAATTTAAAAGTAGCAATATAAAAGAGCTCGAATAAAAGATCATTTTACTCTAGAAGAAGTATATAAGAGATAATAAAAATATACTATTTAATATATGAAGAGTAGTATAAACAATACATATTATATTATATAATGTCGATTGAAGTTCAAAATAACAAAGTTTTACTAATTTAACAAACATTAAGCATAATTTAAAGAATTCGCCAAAGCAAAATGATGATACATCATCACAATGTATCGGCGATCCACGCCTAAATAAAAAAAAACTACATAATAAAAGGTAACAAATACATAATAATATAAAGAGTTATAAGAATAAAATGGTTAAGAAATGCACTTTTAAGGTTCCGCACTATATCCCGTTGACATGCAAGCATGAAATCGGTGCGCGAGTCCGACTCACACTGGACCGGTTATTTCTGAACATGCAAGTCCTTCACTGGGTTTCAGGCGCGTCAGGGATGCCGTGCGTCTCGTATCTGACGATGCGGCCCTCGCTAACGTACACCACACACTCTAATCAAGAATCCGGTTCGTCCGTCAGGCTTTCTACAGGCTCGTCGCATTTACTAATATCCACTGTGAAATCTAAGAACTTGTCGAGTTCACGAATGTTATGTTTAATTCTTCTCAGTTTTAGGAAGTTCTGGGCCTGGTCCAGGGGCAAGTGAAAACAGTCTTGGCGACTTACGTTGAGTGATGAGCTTTCAAGGTCGCTATGTGTTGCTCTCGTGTAGACTAGCTTCTTGTTGTTATGTTCTCCCGTCACCGTCACCTGTTAAGGAAATGTTATTTAATCTTTGTTCACCACTCAACAAGAAATGTCTCGAAAATTTGATTTTGAAAACTTTCACACCTGACGCAGAACCGTAGTGGTCCAGCTAAACTATAAGTAACTAAATATGTCCAAAACAAAAATTGTTAAGTGAAGAGCATTTTGTATGGATATATAAAAATTAAAGATCTGGAACATCGGATGAACAAAAATTATAGCCCAGCTAAACTATAAGAAATAGTGAAATACCGCCTTGCCAAAAGTGTAAAGCCACCAAATTAAATCAGCTTCACGCTGCATTCCGCACTCAGCATAGTAGGCAGAGGGGACCCAGTGTAAAGACACTCCGGTCCCCACTTTCTGTCCGAATTCTGGAGGCATTGGGTGTTGAGTGGCAGAACTCAACGCCGCACTTTGCCTCGACACCAGAGCGAAGACATTACACGTATACATACAAACGTAAATAAATATTTCACTTCCTCGAGTGGGGATCGAACCCACAGCCGTCGCGTTACAGTCACACCCTTGTGCCGACCTAAACTAAAGATCTTGAAAATATCATGAAGAACATAATGGTGGTACTACCTTAGCTAAGATATAAAAATTAAAAAAATGAAATTATAAGGATTTAGTATTAATAATAAGAATTCATAAAATGCCTTAGTGGAAGGGATTTTCAGTATAGAGGACAATTATCTATCTCTGTCTATTTGTCCGGAAAAATCTCTGGAAAAGCTGAACCGTTCTATGTAGGGTTTTACTGTCCGATAGAGGTGTAGTCACATATAGGTCACTTTAAGATAGAGATTTGGGGGAATTTTTCGATAAATTATTATCAAGGTTAGTATAATGAATTCTTGATCTCACTTTAAAAACAAATTTGACTATCCTATTAATATTATAAAATTTTTGTGATATTTGTTTCATTTTTATGCAAAACTACTGAACGGATTTAGATGAAACTTTACAGTAATATATCTTATACATCAGAATAAAGAAGAAAGACTAAAATTAATTTAAAGATTTTGTAAAATTTGACTATAATATAAAGTATAAGTTAAAGCGGGCGAAGTCGCGTTTGGGTAGCTAGTTAAATATAATTACAGAAATGTAGCTGATAAACTTCAGCCAACTCAAAACAAACATGCAAAATGAAAAAATGGTACATCAATAAACTAAATTTTGTAACAATTTGAAAAAAAAACTTACCTTATACACACATGTGTTGTGGTGGCGCGTCTTCAGGGTTTGCCAAATTACTGTACACACTATAACATACAGTAACTTTACTGTCATTGATTACACGAACTCACCTCGTAAACAAAACGACTAGCGTTACATTTAGGTCCAATGTACGCTACGTACACGACCACGCCCCACGCGCGTAAGTCGACGTCGATATGCAAGTGGAACATGTCGCGGGCGACCATCACGAACCAATTGTCGGAGTGCGTTGTGTTTACTCGTACGGAGAATTTGTGTTTGCGACCCAGTTTCAGCATTGGTAGGTGTTCCGCCTGAAAGTGTTATAATTGATCTGTTTTATTGGGGAAAAGGGGTAAAAGTTAGCGGTTGCCGTTATAAGACGTTCACAAGGTAGAATCAGCCGTGAATTCTCGTCGTGATTACTTAAGTAAAATATGAAACCGTTATAAATATAACAAAACCGTTATCGAGTTTTATGTTAAAAAACTCAAAGTTCGGTAAATGTACAACAGAGGTTGACAATGAAATTCGAAAAAAATATATGTTAATATTGATTGTCATAATAAGAATTTAAATTAATATTAAGTGATAATTGAAAACAGTGACAGCAGCAGCTGCAGGACGATAGGCAGCGGCATAGGCGCGCAGCGCAGCTGGCCTCGTGCGCGGCGCACAGCCGCACCCGCACGTGGCGCCCGCACTCGTGGCAATGCGGGTCGCGCGGCAGCTATAGTACGGTAGGCAGAGGAGCTCACCCGTGCGTGCGCGGCGAGGCCGAGCAGCGGTAGAGGCGCGCGCGCGGCGCATGGCGATGCGACGCAGCGGTAGCGGCGCGCGGCGCAGCTGGCTTCATGCGCGGCGCGTCGCCGCATCCGCACGTGGCGCCCACACTCGTGGCGGCACGGGTAGCGCAGCAGCTCCGCCACCTGCACGCGTCGCGCAACATACACATTTGAACGTCGCGCCGCTATTACGACACCCATCCTTTCTCTTTTATTCATTCCTTTGATTTTTTCTTTTATTTCATATTTCTGTATTTAAGCTTAAAACCTTCTTCAAGCAATAAAACCTCTCTTCAATCATTCCTGGATTAACTTCATTTTGTCAATCCAGACAAAGAAAATAAGAAAGTATGATTAGAATATTATATAATTTCGGTAAATGTACACATTAATTTATTAATAAAATACCTTGAAATACTTTGTTTTTTACATTTTTATGTTAAGGAAAAAACCCCACATATAGATATGTGGGGTATTTTCCTGGCCTCGCGTCCGGCCCTGCGAACACAATACTCACAGCTTCCATGGCGCGGTTGCGCACGGAGGAGAAGGCGGTGCGGCACACGGGGCAGGCGGCGAGGCGCGCGCGGCACCGCCCGCACACGAGATGGCCGCGCCGGCACTGTGACATGGGCGGCTCCATGCACTCCAAGCACACCGGGCACTCCAGCAGGCTCAGGAGACACTGACCACGAGCACACAATATTACTTATACCTCATTATCTTATTACACAGGGTCTAAGCCTAATCAAGACCGCATTGGCTGCTTGGTTAACAGATGGGTTAACCATTGCACCATGATAACCTCAAAATTGTTAAATTGTTTCATTTTAATAATTCCTTATTTATACTTAATTGATATAAAATAGGCTATATTAACTTAAATTTGGCTATATTAACTAAAATTATAGTCTTTTTAACTGCACGTTGATACCGTTTTATACGATCAGGAGAGAACCTAGTTTTAGGACACTGTATTCTCCACATTTCACAGAAATAGGAAAGATTGGATTGGATTTGTCCATTTGTCGAGTGGTCAGTCGAGAACTTAAAATAATTCATTGGTAGAGGAATACAACCTACAACCACAGCGGTAAAATAAGACCCTGTTCCATAGCTATGCAATGGCTTTCTAATAAAAATTACAATCAATATAAATATTTCCAAAATATTAATTAATGTTTTCTTTAATATCCCAAATTATATTAACAAAAACAAAAATAACAAAATAGACTTAACTATAAATATTTAATAGCTCACCTGGTTAAAGTCTTTAACCGTCTGATGCTCAACATTCTCACGAGCTGTAAAATACATATCAGTAAATTAAAGCACAAGAGATCACCTACTTAAATAGATTAACGAAATCTATACTTATAATAAAATCCTAGCTTATAGGTGACTTTACATGGAAGATGTATCAGAAAAAATATTATTGGAGGCATTTATCAATATAATAAATAGAACTCAAAACAATGATTTTTAAAAATTTTGTCTGTCTGTGCGCTTGTTTACTCTAACCTCAGAAACAGCTTAAATGCAGTTGCACTATTGGATTCTAACAAGCTTCCGTTCACATTTAGTGTTTATTTTTTTACAATCGGTTCATAAATAAAAAAAACATTTCAATTTAAAGTATATTGTTCGACAAAATTACTACTTGCTAAAAGAGTTATGTTATATTGAATTGTTTAAATCGATAGTTTTCAATGTTTTCTTGTTTGATATTGTTTATAAAATTGTTATTTGTATGATGGTAGAAAAAACCTGAGATTGTACGGTGATAAAACCGACATGAGGTGTACTTTAGACATTTCATATTGTTATTCATATAACATTCAAATATTCCGTATTTTCTAGATTTTTTTATTGTTTTTTTTTATAAATTACTTTATAAATGATCATGTATCAAGGTAAATAAAATGTACTTTTCTTAGAAAATCGAAAAATATTTTTATATAAGTTTCCGGGAAAAATATCTATAGTGAGGCAGTTCGTTAATGAATAAATAAAGATTGAACACAATATGCACAAATTATTATATATTTATAATTACTTACTTTCTCGTCTTCTTTTAACTGTTTGTGATGATTGTGGTGGAAGACTTTGGGTTGATGGCTCCTGAAAACATAAACATAATAAAATATTAACTAACAAATTCATACTTATTAATAATCAAAATATGTATCTAAATTATATTCAAGGTAAAGTTTTATATGATTAATTTGAAAGTCTATTTATTTATGTTTTATACCTGGTTCTGGTAATTGAATGACATTAATTTTAATTTTATTTTACTTTTAGTAATTGACTTCCCGAGTGAACAATCAGCAAAAGTTCAAAAAAACTTCAGGACGAACAAGACTCGTCGATCCCTCATCCGTATGGTAAATATGTGATGAACCCTAACAATGAAGCTTTATAATTTATTTGCTATTACTCAATTACCTCATGTTCGTCTTCATTTTCAGGCAGTACATCTACATCATTTTCATTATCGTCGTCGTCGTCCTCACGGTTTTCCTCGCCACCGTCGACTTCCACCACATCTTCCTCTAACTGCACACTTTCTGATATATTCACTGTTAAATATGTATTTATTACTTGTTAAATACCACAACCGACACTACAAAAAACGTGTGTGACGCACACATACGTATGCGACGTTGCCGGTTTGACAGGTAAGTGTGTGCGTGCTTATGTTATACTTTACAAATGGCGTTTTATTTTAAAACGATATTTTTATTATTTATTTTGTTTGAAAAAATAACTTTTCCATTTATTTATTTATTTATTTATTTACACTTTATTGTGCACAATTATACATTAAGAAGAAAAAGAAGAATATAAAAACGACAAAAACATAACAATTGACACACAAAAGGCGGCCTTATCGCTAATCAGCGATTTCTACCAGACAACCTTTGGGTTAGGAAATCTGTGATAAAATAGAGCGGGTGGTGTAAATAAACTTACATGTCATATTAAATTCTAATACATAAACATAATACATATATATTTGAAAAAATACATACCATTATAATATACTAATATATATAATAATACTATTTATAACAATGAGTTGTACATATTGATGTCATTTCAAGGTGAATCATCCTTCAAATAATAATATTTAACTAATTTTTTAAATATATTTAAAGATTTTGAATGTTTAATACTAAGCGGTAGATCATTCCACAACTTAGTTGCTTTCACAGCAAAGGAAGATTTTCCATTTATAGGAATTATTTTTTTCTGAATTATATTAAGCTTTTATAGAGTAGTTAAAACTGTTGTTTCATTTAAAGTGGTGCTGACAATTCCACCCTGTATACAAAGAGTTTTTGTCATCACCACTTTCAATGAACAGAAGAAGAAGAAGAAGAATGCAGATGACACTGTAATTATCTTCACTGGCAATACTTGGTTCAATGTCAGGAAAAGTGCTGAGGAAGGTATGGCTCGTATAACCAAATGGTTATACAGTAGTCTACTGACACTTAACACAGATAAAACCAAATATATTTCGTTCTCAATAAAAAATCAAACACAGCCTGATAAAGATTTTTATATAAAAATACACACATGTGGAGACGCGCAAACCAGTCAATGTAACTGTCCCACTATAGAAAAAGTCAAAAACATAAAATATTTGGGTGTTATTGTGGACCAAAGCCTATCATGGTATCACCATCTAGAAGAAGTCTCGAGTAGGATTAGAAAATTAATTTTTATATTTCGTACCCTTCGACATGTTGCTCCGAAAGCTGATATAAATGGTAAATTAACCACAAGAAATATTCTGTCGGAAATATATATCGCCCTAGCCCAATCCGTAGTTATTTATTGTATCCCCGTTTGGGGAGGAGCTCTAAAAACAAGGTTTCTTACCCTGGAACGTGCACAAAGAGCTCTTGTCAAGGTTATGTATTTTAAAAATGTAAGGTTTCCGACGGACCAATTGTATCAAGAAAGTGGCTTATTGACTGTTAGGAAACTATACTTTTTGCACGTAATTTTAAAGAAACACAAATCCCTACCCTATGACCCACAATTAAAAAATAAAAGAAGGAAAGATATAATAACAGCACGTACCTTCGCAACAAAAACTTACTTCGCTAGCATTCAATATGAGTCACGTTCAAGTTTTCTGTATAATAAAGTAAATAAAATAATAAATATATACCACATGCGATATTATGAGTGTAAAAAGAAACTTAAGGGATGGCTGACACCACTTACGTACGAGGAAACTGAAGCACTTATTGAGCATGCCAGGTAGCATTACACTAAATATATTTATATACATACATACACCTACAATTATAAAATAATCAACAGCTACAAATACACAACATAATTTGGAATAGTTAAACAAAATAAAACGAAATAGGAAAAAATATAAACAAATAGGAATTGTTATAATAAGTAAATATATATTGTAAAATAATATACTTTAACTTAAGGTTTCTATCATTGTTATGGTTTTTTAAATGTTAATGGAAGGGCGGAGTCTCCTCGTACAGGCAATAACATGCTTAAAAGGAGGCTCCAATCACTAGTGGATTTTGTAAGAAACTTGCTTAATAAAGTATTTATTATTTATTAATAAAACCACAGTTTTCCCTACTATAAAAGCCTAATACAATTAAAACAAAAGAGATTTTGCCAAAAATTAAAAAGTGTTTTTTTTTCAATCAAAATAATTAATTACATTTTCGTTGTAACATAAAACTCCATCTGTTAAGAACGACGCACGCAGACATAAACCTTCCTTTCATTCCGAAATCGAGTCGTAGGTATTGACAGCAAAGTTCAAAGTTGTTTAACCTTTAGTAGAATTTTTGTAGTAAATGCTTACGTTATTGGTATCTATTGGTAACCGCGCCCCACGTTATACAGCATGGATAAACATTGTGAAATTTTAAAAAATCCGACGTCTGTTGACGTATTTTAATTTTTTTTTTAGATATGCGTTTGAAATATTATTCCCTTTATGTTGCTCCCGTAAAAGGAGCACAGACTTCAAGGAGTCAGCTTCCACCTGTATATTGTACCATCATAACGACAGGTAAAACGTAGCTCTATTGGGAATTGTACTTAAAATATAAGAACATGAATGAGTAAGTGATTTCAATATAATATTTATAAAATATCTTTTTTATGACATCCTATAAAATGTGTAATTTATGATAACTTTATTCTGCATTAAAAAATTACTCACAGATTTTGCTATTACAAATCGATATTCGATATGTCAATCTCGCTAATGCTACGGCCAGACTTGATGGCGAAGATTCGTGTTCGCGTTGTCACGATATAAGTTCGTGTTCGATTTAAGACGAAGTGCTTGGCCACATGAATAAAAAACTTCACTACGTCGCTCGGAGTCTCGCAGTCCAGTAAAGCGCGCGACGTGTAGCTAACCGCACAAACTTTGTCACGACAAAACCCTTTTGAAATACGACGTTTTCGATTCTATTGTGAAATCGAAAGGCATTCGTATTCACGAAGATGATTCACGATAGGACGAAAACTTAGGCCAGACGTGTCGCGACAACGCAAATCTTCGCGTTATCGCGATAGTGTGGCCCAACCATAACAAATTCAACAAATATTTGGCCGTAATGACGGCATAGTGGCGTTGGTGGCAAGCTCCATTCCAATCGAAATAGTGACTTATTTTCTCGCTCTAGCTCAAGCGTGGCGTTAAAAAATTTACTTATCAGATGAATGATTATAAAAAGTAGAATAACATACTGTCCATACTTTCCGGTCCCTGAGTGTTAGTATCATCATTGTTTTCTTCAATATTTTCATTATTATTTCCATTATTTTCTTCAATGACGAATGTTGAACGCACGGGTGGATCTGAATCTAGAAAGAAATACAATAAAAAAGGTGAAATTTAATTTAAAGTATTTCACATATGGGGCACACTTCTAACATATGTCAACATCACATCCCTTATTGTATCTTATAAAATTACAAAAATATAATGTTAAGAAAGAAATTTTAAAAAGTGCCACATTTTCATAACAAAGGAGTAATTCATATAAAAAAAGATAATTTTAAATTCCAACATTTATTACTAATATGGATGGAAGCTATTAAATAATTGCTATAATTTATTCAGCTTAATTAAATAATTAAGCTGCATAAATTATACTAAATCAAACAAACCATCATCAGAGTTTTGTTCTTGTTCAGTATTTTGTGCTTGTTCGTGATTATTGCGGGCAGATGAGAAGCTTTCCTCGTCCATTACAGGAGGTATAACTGAGTTAAACAAATGAGTTAAATATAATATATTTAATAATAATATAAAAATTATATATATTTTTAATAATAATATAAAAAAATATCTTCCGTAACTATCTGAGTGACTGATAGACAACCAACTAACACTAAAAACTTTAAATTTAGTATGTAGAGAAAATTGATGGTTCGGGAAAAGGAATAATAATATCGTTGTTTCATCTGGTACAGGGCAGACTTCTACTTCTAGAACGTATCAAATTTTATCACACCTGACGGCCAATATCAAGTATGAATGCCAATGCCATGCCGTTTTGTCTACGAACGCGCCCTCAGCCCTTTAGCGTGCTGTTATACAAGCTTTGGATGACTTGACGAACACTTACATAGTAGTGGTTATGAATGATGTTCTCATTAGGGAACTCGAACGGCATTCGAACGACTAAGACAGGTTCTTAAAAAATCTTCCTTTTTGAAATAAAAAGTTGAATATCTCGAATTCGCAAAGTTAGCAACAAAAATTAATACAATAAATAAACATTCTATAACTTATGTATATAGTATAATCAATTATTTTCATTTCTCCGTTGACTCAAAGACAAAGCACGGCGTGGCGTTAGGTTTTGCCCAGAACACAGCCTAAACAATCTTATAAGAAAAAATGATTTAATGCTATTGGCAATAATAACTTCTGAAGCCAGTCGTGGCGCATGGACGGGCGACTATAATAGGGACAGATTGTGGGTTCGATTCCAACTCGACGAAATGAAATATTTAATATTTGCATTTCTTCGCTCTGGTAACGAGGTGAAGCGCGGCGTTAAGTTGCGCCACTCAACACGCAATGCCTTCAGAACTCGGCGGAAAATGAGAAACAGAAGTGTCCTAATGGGAACGGCGTGTTAAATACTACATTCCCAGGTTACATCTACCTACGCTGCCGAGTGTGGAATACAGCGAGAATAAAAAAAGAATAAAAATACGTACTACTGATTCTATCAGAAGGCAGTGGAGCTCGATGGGAAGGCCGTCTTCTGATACGAATGGTTCCTAACGCTGCTGTCACATTCGTTTGCATTGATGGATTAAACACTACATCACGAGATGCTCCTCCTAATAATAACAAAGTTGTAGGCTTAAAACGAATACTAATTTCGGCTATTTACTGAATATCGAATATGGGGCAAACAAAAAAAAGAATTCAAAATTTGTAAGAAGGTGATTGTTTTAGATTTCTTTGTATTTTTGATTTATGATTATTGTCATACAAGTGTTTAAAGAACTACTTAAAGACATTATTATTTGAAACAAGTTAAACATATTTGGATACAGCCTACATTTGGTAAATGGATAACTTTACGCTTCACGCATGCAATGCATAAATTTTGAGTTCAACAATAATATTATTGTATATTTCTAATTCGTTATTTCATAATAATCCTTCTTAATATTATAAATTCGAAAGTAACTCTATCTGTCTGTAACGTGATCACGGCCAATCTGTCGAGCCGATTGTGATAACATTTCATATAAAGATGCTTGCTGTATATGGGATCAACATAGATACTCCAAAATTTTCGATGTTTTAAGAAAAGGTCACCGAAAATGGAAATCCTGAACACTTACACTGAGCGCTGGCTCAACCTTATGACACACATCAAAACAATGTTCTACAAAAATATTTTCCTTTAAGAAACCTATAAGATGCCTGCGATGGTATATGTATATTTTTGAAGATTGAGCCAGAGTAACCATATTAATATATTTAATTACAATTAAAATTTTGTTAATGTATTTTCTATAATTTAATCCCTATTAAAATAAATATAATATACATATCCACCTTCGGCATTTCGTCTTTAATTTGAAAAAGTACTTTACTATACCTACATCATTATAATAAACACTGTAGGAGATATCACTGATTCAAAATTACCTTGCCTACTTTTAGACAAGACTACTTTTAGAGATTTATTAAATTTATTTTGTCTTGTTTTATTGTGGTGTGTTGTATTTCGTGTTACGTTACTTTTAATTTTGATATTTTTTATTATTTTAGGTACATAATATTATTGAAACAGCTGTGTTTATCTAGATTTTTTCAGTAATTACTATTTATACTATTATTTTATTAAAATACTAGCGACCTGCTCGCGGCTTCGCCCGCCTTAACTACTCAATTATTCATATAATGTATGCTTGCAAAGCACTTAAGATAATGTGAAAATTAATTAAAATCAAACCCTAATGCAACCCGCATTTTCGTAATTCCAATAAGGATTTTCCAATTGTTTTAAAATAAACACAAATAAATAACACAATCTAAATCTTCTTCGCTATAGAGGCAGGCGGGTTTTTTTTTTGAGCTTGTGGTTAATGAGGTTAAAACAGCGACACCGGTTGGGTAGGCACTACGTGGCTGCCTGTGAGGAAAATTAAATAGAATGCATCGGCCGGGAATCGAACCCGGGCCGCCCGCGTGGCAGGCGAGCATTCTACCACTGAGCCACCGATGACTGCTCATGGCGCGCTTGTATAAGCAAAACGTCGCGGGGCGCGTTTCGCAGCAAGGATATTTTGATATTGTAACAACTTCTAAAGTACTTATTAAAATGAAAAACAGTAAAAGACAGCTTTGGTCTACATTAAATGGCCAATGTAACTAATATACTTATTTATATGCTGAGAGTAAGGGATAAGTAAAACTTGAGTAATATACAGCTGATGTGTAAACGACGTGATGTGTTAATAAATAAATGCGCTTTTCTCTAAAACTATTCGCAATTTCAAAATTGTGTAAAAAGCAAATTTTATCTTCGTTTAACGTAGAAATTTAATAAAGTATTTTAAAGGATAAGGATTAATACCATTATGGAAAAATATCGCTCACAATAAAAAATATATTGAAATTATTATTTTTAGACAGAAATATGATCACTACACGTTATTCTTAAAAGATACGAATATGCTCTCGCGGACTTTTTTGTAGATCTTATTAAGAGGAACAATACTCCAGTACATTATTTTCATGTAGTACTTACCATTAAAGCAGCGCATGCGCGAAAGTGTCTCAACGGGTAGGACTTTATACACATTTATCGTTTTTATGGTAATTTACATAAGAATGTACAAATAATAAACTATATATAAACCTTCCCTGAGAAATACTCGACCTAATGGTGAAAACCGCATCAAAATCCGTTGGGTGGTTTAGAAGAAGAAGAGTTAGAAAGTTCAGACAGACACGAAAAGCGACTTTGTTTTATAAGATATAGGATTAATAATTTCCTTTAGTTACGTTTATTTATTATTTCTTGTTTATTTTAAATAGGTATTTTTTTAATACTAAGAATTTTATTTCCCTTATATCTACTTTCATTCATCATTATTTCCTTACTATTCCTATTGAAAATTGAAAAAAGTTTTATAAATTTATTAAATAAATATTTGTATAGCAAGTCATTCATTTATTGTAAGTCTATAAATTTGTTTAAAAATATGCTTTAAACTAAATCATCTTTGTACTGATAATTTTGCTAAGGATATTTAGGTATGAAAATATTGTGTCATCGTTAGCTCCAAAAACGTGCGTAAATTTTCGAGCAAATCAGACGACAAGCAGTGAGGCAAATTATTGTTGTAAGATTTTCTTACATTAATAAATAGATGCATATAGAATATTTAGGTCCGAGGCCATCGTAGCACAGTGGGACAGCATCTGACTTTTAACGTGATATTTGCTGTTTTGATCCAACTTAATTAAATTTTAATTATTTTCATTTGATTGCGGTAGTGAATGTTGCGGCTTTGATTCTACCACTTAACATACAATTTCTTGTAAATTAGACGGAAACCAACGAACCAAGTGTCTTGTCTCGCCTTTCCCTCTGACTACCCTACTGGGTGAGAAAAAGCGTAAAGCTAATAAAAAATAACTACATAAAAAAACATACCGCGCTGTACAAATTGAAAATTACGCCTCAGTCTGTTGATAGCTTGCATTAGTCTTAAATCACGAGCTATTGGCTGATCTCGATATCTATGAGAAAGAACTTTATTATAAAGTGGTAACACAGAACATTAATATGCTATTTAAGCACAATAAGCCCAACGTCTGGTTATAAATGGGACGGACGTGGGTTCGATTCCCAACTTTAGGGAATGACTAGTATTCATAGTGTGTCGTCGAATTCCGTCACTCTACACAAAATCACTCGGAAAGTGGGAATCTGTTTATCCTGCTATTTAAGAGATAGAGCTTTATTCTGAAAAAATAAATAACATAAATAACGTATTGTTAGAAATCGGAAGCGGTAAACGTTTTTTTTTAAAACACTATAATATATATCAGCAATAACACATATCAGCTATATGATTCTAATGTATTCAAATAGAGGTTCTACGTAATTGCAATAAGTGATATACTCAATAACAATACTTCACACAAGATACCTTCCAATCAGGGCCATCGCCTACAAGCAACTACCCTGATTGACACAGTTCCACTGATTTTAGAGCCTTTTTCAAATACATTTACCCTTTTACACCAGTACGCTAACAATGTATTATTTATATATAAGGTACATAGATATTTACCGTGAAGCACCCGAATCGTTATTTTGATTGCTTTCAGACCAGTATGTTCGTTCCATTTCTGGTTGATTTCTTTGTGTAGGAGATAAATTAGATGTATTTCCTGCTGTAATTATTAAAAAGTATAAAATAATAGAAGACTAGTCGTGGCGCAGAGGAACTAGAGTGTGACTGTAAGCACGACAGATTGTGGGTTCGATTTCCATTCGAGGAAATTAAATAATTTGTATTGTCATTTATTCGCTCTGGCGTCGAAGCAAAGCGCAGCCGTAAATTTCTCCATTCAACACGCAATGCCTCCAGAATTTGAGGGGGGGAAAATGGGGACCAAAGTATCTGAACACTAGGTTCCCTCTGCCTACCCTGCTACGTATGTGATACAGTGTGATGCTTTAAAAAATCAAAAAATATAAATTTATTACAATTATGAATGTTGATTAACAGATAAGATATAAAAAAATGCCAAAAACTATTGATATTGCGTTAAAAAATATACGATCGGTATCGGACAAAATGTACGATATGGCCTACAATAATAAACATAGCCTATATTACTCGAAGATAACTTGGCATACTAATGAGAAAGAATATCTGAAATCAGTCTAGGAGTTTTTGATTTTATTCGATAAAAATAGTCAAAAATATAAACTTTTGTTCTTTATCCAGTATATGTGTTATAGAATATAAACAAATAAAAAAATTACCACTGGGTTGTGCAGTGTCACTTTCAAGATTTCGTTGTCTGCCAGGCACCGCTTCCTCATTAGTCGTCGGATTGTCTTCGATAGCTAAAAATAATATTATTAATTAATTCATTGAAATAAAAAAAATTACTTAACTTATATGCACATTTGTATTTAACAAGGATCTTTTATTATATATAAATGAATGGCGCAGTTCAACACTTACAAATCTAAGTAAGGATACACTTTTATAATTGAATGTTTATAATTTTACTTTAATAATTTTTAAATGAAAAGACTTACACGCTGGCCAAAATATATCTTCTAAATTTGGCGTCCGTCTCGTAAATGCCTGCATATTGGGATTGCCAGATCTGTAATTAATAAAAACTAAATTACATGCTGCACTATGTATAAACATGTTTCATTGTAAAGAATTACATATAAAAATATTACTATACAGTAATGTGAGAAAACAACTTGTGCACATTCGAAGATGGTTTTGGCATATCGTTGGCTAAAGAGAATGAACTTGCTAAAGCAGTTTTTTGTACTCGTATATTTTTACACCACTGGAAATTGTAAAAAAAGTATAAAACAACCATTATATTTATTTATTTCGTATAAGAGATTGTAAAAATCTTCCGATAATATATGTACGTATATTCATAGTTTTTTAATAGACATTTCTTTCCTCTCCTGAGAATTTGTTTAATAAGCTGTTTACGCAGCTGCTGCACGCGTGGGAATGTATTCATACCCACAACCGTCGTGGGTGAGGGAATTAGTAAAAAAAATATATATATTTACCGTGAAGGAGGAGCTGGTACATTTATTATACTTGGCGTATTCAGCCGAGACCAGTACAAATCCCGTTCCAACCGTGTTGGATTTCTTCTCGTTGGTGAAATGGCAGATGAAGATGTGCCTGCACCTACATTATAAAAATATTATAAAGAAACAGCTGTACCATATTTTATCTGATTAAGAAGAGATCAGTTTAAGATATTTTTATATGTCCTTGAAAGAAAGCTGTTTATTTATTTAGGTTTATCACTATGGACTTAAATATATATAGATATTTTTCTTCTGCTATTTTTTTCTTGTTCTATTTTGTTACTTTTGCTAGAATGATTTTAAATAAAAAATATTCCATAATTTATGTAGTACTGATGAAGTAATGAAACACAAAAATATTTTTTTTGCATTGTTGCTGTTATGTTAACTTAAGTGGGTTATTATTGTCTATCATATTAGTTGATGATGAATTAGAATAAAATTATTAATTATAAGATTACTATCTAAAACATTATTGGTACCCAGTGAAATTATAAATCAGCTTTAATGTATTCCGCAAGCCACTCTGTTCTCCACTTCCTGCCGAATTCTGGAGGCATTGCGTGTTGAGTGGCACAACTCAACCCGCGCTTTGCCTCGACAACAGAGTGAAGAAATGGAAATATAAACGTAAATAAATATTTCACTTCCTCGAGTGGGGATCCTTGTGCCGCTGCGCCACGACGGCCTCACCTTGTGAAACCCCAGTGAAACTTCCATTAAATATAGTTCTATCCTACTTATGGACTTACCGCTGGATCCAGATACAAGAGTAGCACTTTCAAGATATCTTCTGCTTGCAGGTGACTGCTCTTGATTAGTCCGTGGATTATCTTCATCATCTAAAATTGTAATTGTTTACAAGTTGCAACATTATCTACATTTAAATGTACATTGTCTGTTATACACTTTTTTTATTACTAGCGGCCCGCATGCAGCTTTGCACGCTTGAATTACAAGAATTGACTGACAATAATTATAATGACTTCTAATATGTGTTTTTACGACATTATCGTAATTTCTATAAGGAATGTTGATACTTGATTTTTATAAAAAAAATATAATAATTAGATATTAGAGCATTGATACGTAAAGCTACCTAGACCTAATAAATATGTCAGAGAGTATGAACTATGAATATGGAACATCAAGTTGCTTGACTTGGGTGTATTGAGAGGATGATAACACTGTCATTTGGCATAGTCAATTGTCAGTTTTTAGGGAAGTGGGGTGAATGACGCTTGGTTCTTAAATAATGGCTACGAGCGATGCGAACTTTTCAGTCCGCTCGACGGCCGCAAGCCAAGGTTCGATTCCCGCAGGGGGCGCCCTTACAGTCTTCAACTTCCTCACAGGCAGCCACATAGTGCTTGCTTTTCATCAGGGACAGAGTACCCTCTTCCCTAAACAACCGGTGTCGCTGTAAAAGCCAATAGGGCTAACAGCAACCACAAGGTCGAAAAAAGAAAGCGATGCAGACTTCACTTCTACTCAATTCAATAAGTTATTCATGTAAACGTTACAAATTACTCTATTCACAATATTAAATGAACTGTCCGAGATCTCCTAAAATAACTCACTGCTGACTGATAGCCATACAAAGTCTTAAGAATTTTTTATCTCAAAATGGAGAGTACAATACAAACTAATATTTATAGGTAGTATATTTTTTTTTTCTATTTCTATCCATTTACAATCAGCCAATAAGCTATAATTAAATTTTATATATATCTGGATTGACTTTTGGAGATAAACCCATCCTATGATGCGTCATCTCATTTTAATAGCGTCAATAGTTTTGTAAATTAAGATCTTATTTTCTAATTTGAGTGAAGACTGTCTCCCTATTAGCCAGTACATATCCCCAAGTTTCCGATTTGCCTGTTCTCTTTTTGCCTTGATATGGTCTTTCCATGTGATCCTCCTGTCCAGATGCCTTCCCAGGTACTTGACTGTTTTTTGTTGAGGTAAAATCATGTCATTTAGTTTCACTGGTGGGCAGTCTCCTCTTTTAAGTGTGAATGTCACATGTATAGACTTAGCAGCACTTGCTTTTATTCTCCACTTTTTGAACCAAGTTGCGACTTTATCTAGGTGTTCTTGTAGTTTTGCAGACGCTATGTTTGGATCTTTGTGACTTGAGAGTAGTGCCGTATCATCAGCGTAAGTAGCAGTTAAAGTATCATCGGAATAAGGGAGGTCAGCAGTGTAGACTGTATATAATACCGGACCCAGCACTGATCCCTGCGGGACTCCAGCTTCTATGCGGCAGATAGGTGATAAGCTTTCCTCGACCCTGACTTGGAACATACGGCCCTGAAGGTAGGATTTTAGGATCATATACATATTGTTGGGCAGGCATATTTTTAGTTTGCATAATAATCCTTTATGCCACACACGATCGAAAGCCTGTTGTACATCGATGAATGCGGCAGAGCAGTATTCCTTTTTCTCCAAGGTTTGGCGGATAGTGTGAGCAATTCGATGAATCTGCTCTACCGTACCATGGCACGCTCGGAATCCAAACTGGTGATTTGGTATTATTTTATGCTCTTCCAGTATCGGATTTATTCGTTGCAGGAGAAGTTTTTCCAATAATTTTGATATTACAGGAAGGAGACTTATAGGTCTGTATGAAGTGACTTCTGTCGTAGGCTTTCCTGGTTTTGCAACCATGTTTATAGTTGATATTTTCCACAATGATGGGAAATATTGTAACCTTAGCACAGAATTGAATATAATTGTAAGGAGGACTATGCCTTTTTTGGGGAGTTGTTTCAAAATTTCTGCTGTAATCAGGTCAAATCCTGGCCTTCTTAGTTTTTAATCCTAGTATAGATCTTTTCACTTCCACAGCTGTTATTCGCTTTACAGGTAGCGATACTTGTTGTTTATCAGTCGTCAGGATGTCATCAATTTCTCTTTCTGTGTCCATGAGATCAGGTTCATGAGGTGTAAAAGTCTTTTTTAGAAAATTAGCAAATAACTCTGCCTTTTCGAAAGGCTGTCTCGAGCAATCACCATTTGGTTTTCTTAGTGGAGGAATGTGATCTTTAGGTCTTTTCAGTGATTTCGTCATCTTCCAGAGAGAGTAATCATCCGCTTGGTGTGGAGATAAAGTCTGTAGTTTATCCTGGAGAGTTTGATTTTCGTTTTCTACCAGCATCTGTTTTAATTTTTTTTGCTCTCTGTTTAGTTCTCTTTTATACCTGTGATTTCTGCTTGTTTGCCATTTCCGTCTAAGTCTCCTTTTTTTGGCTATCTTTTCTTTGATCTTTACAGAAATGTCTTGCGATTTTTGTTTGCGACTAAGTGATGGAGTGGATAGCCATGCCGCCTTCTGTATTAAGTTCGTGGCATACAGCGTGACGCTTTCGATATCTTCCTCTGTTTTAAGCTGAATGGATAGATTGATATTTACATCAATATATTCTCGGAAGGCGTCCCAATCAGTCTTATTGTTGTACAAAGTATCTAGCGCCTCCTTCCAGATAATGGTAGTGCTGAGACTGCAGATCATCGGTGTATGGTCAGAAGTTCCATCCAGACAAGATTTCATCCTAGTGTAGAGCTCTGACATTCCCTTACAGATAAAGAAGTCAATAAGATCAGGAGTTTTATTGGGATCAGTCGGCCAGTAGGTTGGCTCTCCAGTAGAGAGGACAACGAGGGAAAGTTTATCTATAGCTTTTTTCAACTCTCGGCCTCGTGTTGTAGTAAGTCTGGAGCCCCAATAGATGTTCTTTGCGTTCCAGTCACCTCCAGTGATGAATCTTTTTCCAAGTTTGCAGAAAAAGTCTGTATACATTTGTTCGTCAATCCTATGTCGAGGTGGACAATATACAGCAGCAACAGTAAGCGCTCCCTGCCAGTCATCTATTGCTA
>JAEBDU010013172.1:370917-381853 GCA_016802625.1 Heliconius numata
TAGCAGGTGTATTTCTATCTTTTTTAGGACAATCCGTAGTTTTATGTCCTTCTGCACATTTGACACACCGATAGGGACGCATACAATTGTTTTTCGTATGTCCATATTGTTGGCATCTGGTGCACTGAGGGATGTCGTTAGATTTCCTCGGATCTTCAATCTTGACTCTCGTATGATAAATGAATTCAATATTTTTTATATCTGGGTTGTTAGGGCTGGGTTCAATATTTACAAAAAACATATTCAATGGTATTTTATTCTTTTTTGATATTGCACATACTATTTCTCCTCTAACTCTGTTGCCAGTCTTTTCTATCTCTTTGATTATGTCTGTTTTAGGTGTAGTGTGGTGCAAGTTCTTAACTACGATTCTATAACACTTCTTTTCTTTTTGTGTGAATGTATGGCCTATAAGGCCATTTTTTCGAATGTGGTCCATTAGGTCCTTATAAATTTCAGTTGATAGTGTTACAATTCTTAGTTGATCCCTATTGATGATTTTGTATGAGTAAGTTCCACTGCTTACAGCTTCATTTAGGAGATCAGTTAGATTAGAAAGATCTTCTACACCATAGAGGATGATTGGTGGTGGTTTATGAACCCTTTTAGAAGGAGCCATTTGATTTTGTTCTCTAGAGTCTTCATCAGTTAGATCTATCGGGAGTCCACTAAATCTGTTTGAAGTGCTGGTAATGTGTCTTTTTGTGTTTAATGGGCTGTTAGTTTGTCTTTTTCTTTTAGAGTTTCGCTGAGTTGGTGACCTTTGCCATACAGGATGGCAAGGTATAGCGTTATTGTCAGTAGCAATTGCCTCTGATAGAGGATTTCCTTTGTGATATACTGGGCTTCCTAGTGAAGAAGATCTAGGTCTTTGAGTAAATAGGCTTGGATGGAATGCCTGTTGTACATATTTTTTAGTATTGCTTCCAGTAGCATATACTGATGCAGAGGCCTGGTCGCTCGCTCCTGTGCAATCTTCGGTAACCAATTTCACACTTGCAGGCCTGGATACCTGCAAGCGCCGGGGGCTAGCTGGGTCGCATGACAAAACAACATCTTTTTCATTCATAATTCATAGAAAAGAGGTGGGAAATACTAGCGGCACTTTCCTAAGGTACTGCAGTCACTCTTTTTGAGAGGATTTAATCTCCCAAGGTTTGTGATGAACCAAAGACAGGTTAGTTGACCGCCGCCTGTTGCTCCGAATAGGTAGTATATAAACAAGTCTAAATATTATGTCTAAAATGTAAAGCAAAGAATATATTCTTTCGATATTGTAGAGAAAACATTTTTTTTAATACATTACAAGACATTTTCTCTTAAATTATAAATCATTCAATCAATCAGCTTCACGCTGTATCCCACACACAGCGGGATACAGGTAAAGGGAACTTATTGTTAAGACACTCCATTCCCCACTTTCTGCCGATTTCTGGAGGCATCGCGTGTTGAGTGGTAGAACTCAACGCCGCTCTTGGCCTCGACACCTGAGCGAAGAAATAAAAATATATAAGTGCATAAATATTTTACTTCCTCAAGCGGGGATCCAACCCACAACTGTCGCGTTACAGTTGCTACTGTTGCGCCACGACGGCCTCCAAAATAAATTAAAAGTGATAGATATGTATACATTTGTATACCTACCAGAACTCCAAGGATACTCTGTGATACCAAGAGATTTTTTCAAGCTCTCCTTTCTATTGCTCATTTTTTATGACAATAAAACGAAAATTATAGACGTGTAAAGCATAAAATTACACTTAAATGATTAACAACGCCAATAAATAAACTGAGATTCAATTAAGTCTTTATGTCATGACTTTTATAGAAAGACCGGTGACAGCTGACTTCTGTCACAGAAGACAGAAGTTCTGTGCTGGGTCCAGTGCTGCCAGCCTCACATAAGCAAAAAAAAATTAAATAACTACCCAAAACATTATTAATTTTATTAAAATAATTAATTTTATCAACATTTTAAATTTCGCGGCTATCGACGTTAATGTACTATATTTCAAAGTTATGTACATAAAAAAACAACCCTTATTATAAGATCATTTCATTGTTCGTCTGTTTTGATGTCTGTCAAGACTGTTTATCTCAAGATTGAGTATCGGATATGTTAAACTGAAATTAATATCAAATAACCAGATTCACGATCTCTTAGAGTTCCAAAAGTTATAGTTTTTGCTGCATTTTATTTGAATTTACCACGTGCAAACCCTTTAGGGTACTTCCTGTGGACCTACAATTATGTAATTTGACCAAAAGTGAAAAGAACTTACAATACAAACGAAAGTATGAAAGGAATGCAACTTTAATAAGCAAAGTTCCTGTTGATCCACAATCATAATTATTTTAACGCATTTCAAAAAACAGTAGACATGAGGAAATGAGTAATAAAAGAGAAAACATGGATACTACGGCGAAAACAGGCAATTTACTGCTAAAACAGTAGGGTTGGCAGCACTGGCTGGGCCTGAGTTAGACGTCAATAGACATCTTTTAACATAGATATTTACCTAAAAACGGTAAACATTGATATTTGTATACATGAATGTTTATTTTATACGTACGGAGTTGTTGGGAAGAACATCTAATAATATAACCTAGAATATGTTATTGATCTTTCTAACAACTAGTGGCAACTGGCAACACTGGCAACTTCGTTTCGTTTACTTGATATCAAGGAACATACATTAGGGATGCCCGATGTTAGATAAGATCATGTTGACATCGAAGTCAACATTGATGTTCGATAAAAATCTAAATAAATGAATCAATTTAATCAAAATCGATGGATTTTGTTTTGCACATATTGTCGTCAATAAATAAAAAAACGGACAAGCAAAATAAATATAAAATCAAGCTAGCCCACCGAGGGTTAACTTTCAAGCTCAAGCTTCAAGGGAAAATTCAAGCTCAGCTTAACCAGAGCCCTTTCATCTAGCGCTTGAACTATCGGCTATAATATCAAATCTTGCTCCCCTTTTAAGGTTATTATTTTTTAGGATTATTATCTGAAATTTGGCAGCTAGCATTTAGATTCTTGGTCAACCCAAAGTATCTTATTAATTTCGATTCCCTTTATAATGTTGAAATACGCTTTTTTTTGTGATATAAGCGGGCATATTTCTTTTTTAGGAAATGTAGAAATACTTTTTTTTTTCAGAAAATCATGGGACCGTACATCTGAATCTGAAAATATCGATTATATATCCCTGCTGACATCGATGCTACGATAATTTATGCAACATCGATATTTTATTATTTTATTTTAACATTTAAAATTGATGATCATCGGGCATCCCTAGTCTAGACATTTATTATTATTAATTATCTAACCGGTTTGAATCACAACTTTGAGTTTGAGTCGTGTTTTCATGTTGAGAGAAGTTTAAAAATTGTTAATAGTATTAAATATGACTGATCTACCTTACCAAGTAGAATATGCTAAATCTGGTAGAGCATCATGTAAGGCATGTAAAAACAAAATTGATCAAGGCGAATTACGAGTAGCTATTATGGTACAGGTAAGTTTTCACAATTAATATGTTGCAATTATTATAACAGTATAAGTATAATACACATTATACGTATTAAATGTTCTCTAATCATGATATTTAATTAATATTTCTAATTTATTGGTGCAATTCTAGAACTTCATTGTTATATTAGAAATTATACCTAGAACATTACAACAGGAAATATATTTCAAAATATTCAAATCCAAAATATTCAATGCCAACAGTTTTAAATATGTACTAATATTCCTTTAGTTCCCTAATTTTTATACGTACTGTTAATGTCCTAACATTATATTTAATAATAATCGCATTAGCAAAGAATAAGAGCACAGATTAAATGTCACTCTCTTAGAAAGAAAAATATGACAAGATACCGGTAATTTAATTTGCATTATATTTACATTCTAGCGATATATATATATATATATGTTGTATTTGTAAAATACAAGGCATGAAATACATAAATCCTACATAAACATTAAAACTTTAAATTTATACATAGTTATTAGTTTAAGCCTTAAACTTTAAGGTGATATCTATACTAATATAATAAAGCAGAAGAGTTTGTTTGTTTGTTTGAACGCTAAGATCTCTGGATTTACTGGTCCGATTTACTTTGTTTTTGTTTTGTATGAAAGCTGCATTCTTCAGAAGTGCTATAGGCTATATAACAGTACATTACACATATGTACTAATAAATTAAAATACTTTCTAATTTGACATGGAATTTATTCTGCCATGTTAATAACAACCGTCATTGCTAAGGAACGGTTTGCAAAGTTTTTTTGTTATTTTAAGAAAACATCATCCAAAATGAACTTATATTTTGATATTCATCCTTATAAAAATAAATATAATAGTCACTTTTAGCATTTTATCTAGATTGAAGTTATAGTTTACTGTATAACGTTCTAATAAATAATTAAGGAGATGTCACTGATTCGAAATGACCTAGCCTACTACCTAGCGGGCGGCATGGTATGACCGACGCGAACGGGCAGATCACGTTGACGGTTTTATAAATTTTGCATACATTTTCGAACTATTGTTAATTTTTATGTAATTATTTGCTGTTTATAATTAATTTAAAGTACACTTCTTATTTTATTTGATATTGCTCGCAAAAGTTAACCTATTTAATATAGAAAAATGTTTAGTTATTTCATAGAGTCGATATGCACGAGTATGTACGCACGCACGGAAAACTTTAGGTACTTTTTCTAATATTAAGAATATCTTTTAGTTACTTTTGCTTCTTTTGTTGATTCATTTCAATAATTCAGATATTTTTTCTAATAATATGTCTCTACTTACTATTCGTTTTTGATTACTTAGGCTTATATTTTCTTACTAATTCTATTGAAAACTGAAAATAAAATCATAAATATATTTAATAAATATTCTTATAGTTCAAGCAGGCGTAGCCGCGTCCGGGTCCACTAGTAGATAATATAATTCCAAAATATGGAACTGTTGTTTATAAAATCATGTGAAACCAAATAAAGTGTTTGATGGTTAATGTATTTATTTATACTTAGAATTTTTTATATACAAACAAAATCCAGCTATAATTTAAAAAATTCTCTTGGCTTAAGGCTTGATTAGCAGACATGATATGATAACATTAAAAAGCAAAATAATTATATGTAGCATAGAATAAAAATATGGAATAGAAGGTGGTTAAATCAATGTTGAATAAATTTTGAGTAAATGTGATGTTTATGTTGAATATTGATTCCAAACATGTACATAGTTTCGTGGTTCGAATATATAGATATTTTATGATTAATAACTAAATAAATGTTCTTATATTCTTAGATTGAAATATAGTGAATAGAAGTTAACCTTAGTTATTATTTTATATCCAATCTAAGACCAAAAATATGGAAGCGACTGTATAAAGTCGTTTTATTATTATTGCTTTATTTTCCAATAAAAAGTTAATGAAGAGAATTAATGAATGAAGTTTGTAAGTATGAATGTTGAGACATTAAACATTTCATATAAGCATTTCACTCAATTTTTAATAGCCAGAAGTAAGAAAAAAGATTCATTTGAAAGGTAATAAAAATGGTATGAAAATTGAATTTTTAGTCTGCATTCCATGATGGAAAACAACCTAATTGGCACCATGAAGATTGTTTTTTCAAGAGAAAATGTCCACAAAGTATTGCTGAAATAGCAAATTTTAATAAGTTAAAACATGATGACCAAACTAGAATTAAAAGCAAGTTGGGTAAGTTATTTAAAAATAAATAATTATAAAAGAGGATAATTCGTAAAAAATGATACATTTACTAATGAAATTTTGAAATATAAATCAGTGAGATGGTCATTAGCCTCATGCATGTATCACACATTGTTAAGAAAACTGTCACTTAAAGAAAAAATGTATTTTTTTGTTAGAAATACTGCCTTGTAGAGATAACATCACTATATGAAAAACACAATTGTCCAACATATAATAGTGATGATCTTTTTAACAATGTGCAATATATTAATTCTGTATAGGAAGGAAGTAGGAAGGTAGGCAGAAAGAATTTACTTTATCACACTTCCTCCTCTGCTTTCAGCCTAAATGTTGAGTAGCAAAGCCCCTTGATGCACTAGAGCATGTACAATGATAATTCTTCAATTAATGTTGAATCACTCAATTTGAATAGATATTATATTTAATATTGATTTCAACTATAAATTATGAAACAATATATTTTTTCCAATAACTACATCTGTTTATTATTTATAATTGAACTAAATAGCAAAACAATATGTAATTGTTATTGATACTTTACAGTATAAATATTAAATATAAGATATCATAGTGGTACAGAGCTATGTCTGACCATAAACGCAACTGTTGTGGGTTCCATTCAGATTCTGGGGTATGAATTATTTCCTTGCACAAAAATGTTTCAGGTGGTTCATCTGGCATTGTAATGCCAGCTAAAAAGGGCAAGAAAGGCAAAGGTACAAAAAGAGAAAATTCTGATAAGGCAGCACTTTCAAATTATTCAGTAGAATATTCTAAATCTAGCAGAGCTACATGTAAACACTGCGATATTAAAATTTGTAAGGTAATTTAATATTAAACTAATATTCGTAGGATCTATAATATTATAATTTTTACCGCTTTTACTAAACTACCCATGAAGTCTACCCTTTTCAAAAATAAAATCATCGAAAGCAGTTGATCTGATATTGAATTACTTGTCTATTTGTCGCGCACATAATTTAAATTTAAGATTTATGTGATTATCACAGGATGCACAAGCTTTCAAATAAAAAAAGAATCGTCAAAATCAGTTCACCCAGTCAAAAGTTCTGACGTAATAAATGATAAAGGTAATAAATAAAAAAAATACAGTCGAATTTATGCATAAAATGTTTTTCAAAATGCACACAAAAATATTTGATTCCAAAGCTGCTATGAGACGAAAGGTATATAGTTTCTAGAGTTAGGTTAACCCGATACCAATAACCCTACAATTATGATATTTCGCAAGATTGGAGAACTTACTCAGGAAATTTAATATTTTTATTACAAATAAAATGTGTAATAAAATGTGTAATTGTTTAATTTCATATAAAAGAAATCCATACTCTCGTATTCACTGTCGTATTCTCGTAGTTTGTCAGTTTTTATAAGTTGTGCTTTCCATTGACTTTTTTTATTGAATCAGAAAATTCTTTCACAAATACGGATGCGGGAGGGTGGGCGAGATTTATTTATTGTAAGAAAAACAAAATCCATTGTAATGTTTCAGGGAGAAGTAAGAATATCTAAAGTAGAGTATGATCCTAAGTATGGTGATCATCCCAAGTGGCACCACGTCAATTGTTTTGCTGAAAAGAAAAATGAATACTTATTCTTGGCTGGTGGAGAAGATCTACCGGGATTTAAGAGCCTTAAAAAGGAAGATCAGGCAATAGTCAGAGACACTGTAAAGTATGTAAGACTTATATAAATTTTAATATTACATACTTTAAAGAATCTTTGCCTAAATTTATTAAAGTTAATAATGAGATAAAAAAATATGCCTATGGTGCATTCAGATGCACCATTAGTTCAATCCGCCTCATTTTCTGCCTTATTTTTGAAAGAAATCAGACCGAGGGAATGAAAATAATTCATTCCTCCGAATGGAATTGAACTCACAGACAACAGCAGATTACAATCATTTACGCGACAACGTCTATTTACTATTTGTTTTGTTTATTTTGAATTGACTTTTTGTGACCTTCACATTGTATCCAGCACATAGCAAGGTAGGCAAAAGGAACTTGGAACCGAGTGGGAAGGGAACCTAGTGTTCAGATGGTTCGTTCCCATTTAAATCACTGTTGTTCCCCAATCTCCGCCAAATTCTGTAGGCATTGCGCGTTGAGTGCAATTAAAGCTGCGCTATTAAATATTTTATGACCTCGAGTGGGAATCGAACCCATAACCTGTCGCGTTTACATTCACACGCTTGTTTCCCTGCTCCACGACGGCCTCATGAATTTAAATTATTTATAAATTAACAATATCATATTAGAGCATCAAAATCAGATGAAGTGGAAGTAAAAAAAATGAAGTTAGAACCAAAAGACGAGAAAGAGATTAAAGCTGAGAAGGAGTTGGAAAAGAAAATAGAGAAACAAAATAAAACGTTTCACAAATACAGGAGTGCGCTTACTGAATTGTCTAAACAAGATATAAATGATATTCTTGATAAAAATGCATTGAATGCTGGTACCCGGGATGAGGTAAATGTAAAAAAAAATATTTTCTTTTGTGCTTGGGTAGATAAATGGAGACGAATTGTTGATTAGACACTTCATTTTTCACTATGTGTGTGATGTTATATTTAGTTTTTTCACAGCAGAATTGAAAATAATTGAACATCTTAAATACTTGAGCATTTTGGAAAAAATGATGCTTAATATTAACGCTCTGCTTAGTCTTTTTACCAGAGTAACGAATTGAAAATATTAAGTAATTCAATCCCCCATGAATCGAACCCACAATCGTCGCGTTTACATTCACACACAGCCCTTATTATATTTAATATACTTATTTTTTACAGTCTTTAGATCTTTTAGCTGATATAATGACGTTTGGTGTTCCATTGCCATGTCCAGAATGCAAAGGCCAGCTTGAATTAGATACATTTTATTATAAGTGTACTGGTATGTGATTTACTTATCCTCTAATTAGTATGATAACATGTAACAGTGGGAAAAAAATGTATAGCCCTATACCAGCTATCCATATTATTTTTATTGTGTCATGAATCTCATCATTTTTATATTAATTATTTATAAAAATGTTTATAACTAGCAACCCACTTGCGGCTTCGCCAGCTTGAAATATACAATTATTTTTAGGGTAACCTGGAATATTTTCTTGTTCTATTAAAATTATCACTTTACAGACTATCTATGCATTAGTAAAAAATGCTCTTAAATATTGATTTTAGTTGGTTTTTTTCCGACTGTTAAGAAGCGTTATTAGTATTTGTTGTTATAGACGCAACAGAAATACATCATCTATGGAAATTTCAATTGTCGTGGTTCATAACATATAGCTTAGTCACAGACGGACAGACAGACAAGCAGATGGACGGACTCAACTAATAAAGTCTAGTTTCACCACTTGGATACACAACCATAAAAATTAAAGTTTCAGACAACTGTATATTAATATTATTATTTTATTTATAAAGAAATAAAATAGAAACACCGGCCCACCAATAAAATACAGACACCAATCTGTTAAAATTTTATTACAAGTATAGATATCATTTTATTGAAAACAATTTTCTTCCTAACCAGGTAACATAAGTGAATGGTCCAAATGTAGATACACTGTGAAAATTCCAAAACGAGTTCCAATGAATATTCCTAAAGAGTATAAAGATGTTAAGCCATTCAAAGGTTTTAAATCAAAATGTAGCGATCGTGTATTTGAGAGTGAACCACCACCTACTACCGTTGTAATAAAAAAGGAAGAACCTGAAAGGTAAATTATAATTATTCTCTATTTATTTATTCTCTCACTTACTCCTTAATTTATATATTTATTCCATTTACCAATAATTGTTGAGCAATGGAAAAGAAAATCTATATATATCTATATAATAGTCTAAAAAAAGTAAATTTTAACAAAATAAATTATATTAATAACATTTTAAGATAAAAATTTAAAAAGAACCTAATATTGTATATCCATACCTATATTATAGATTCGAAAGTAACTCTGTCTGTCTGTCTTTCACGCAATCAGGGTCAAACCCGTAATCCAATTGTAATAAAATACTCATATAGAGATACTTGATGGTCTCGGGATGAAAATAGGTTACTTTTTTGTAATATTGTCGATATATACCAAAATATTAAAATACTTATTAATTTGACATGCAATTTATTCCGCCATGTTAATAACGACCGAAGCGGGCGAAGCCGCAAACGGGTCGCTAGTATACTATAAAATAAACTTAAGACCAAGTATGTGTACAAACAAATTTGAGGTAAACACTGCATGCAAAACATGATAGATTTCTATAGTGTGTAATAGAAGTAAATAAAAGGAGCTACAACAATAAACGTTAAACTGCTAACTAAACATATTACTGACTAATATATCCTACTAATCATAGTTCTACTAATATTATAAATGTAAAAGTTTATTTACATTATGTTTTACGTAAAAAAAGATGTAAAATGCTTGCAAACGCTCTCTAAGCCGACGATATATAATTTTAAAAATGTTTTAGCTCTCAGTCTTCAATACCTATACCGCCATTGAAAAATCTTCAATTCTTTATATATGGTAAATTTAAGTCATCCAAGGAAGATATAAAGCATAAGATTTTGAAACTTGGTGGTCTTGTAGTAAACCAACTGCCAGACACGCTAGCCGCAGTAGTATCCTCTGAAAAAGAAATAGAAAAGATGAACGTTACGATGATGCAAATACAAGAAAGAGATATTGTAGTATGTATTAAAAACACTATAATGTTATATCAAATGTTGAGATTGTTTTTTTAAATAACAGGTTGAACTTTTACAATACAAACGCAAAGGCTGTGGTATGTCTCATAAGCAACCATCGCAGTTATTTCCATTCGACCTCGTAGCAGCTAGGAATTTGAATAAAAATTATATCTATTATATAATTTTTATTGTAAAAATATATAAATGTAAAAATTATATCTATTATATAATTTTTATTGGGGCTAAAGTATTTTCGTATTTTGAATGTATTATTATTTATTAGTAATCAAATCTCTTTGGCTGTACTGAATGTAACTGGCTGGTTATACAGGGTGGAAGAGGCAGCGCTTCTTTTATTGAAACTGCATATAGGGTAATATATTTCAAACCCACACCTAAGAAATTAATCAAGGTACCTCAACAGTTTGGACGTAGGA